>VZTA01000672.1:401151-482464 GCA_013398855.1 Mohoua ochrocephala
CTATAAATCCACCCCGCGGCCGCGGGCGGCGGTCGGAGCGTGGGGCGGCAGCGGTGGCGCAGGGACAGCGGGAGCACGGCAGGTAGGGGAGTTCAGTCTGTCTATCCGTCTGTCTTTCTGTCCACCCACCCAGCCGTCTATCTATCTTTCCGTCCATCCATTCACCCGCCCCCGCGGACCTCGCAGTCCCCTCGAGTGCGCATCCTTGCATCACCCTCCTCCTTTTTCCTAAATCCCTTTCCCCTCGCTCCGAGCAGGTCTTTGGCAGGTGCCGGGGGAAAGGGTGGCTTTCAGCGGCTTGGAGGGGGCAGCGCACGGCGCGCCCCGAGCCGGACCCCGGCCCTTTCCGGGAGCGGGGGCGGCTGCGAGATGCTGCAGCCAAGGTCCAGGCTCCCGGGTAGCAGCGGGATGGGCTGGGCTGGGCTGGAAAACAGCTGTGGAGCCAAGGCACATACTTTCTCTACGGAAGTTGACCACTGGCGATTGCTTGTGTTTCTCTGCTCTCGCAGCTCTGTGCTGGGTTTGGAGCACAGGACAGCCTTGAGCGGTGTCCGGTCAGTTGTTCCAGGGGGGTTGTTGTCATCGAGTGTGACGATAGGCACAGTTCGCCACCCGTGCTTGCAGGCGCTGCTCGGCTCAGAGCACTTGAGGGGAGTGTTTGCAGTGGGGGCGCAGCCACGCACTGGGCTTGATGAAATAAGGGATTTCACTTCTGCTAGGGAGGAGGTTTTGGTTAATGCTTTTCATCATGGTACCGTTTTCCTATGAAACACTTGCAAGCTGACATTGGTCGCTGCATAACCTACTATTTCACAAAGATCACAGTGCCCTATTTAGCATCCCATCCCCAGAACAGGACTTCAGATAGAAGTATTTATCACTATGTTATTTTGATGATTTTCTTTCTCCTGTTTAAATAGGAACTGTATTTTGAACCTAGAAAATGCAATTGTAATGACATGGAAGAGGTCAAAGACAACCTGAAGCTTTCTGTCCAGGTTCTCTGCATGGTGTTTTGACTGTTTTGGTTTCCTCTGGCTTTTTATCAACTTTTTTTTTGTGTGTCCAAGTGTGTCAAAGATACACAGCTACTGCAAAACTCACTGTTGAGGGCAAGCAATGGAAATAACCTGTAAAGAGAAGCTATCAAGTGCTTCAGGTAAACATCTGAGAAGCCTGCCTTGCTGTTCTTAGCCTTGGCTGTTACAGGCGTAATTTACATCAAAACTTCAGCCAGCGGCATTAACCTGTGCACTTTGAACTTGGCTCTGGGAATGTGTTTGTTTTTTTGATTTTGGAGGACTTTTTGTGGGGGCATTTTTGTTTGGTTGGTTGGTTGTAGTGTGGGGGTTTTTTGGTTTGGTTTTGTTTTGATTTGGGTTTTTTTGGTGGATTTTTTGCGTTGCTTGTTTTAATTTTGTGCTCTTTTAACCAGAGTCTAATGTAGTTTGACATAGAATGACTGGGTTTTTATCACAAGTACTTGAGTAAACAGCAGGCAGCTAATGCTGCACGATGTTCTGTGCACAGCAAGAATTTAATGACTTTGGATGAAATGGTAAAACTCGGAGTAGATGCAGCAAAAACAGTGATTATTAAAGGCTTGTACATTTCCCAGGGTACTAATGAGCCCCATGCCCTCAAAGAAGAGTAACTTATGAATGTGTTCAGGAGGGACTGCTGTGTGTTTTGGTATGGAACACACAGATGCGGTGAAAGCAGGTTTTAATGTAATAATGAGAAACTCCTTAGGGTCTGGTTTTTATACCTAATATTGTTCAGTAAAAACTGAACAGATGCCATGGCATAATGGTTTGGGAACCTGGAGGCCTCAGCTGCTGAATATGAGTTCCTCGTGCAGCAGATAACTGAATGGGCTTGATTTCAACTTTGAAAACTTTGAACAAGATTTTCTACAATTGCTGAACTGAGAGACCATAGAATGGTGTTGATTGAAAGATTATCTAGTTCAAACCCCCTGCCATGGACAGGGGCACCTTCAACTAGTCCAGGTTGCTCAAAGCCCCATCCAACTTGGCCTTGAACACTTTCACGGATGAAGCATCCACAGCTTCTCTGGGCAGCCTGTGCCAGTGCCTCAGCATCCTCACAGTGAAGAATTTCTTCCCAATATCTAAAATGGACCTTCTTTCAGTTTAAAGCCATTCCCCCTTGTCCTGTCATTACATGCTCTTGCAAAAAGATGAGCTGCTCCCCTGAGAATGGGCACACTGTGAAATGACTGACTTTGAACCAGGCTGGGGAAGAAGGCTCTAGAAGGTCTTGACAAACCAGGATTTTCATTTGTTTCCCTTAGAAGGGTTTGTGTACTTATTTCCTGAATTCATTGGCCTCTTTACCAACATGACAGCAAGATAGACATATCAAAGCATCAGGTGTCCACAGAATCAGGCAATAGCCAAAGAGTCGTCACCCTCTGCTGAGGGAGGGCTGCCACATGCGCTGCCTGTGTTTGGGAGCCAGCACCTGGGCTACCAGAAAACAAGCTCCAAAGGTTTTCAGCTTGTGCCTTGCACAATGGCTTTTTTTATTCTTGCCAAAATAAAAAGGAGCACTAAAACTGTGACAGATCATCTGGGTAGATTGTATGAATGCTCAGTAGAACCAGCAGGATTCCCCTATTGTCTTTCCTCCAGCGGGAGGTAATCTGCTCTTTGAATATTCCTTTTTGGACTATGACAATTACATGGGCAGATTACAGGGCACCTTTTGGAACACTTTGGCAAGGGAACCTGGTCCTTAGAAGTAGTTATAAGGCAATTAAGTAATTTGCTCTTGTAGTTCAGGTGGGATTAGCAGTGAAGTGTTGGGAGAAAAATTCTTTGATTCAGATTTTTAAACCTAAGTGATTAATTTCTTTGACTGAAGTGCAACATACATCTTCTCATGACCAGCTTAAGGGATTTTGACAACCTTCTAGCTTCCTGCAGAAAATACTGTTTTTTCACTTAACCTCATTGGAGCACAAAACATAGTGCATCTATGTAATGAGACATTTTCTGCTGCTATTGTCTCAAAATAGACAAAGAGTAAAAGAAAAGATACAGGAGGGGTGAAGCTGGCTTGAAGCTCTCCAGAATGAACACGAGTAGAAACTGCGAAACTCTCAAAAATAAAAGAAATTCTAATTGTGGTAGATCAGCAGTGTTTACATCATGTGCACAGCTGGAAGCTTAAGGCAGCAAAAGCCTGTTTGCTGTCAGGGAGAGCACAGCCTGGGGAAGCAATGGCCTGGATCGGTTCAGTCACAGCAATATGCAACAAGAGTGACTTTCTCTAACAGCTCTGGTTTGATCGCTTGAAAGGAAAACCTTCCAAAATACAGGAGATGTAACTGCTTAGCATTAACAAGGATGAAATGCTGATTCTGGAGATGAAGTATGATTTCTAGCTGACTTTTTACATCTAACTTTAATGTCGAGTCACAGCACCTAGAAGCACAGAAGAGCCCACCTCATCCTGTCACTGTTTCCTAAATAGTTGATGTTGCACATAGAGACTGCCCTTGGCTTCAGCTTTAGGTGTGCGTTTGAATGTTTACCTGAAGCAGGATGGTGCTGTCCTGCCTCTGTGGAGAATTTCCCTGGACAGTTAGGTGGGGGCTGATCTCCAGTTTCAGTAGCTCATCATAGAATCATTAAGGGCTTGTGCTGGAAGGGACCTTAAAGATCGTCTAGTTCCAACCCCTCTGCCATGGGCTGGGATGCTACCCACTGGATCAGGTTGCTCAGGTCCAGGAGCAGCTCTGCCCTCTACCCCAAAAGTTCTAGGTGAATTACTTGCTGCTACTGGAAAGTTAAGGGAAATATTTCGCAACTGTTTCAAAGACTAAGAGTAAGGCAATCCCATTTTCAGGTTCAGTGGTGTGTGTTCCTATGGATGACTAAAATCTGGGTTAGACATCTTGGAAATCAATGGCTGCGAATATAATGGCTATTGAACTTGGTGTTTCTCTCAAATGGTGGCAGCTTTTTTCCCTGTGTCACTTCCAGAGCCCTGGGTGACTTCAGCGAGGGACAGCTAGTGGGAGGTGATCCCTACTGTTAATTTCCTTTGGCTGTGGTTTTTAAGCAGTAGTAAGGAGCCATTCAGAGCTTTTCCTGACTATGTGTTCACATATCATTAAAGTGTTATTATGACATAATTAAACGCAGTACTGAGAGTCCGTGTGAATCAGTACCATTATTGACATTTAATCCGGAACAGCAAGTGTGGAGTACAGAAAAAAGTAAAGCCTGAAATTATCCAAGTGTCAGACTTGAATGTACAAATGTTGGGTGATGAGGGCAAAGAGTTTAGTTTTACTTTTATCTAAGGGCTGCTGCAGGTTCGGGCCTGTTTTGTTTCCCAGCTGGCACGAGAGTGTTGCCTTTGGATAATGCCCAGAAGTTTGTCGTCAGAAGGGGTGTTCTCCATGTAGAGGTGCTCCATGGTGTGCTTGCTGATGCACAGCTGGACTGCCTGTGCTGAAGAAATTTTCCACAGCTGTATCTCTTTGTAACAAGCAGGATGTGTGTCAGTTTTGCTGCTCTTATTTTGTGTGGCTGATCACGTTTCCTATGTTTCTTTAGGGTTTGGGGCTACTTCCTTTCAGTTAGTTGTCAAAATTTTAATATATCTTTCATCTGTCAGATTTTTTCTCTTGGCAACTGGAAGTTGATCAATATAAATCTTCCTTTTCAAGACCTGTTTTTAAAAGTGGGTATTCACTACTTTTCCAAGCCTTCATCTGGCTGCTTCCTGCCTGACCTAAGTATAGCTTCAAAAGTGTAGCTTTTTCAGCTTATTTTCTACCATGGATGTGTAGGGCCAGTCTGCTAGACCTGTACAGATGATGCAGAAATTAATGGAAACAGCAAACATTAGGACTTAGTGTAGCATGAAAACTGAATTCACAGCAAAACAAATCTTTCCATTTGCTTTCAACCATCCCTTGGGTTTGGTTTTGTGCGTGTGATTTTTCTGTCCTTGCCATTTCACCACTCTTACAACCTGACCTCAAGATATTTTGATTTTCAGGAAGCACAAACTAAGTAATGAGGATTTTAAACTGTAATGCCCTCATGAAGACTCTGTAGGTGGAGGCAGTGGTACTCAAAGCAAAAAAGTGGTAATATATTTTTATGTGTAGACTGGTGTGTTTACTGGTAGGCATAAGATGTAATGGAAAAGCAATCAGCAAAGTAGGATGCAACTTTCAAAGGAACTTTTATTTGTGAACACAGTAAACAGACATCCAGATGGGAAATGCGCTGTTAAAGGAAGGAAGGATTGCTCTTGCTGGGGGTTTTTGGGTTGCTTCCTTCAGGAAGCTTGTGTGCACCTTGTCGGACTAATGATGTCATTTTCCTGCTGCCATAGTTCTGGAGTGCTCTGAACATGCTCTGCATGTACTGTAACGTATCCCTGCTGAAATTTAAGATGTATTTGTGTCCTTGGACAAAGTTGTGGCATTCTGGGCTATGGGACTAATTATGCAGTAGAAGCACTGCAGAATTTTATGATGACCTTTAATATTATCTTTCCTAGATGATTCAGTTCAAGAGCATCACTTTTTTTTTTTTCCATGTGAAACACTATGAATTTTATGAAGTTTTATATAAAATCCCAATGCTATATAAAAGCTTAGACATGTATAACTCCAACCCCCCCTTGTAAACACAGCCTGGAAAGTGATAACAAAGTTCTCTGCCTGTAATAGGCACTAACCCAGAGTGTAGATGGGTAAGGCTTTTGAATAAGTCAGCTGAGGATGGTGAATTGTCTTTTGCCTGCTTTGAAGGATTTTGAAAGGGCTCATTTGGAGAAGAAAGGAGTATTCTGGTACTGGATGGTGCTGGTTTAGACACTCCCTCACCAGTGCCACCTGTTGTGGTACAGGCTGCGTGCTCAGCCCTTGGGAAGATCATGTTGTATCTTTGGGTGCTGAGGCTTGCAGGCAGTGGGAGACTTTTGCCCAGATGTAATCCCAAGTAATTCAGCATGTGAAAATGCATAAATGTGGGTAATTTTATAAAGGGACTTGCTTGGGAAAAATGGAAGATGTCTCTTAATACAATGGCCATTTGTGCAAAGTTTGAGTTCAGATTAAGCTCTAGAAGGCTAAAGTTCATCCTAGAAAAGGGAATTGGCCGTGCATGGGAACAGAATAATATCCATAAATTATACTTTTCACCTCAACAAACAAACAAAAACCCTCATGCACTCATCATGGAAAACTGCAGCCCAGACATTTTGGCAGGGCTTAGAAAGAGAACTTGTAATAGCAATGACCAAGCAATTTTAATAGGTGGTAGAACAAGTCTTCTATGTACTCAGAAGCTGCAACCCGTATAGTATGACCTCATGAATAAATGTAAATTAAGAAACATCATCAACCTTAGCTGTGATGCTTTGTAACTTAAATCCTCATCATTGCAACAGCAATGTGAAAATGCAAAACATATAAAAAGAATCCACTATATACTTGCAAGGGTGCAACCTAGACAGCCAGGCAACATTCCTCATCTCTGAGTACACTGCGAGCCTCTCCCTTCTGGAATAATCTCGGTATGTTTTTGCCTCTAACTTTGACAGAACCACCCACTTGTTGAAGCGGCTGCAGCTGGGCAGCAGCTATGAACTGTTAAAGCGTGGCAGATTGAGAATAGGAGGGGGCAGGGAGCATGTCCTGACACTGGTGAGCTGCAGGAACAATAGCTTGTTTCTTGTCTGTTTAGACCGTAATCTTTGTGGCAGAAGCCGTCTCTTCCATGTTATGAAATGCCTAATCCATCTCTTTCCCCTCGTAACATCTCTGTTATTTCCTCTGCCCCCAAAGCCTAGCCCAACACCCCAGTGCACAGCAGGTGCCAGGTCCTGTGTCAGTGCATCGCCTTTGATCTGTGTTTCAGACCTTTGTGCGTGGTCAGTGGAAGGAGCAGTGGGATGGGTGCAGAGGAGGGTGCTGGGGCAGTGGAAGGAGACAGGGTGGCTGGGGGGTGTTGTAAGGAAACAAAGCCTAGGAAAGCAGCTGATTGCTCTTCATCCTTTCCACCCCGCAGTGCTGCCACCCACAGCCTGGAGCCCTTTAAAGCTAAAGCACAACACTGGCACCAGTGTGAATGGGAAAATCTGTCTTTTTAAAGATCATCTACTTCCTACCCTCCTTTCACCTGGCCGGGTTGCTCAAAGCCCCATCCAACCTGGCCTTGAACACTTACTCTGCATTATTAGACAAAACCACTTGTCACAGAGGTATGACCTGAGGCAGTTTCAGGTGCCAAATGCTAAAGAAGCATGATTTTTGGAGAACTTCATTAGGGTTTGTGATCTGTGCCTCATGGAGTTGTGATGTTATAGTGTAGGTACTATTAAGGGTTGCTACTATAGGAAAAAGCCCTAAGGCATTGAAAGCTTCCATTTCCCTGCCAGCTAGGAAGAGAGAGCTGCTCATTATACTGGGAGGGGGTACACAGCAGGGGTGTCCAGCAAAGCAGGGATGGGGACAGCAGGCATGTCCTTTGGCCAGCTCCCCAACCCCTCCCACAGCCAGCTTCTACTCCTGCGAAACATGGGAGGACCTCAAGCTTTCTAAGGAACGTTCTTCATTGCATCCCACAGCGAGAGGGTTGTGCAAGCTGTATTGCAACAGTTTCTTGCTCAACATCTGCGGGGTGTGCAGAAGGGCTGCTTCCAGCTCCCTGTGTTTTGGTGCTACTCTCCATGTGCAGCTGCCAGCGCGGTTCGTGCGTGCGTGGAGAGTGACCAGCCCCTGGTCTGAGGAACTGGCAGTTTCAAAGCTGTGTCTGATCCTGGAGTGACCACAGCTGAGCTGCGTCCGTCAGGCACTGGAGCCAGTGGCAGGGGTGAAAACAAGCCAGAGGAGGTGGGCTGGAGCTGAGCCTGGAGATCTCCTCTCTCACTGCAGGAGAGAGCCCCAGCTGCCGGCAAGTGGGCTGGGGGAGATGCTGTGGCCCCCCAGCTGTGCCTCTGTGCTGGGTCAGCTGCTGGCTCTGTCCCTGCAGCTGTCTCCGTGTGGCTTCACCCGGCTGTTACTTGGCACAGGGCTCGAGTTCTTGGCTGAAAGGTTTTGGTTTCCTAATCAGATTGATTAGCATGTAGCATAAGTGTAAACTTAAAAATGGTTAAAACCTTAAGCTCTTCTTGGTTTTTTGGGTTTGAAAAAATCAGCTATGCTACATTATTCTCCTAACAACCTGCATTTGTTTTTTTTTCTTGGATGCCAGCTCTCATTTTCAACTAGAGCCTTCACAGAAACATGCAGGTGGAGTAACTCACAAAGAGGATTGAAAGAAAATAAAAGTAAAATGGTTAGAAAAAAGTAATGCAATTGGGTATCAGCAGTGTGCTGTGCTTGAAGAGGGCCGGGTGATTGCAGCTCACAGGACATCTGTGAACTGGAGACCACCAGGCAGCATGGCTGTTTCAGTTCCCTGATAATATTTGATTTAATGCTTTGATTACTGACCTTTTCTCATTTGAAACTTCAGGCTATTTAAGCATTCTGCTTTCAAACTTCCTTTGTCTCAGGTTATTAACTTCTAGTTCCAAATTGAGATAATATGTAACCGGAGGCTAAGGAAGCCTGGAGAGTCCCAGGTAGTTGAATGTCTTCAACTTTTGACACTTCCTGCTCAAACTGTTTATTCAGATCCTGCTTAACTGTCAAAAGTCATTTGCCTTTTTTAAAGGGGAGGAACTGCTGTAAAACCTCTTTCATGATTTATTGTGTGGAACGATGTCAGAGAAAAGCAGCAACTGTACACAAAGGACCTCGTGATACCAATGCCTGTAACAAAGAGTAGTTTAAACAGGGCAGAGTGGGGGCAGATGCTTATGCATGAACTGTTTGGATGCTTGCAAATGAATCATTCGATTCACAAACAGGAAGATTAAATTTGTCAACTTTGTTATAAAATACTTCAAATGTAAACTGCACTTAGAGATGCGTTATGGCCCGTGACCGTACGTGGGTGCTATGAACTGTCTTGTCGTGATGCCCACTTGTCTCTGTTTAGTCTCTGCTTAGTGGAGACAAGTTTTTTTTCAAGCTGCTCTCCAGTTTGCAGTAACCATGTTTATGTTAGGCCAGTCAGACAAGTTTACAGCATTTACTGTTCATGACTGGAAGAGGTCTAATTGGCCGTGTGGAAGGCTCAAAGGCTGTTTGAGCATCACAGTAATTTTCCTTCATTGTCAGAGGCCTGAGCTGCTCGGTTGTTTTTCTGACCTGGAACTTATGTGGATATTTTCCAATCCGCTTTTTCAGAGCTTTGGAGATGATGTAGCTCTCTCCATCCTTGTCTCATCCTTGCATAATTGTTCTGGGAGCCGCTACAGGTGCACAAAACCTCTGCCACCCTTCCTTCCTACCTTCTTTGGTGACGGTGCTGAAGACACTTGTAGCTTTCAAGGGATGACGTGCAGAGTGATGTCACTGGCTTGGAAACACCTCCCACCTGTGGTCTTGGAGCACAAGTTTCACATGGTCCCTCTCTCTCCAAAGAGAACACCACCAGTTCTTGGGAGCTGCAAACCTCAGTGCCCACAACCGTTTCCTTTTTTGCCATTAGGTGCTCATGAGTATTTCATCATGTGCAAAGTGATTGCTGTCCCTCTTGCTTGCTCAGCCTGCAGAGATGGAAATGCCATCAGGATGCTCTGGTTACCCTTCTATGCATCAGTACTCGAAAGGAGAATAATCTCTGCTGCCAGTGTTTAAACAAGCAGTTTTGAGGAAATTGCCTTTTTTTTTGTGAAACACTCAGGCAGGAGCCTTTTGTTGCTCCTTGTTTTCTATGATAGCACAGAAATAAAAATTGGTTGGGTGTGAGGGCAGAGAAATCCTGTACAACTGGTAGCAGTGCCCCCAGCCTTTCATGGGTGTGAGGCCATGGTGCTCGATGATGCACCCAAAGGCACAAGCTGGGGCAACCCTACATGTGCCTTCAGAAACAGGAAGTTTGAAGTGAGGGATCTTGGAACTTGTTTTGCTTCTGTGCTCGAAAGGAATTCGGTCACATATATACATATTACCTAATGTTTGGTATTTATGATTGCAGCATTGCTGGGGTCTGAGGATGGCCTGATGGGTGCCTTCTTAGCCTCTTTGCTGGGATCTCTCTTATGTGAAGCCAGGCTGCACATTCATCCTGTACCTTCTGCTACCGTAACAAGGCTGCAGCAATGATTGTCCCTCCAGCGATGATACAGAGGGAAAGGAGATGTATTCTGAACCTCTAATATCAAAATAATCTGGCTCCTGATACAGATCTCTGAGTTAATAGCCTTGGTGATGACCATTCCTGCAGTGGTTTTGGAGCAGTGAGATTGGGCTGGAATGGGTACAGAAAGGCCTCTGAATGAAATTAGTCAACACAGTATTGCACAGATGACTTCACCCTTCCCCGCACCTTCCTTGCTTCCTAGAGTCTGATGCCCTTCCTACTACTTGGCAAAGGTAGATATGCCATCAGCTTTAAAGCACTTTGCCAGCTGCAGAAGTGTCTTAAACATTTAGTTTTCTCTTAGAGGTATAATTCTTTTAAAACTTCTGAGCAGCAATTGCAACAGATGTCTGGGTATGGGGTGGTAGGTGGCCACTGGGTGGAAGTGGCTTGTCCTGGAGAGGAGAGTTTGGGACCTCTCGGCGGGCTGAATTGGCCAAGCAGAGTGAAAAAAAGCTGTTTTTCTCCAAGTTGGCAACTTTACACTACTGCTTGCAGATATAAATGAACTTTGTCTTTGGAAGGCATCTGTGAGGCAAGTGCTTTGAAATGTGTATAAAGGGATGCTTGTATGGTTATCTGTTTAGGAGAGTTATGCAGATACATTAGCTTTGAGCTGCCCTGTCACATAACAGAGGGCAGCACAAAGCACCTATTTAGAAAGTATAAAATTTGTGCTGAACAAGGGTGGTACAAAGCCACTTCCCCATCTTTCTCCTTGGAAAATAAGATGTTTTTTATATTGCTGTCAAATAGCAGGGCTTTGTTTGCCAGCTCTCGTGAACAAACAGCGTGTTGTTATCCCACCTTATCACAAGGTTCCGCTTGGTAGGAATGTTTCAGGTATTCCTGATGCACAAAAGGAAAACCCAGAGCTCGGAAATGTCTGATCTGAAAGCATTGTGGCTCCAAGATACGGTACCTTTCCAAAAGTGAGGACTTGGTGTAGGTAGGGCTTTTGTTCAGCAGACTTGGTGGCAGTCGTGCAATCTGCTGGTCAGCACTTCCTAACGCCGGCTCTTTTGGCAACATAGAGCAACGACTTTGAACTATTATGAAAACAGGATTGTTTTTTAAAGCTATAAAAAGCATCCATCTTGTTCTTTTTCGGCACAGTTTTTTTTTTGCTCATTTGTAGTCAATGCTCTGAGTCCCTGAAAATCTGAAAGTACCCCATGTAAACATCTCTATTCCACAAACAGTAGCTGTGGCTTTGTTCCCTGAGCCACTTCTTACTGGAAAACTGCAGGGGACCTGGCTTCTTACTCTCCTCACCTATGGGCAAACCATAGTAAAACCTCTTGCACTTCTAGTCCCTATTGCAGAATTAGGTGCAATATTAAGGTATTTGTGTTAACAGAACTTGCTGAATTAAAAAAAAAAAAAGCTCTTTGATTTAGGTGCAATTGCATATGAATATTTCGACCTCCAAATATTGCAACAGCATTTATTTTTCCTCTCTGCCATGCACAATGGCTCACTGTGTCGAATGGCAGGCTACATAGATGGCTGTAATCCCAAAAGCATGTAATGTTTTCTAAAATGGCGCAGTTGCTCAAAATTTTGCAATTTTTTTCCCCTTTTTGCTTATTCTTTATGATTAAAATCTGTAACAGGCAAAACACAATGGAAAACCTGGAGAAAAGGGTGAATCAGAGCCACTTAAGTCTCCTGACTATTTATGTACCTCTGATGTCATCTCGTAAATTTGGATTACCGAGCACTGGCAATGGGGTCAGTTTTGGTCCTGTCTTCATGCCTCAGCTGGTGGTGTAAAATATTAATGAAATGTTTCTCAAAGTTTAAAATCCCCAGTCCAATTTTTACCAAAAATCTCCCCAATTGCATAGCTAGCAAGAAGAGTTCCTAAAATCCAAAGCTATTTGAATGTGCATGGACACCCACGTTTTTCCAGCATTAACTCTTCTAGTCCGAGCGTGTCCCTGTGGAGCTTTCTGCAGCATCCAGCCATCCTGCAAACTGTCACCAGAGCCTCTTTGCCCAGGGACAAATGCATCGAGTTAACCCACGGGGCAGAGTGAAAAATAGTGCTGCTGCTACTGCCTGGATGCTCCTGTGGGGTTCACAGCTCTTCCTGAGCCATCAAGTCATTTATTTAGACAGCATGATGGGCTTAAATCAGATTTAAGTCAGGAGATGGGAAATCATGGTTTAAAGAATCGATGTAAATTGTGTTCTGTAGTTCTATGCCTATCTTCAGAAAATAATTAAAATATGTTCAGTTACACTTAGTCAATAATTCCTAAATGTGTTTCAGCCTCTTGTCTTGCTTTGAGTACACTTACTCATATGCTTTACTTGAGATGGTTCTAAACTTTTCTTAAAAAGTAAATATTTCATTTGTTTTATACTTGGGTATTGTTGATGGACAAAATTGGAAATTTATTAAAGATGCCCAATCCTCACATGATATGCATTTCTCCAGCAGGCTAAAGGATATGTAATCAATAGACTTTGACTTCTGTATTTGTCATCCTGCTGCTGCAACAGTCCCAGTATCTCTTTCGAGTACTGTTTCTAGTAATTCATTAGAGCTTCATAGGAGCAGCCCTCTGACTCTAGTGCCTCGTTGTCATGAGAATGAAAAGATGCTGTTCTTGGCTCCCAGTCTGGGCTGATGTGGTCGCTGAACTGAGATGCTGTTGGTCCAGTG
Organism: Mohoua ochrocephala; assembly: GCA_013398855.1. NCBI lineage: Eukaryota > Metazoa > Chordata > Aves > Passeriformes > Acanthizidae > Mohoua > Mohoua ochrocephala. The sequence goes on from VZTA01000672.1 coordinate 414,076, forward strand.
CAGAAGGTGCGCTGCACCTGAGCCACGACCTCTGACTGTGCTTGCCTTGGCAGTCACATCTCCTGGGGTTTGGCTGTCTCTGTGTTCCCAGCTACGCTTCCTGCATCTGAGGCCTGGACATCACAATGCCAGTCCTGTCCTAGAGCAGGATACAGCAATCTCGTTCCTTCCTTTGACAGTTGTGAAAATAGCATTCTTGCACGAACCTTGTTGGCGTCCACTTAAAGGAGTATCTGATTTTTATCTGTCCTGAAGAATGGAGCACATCAATCTGACAGCAAAATGATGCTAATATGTGTCCAGTTCAGTTTTCTCACTGTAAAGATCTGGGCGATAGTGAGGGAGCCTTGCCTACATTGGGGAAGAAAGAAAAGTTTTCAGGAACTACTCGTCAAGCAAACTTCAGAAGTTGATTGTGTAGATTTGGCTATGCCTTCTTTCACCTGTGGGATGATAGTTTCCATGGTTCTCTCCACTGGTCCCTGCCCTGTTTCCTTCAGCATTCCCTGCTTTGAAGCTGCCAAACTTCTGTTTGATCTTGCAGCCTTAATATTTCTTTAATCTTGTATTGTGCAGGAGTGTGTATATAAATAAACCAGGGAGGCATTTTACAAGAGATTTATAACCTTCTTGCAGAGGTCTTTTAAACTATAACCTGAAAGAGTGGGTCATTGTGGGGGCTGGGTGGAGCAGGATCTTTACTTGTTCCTGTATTTAATCTTTGATGCAAGCTGAGAACAAATCTCTTTTCCTCTTTGCAGATATCAGCTACTGACCATGTCAACAGAGTTCCAGGATGCTCACCTTGCAGAGGTGAAACCTCTGGTGGAGAAGGAGGAGGTAATTATTTTAAAGCATTTTAGAGCTTATGTGTTTTCTGTCAGGACTGCTGTTGGAACTGCACATGTGTTCTTAGATTGTTTTGAACATACTGTATGGAAGAAACAAGAAGCACTTAAGGTGGAATAAGAACAGGTTTTTTTGGTTTGTTTTTTTTTTTTTAATAATGCAAAACTGAGCCTTAATTATTTGTTCTTGTTGTTTGGCTTGTTCTTTTAATGTGATGATGACATTTTTTATTCTCTGAATGATGACAGCTCTGGGTGTCTTTAGCTGTATCAAATGATGCCAATTGGGCAACCTCTTGTACATTCCTCTATAGCTACAGACTTCTCAACGTAAAGACAGGCTTTGCTCTGTCAGCTGCCTCTCACAGAGAGAGCCTTTACATTTCCTTTGGGCACAGCTGAGTCCAGAGGTAGGGCTGAGCCCCCTCCAGTCCCCTCTGAGTGCACTGAGCCGTGAGTTACAGCCAGCTGGGTGTGTACAGCCCACAGCTTGTTGCAGCCATTGGAGTTGCAGCGTAGAAACATCCTAGCTCTTTTGTTTTATTTATTTTTTAACCTTGTTATACTACTTTCCACTCTTTGTTGCACCATTTTTTTTCAGAAACCTATCAACAACATCTGGATTCAGTGGCTATCTGACTCTTCAGTGGTAGCCATACTCTGTGCTTTGTTATGGTCATGGCAAAAAATTCATTGTAATATCTCAAGAAACATCTCAACTTTTTCTTGAATCTGAAAACTGAGATTTTTCTCTTGTTCCTAATGACAATATTTCTTGACAATTATGTATATAGACATGTTGGAGTTTTTTCTGGTCTTAAAACTAGAATTCATTGCTCTATCTGCTACTTTATTTCTTATTCCCTCCCTCTTTTATGTAAACATTTCAGAAAATCATTTCCACTTGTGACTGCAGTGAAATGGCTAGAGAAACTTTAAACACAGCTCCTTTGCCAAGGACATTGCATGAAAGCAGAGCTTGTTTGGATACCACTGAATGCAGCACTCACACTTTTCAGAAACTAAGACCCCTTTTTAATGCCCATATTGTTCAGTACTACCAAAGCAAAGGAGATTCTAAGCAGAAGTCCTGTTGGTACTGAAATATCTTTGCTTTAAAGTTCAGAAATATCTTAAAATGCTGATTAACTTCCTGGGTTTCTGTAGCACACAGGTCAAAAGTTGGAATCTTGACAATGGACGCTATATGCTTTTGTTCTTGATGTTGCCTTAAATTTTGTCTGCATGGGGCAAACTAGGACAGAGTTTGATTTCCTCTATGGCCATTTTAACATAGATGAAGGAAGTTACTTAATGTATTTTGAGAAAGTGGAAAGGGTCACCCTGAAGGATGCTCAGCCCATATTAAGATGGACAGTGGAGCTGGTTTTGAGTGGGTTATTGGGCGATGCACTCTGGGAGTTGTGTCCTGGCTTGTTGTGGTTGGGTTTCTGCTGCAGCCAAGTCTTTGCTCCTGAGCGATGATCAGCCTTATTTCATATGCTGTTGGTACAGACACCACATTTATTTATTCCCTTCAGCTCTGGGTCCCACTGGAACAACAGTGGCTGAAATGCTGTGTTTAAAAGGTCATAAAACCAACAGTACAGCAAGATCAAAACACACCTTATTGTCTAAAGCTGACTCTGTGTACAATTATTTCTGCTCACTCAGAAATAGATACTTGTTTGCATGCCTGAGACTCTGCCTAGTTCCCCAAAAGTCACAGCTGTGAGAATTACAGGTTGTACTGCAGTGCTTTGGGGGTCCCCCATCTGAGATGGTATTGCCTAAGAAAGCAGCTGTGGTGCTTCTGACATCTGTCCTTAATTTACCTGGGTTTCTGAGGCCGAGTGACCTCCTTGCCAGGATTCTAAGCTTTTCTTTTTATCGCAATATTATTTCTCAAGCTTTGGCCTCTTTTGCGCTTTGCAGCATAAAGTGTTTGCTTGGCTGCTCTTCCCTCTGTTTTCAGCCCTGCAGTGGAAATAAGAGTTTGACTTCTTCCTTGTCCCTTAACAAAAGGAGGTAATTATAAGACACTTTGAAGCTATGAGCCTTGTAGACTATTGGAGGTGGGAGGTTGTCACCTGACTCCTTTCCTGGTGGAGATCCTCAACAGGGGCAGGAGCTTGTCACTAGTAGCTATAGCAGCTCACAGGTCCAGCCAGCCTCCCAAACACTGCAAAGACTAATTTTGGCTAGAGTAAGACCTTTCCCACCTTCCACATCGGGTAACCAAGTCCCAGTAATGACTGCTTAACTGAGTTGCAAGTGTTCAGTGCATCCTTGAACAGAGACTTCCCAACCCAGGCAGGACTGAGGCTGTTGGCTGTCCCATTGCTGCAATAAGTGATGCAGAAAATTTCAGTGTTTTACTGCTGCTTTTGAGTGTATTGCTCAGAGATTTAACAATAACTGAGGATGCACAAGCTTTTGTCCTTCATTTTGCTGGTCTGTAATCTAGTATTTTACTGCTTTCATTTCTCCATGAAGATTAGTGGGTTTAAAAGCTCTTGGGTGAATTTTGACGCTCATCGGGAGAGCTTTCATTGAATGGACAGAGAGAGCTCTCAGCTGCAGAACTGGTGGGCTAGAACACATATCCAAGCATAGATTTCTGTAGCTGCAAGTTACTTCCATTAATACTTTCAAATCTCTTCACAGGCTATCACTCGCCTCCTTCCAGACTTCGATGTTCAGGCAAGTAAAGCTATTATTCTTTCTCTTTTTTTTTTTTTTCTTTTATTTTTTTTTTCTTTTTTTTTGTCTTTTTGCAAGAGGGGAGATTTAATTGACATTTGAGAAAACAGCAAGATGTGACCAGAAGGGACTGCCTGCTTGCCAGGAATGCTGTTTCTGTGGGAGAGGGGTCTGAATGGGGCTGTGCTGTAGCGATGTGAAGGGGACCACAGGGAGCCTTTTCAGACTGGAGCTGAGAAAGTTTCAGTCAAAGGGGGTGGCTGGTTTGCAAGCAGTTCTATTCTTGCTGAGAGAATGAGACTCTTCGGCAGTGGTAGTGAAAACAATATATTCCCCTCCCACATGGACACACACTTTCCCCTGTTAATTTGCTTTCATTAGCAGTGTACACGCATTTCCTCAGAGGAAATGTTCCTCTGGATGCATCTCGTTATGCTGTTGAAGTTTTCCAGAATATTCCTGAAGCTGGTGGAGTGATGGAAGGTGCTAAGCAATCAGTTTTGTTAGTAATAGGAGTGATGATGTTTCTGTATTTTTATTTAAAGCCAGAACATGCAAGTTCATAGTGCACCACTAGGTCACACGGTGGCCCTTCACTTTCCCTGAGTGCTTTCTCATGCTTTTGGGAAATGACTTGGTAACTCTCCTGGATCCTCTTATTTTGTTGCTGTTTGGGCTTTTGACAGAAGTTTGTCCTTGCCGGTCCTTAGCTGAGCCTAAGGAATTGCGTGGTTGCAGGAGTCAGGCTGGATTGAAGCGGGATGGAGAGCAGGGAGGGTGTACCTGCCTTGACGAACAGTGTGAGTGGTGTTTTCCCACTGCTGAGGACAAGGAGCATGTGTTGGGAAAAGAGGCTCGCTGGGTGTCTAATTTTTATCAAGGGGTGTAGAAATGGAGGCAAACTCTGCAGGAATAAGGAAAGGTATTAAATTATTCTCATCTCTGTTCGAGTCCTTGAAGGAGATAACCCTTCTCTACTTTACTGCATGTTGCACTTTATCACCACCTGTCTGTTTTTATTCAATGTTGTGCCAATTGCTTAAAAAATACAGCACAAATTCAAGTCTTTTCCTTGGAAACCAAGGAAGACAGCTGTCTCGGACCTTTTTTCATCTTTCAATGGTTCTTACTTCTATAGCAAAAAACTGTAGTTTACACTAATCCTGCATCTTCCCCTTCATCTTTTCTAATGAAATCCACTGCCTGAGATCTTGATAAATGTAAGTTCAAGTTGTCACCGTGCAGCTTCTTGCAGGACTGTGCGCAGCATGGGAGGAGCTTTCTGTTTGGGTCCAGATTGATCACTTCGTCTAAATAAATTGAATCCCAGATTAAGTCTGCTAACAGGAGTACTGCAGTATTTTGATTAAGAATCCAGAAGTGACCCATATTTCATTTCTATTCTTAGAATAAATTGCTTGGTTTGTAAACCATGTGTATATATAGATTTTTTAACTTGCAAGATCAAATTCTCTAAGCCTTTTTGCTTTTTTTTCTCTATGTTTTGGATTAACTGTCTCTAATCCAGAGCAGTAGTTCTTGTCATTTAGCCCTGTTCTGCCAGCTCTTACTTTTTTTTAATGATCTATCTTTGTTAAGAGTTTAATCTTTGGTTGTTCTAGTTCAGGAAGGAAAAATGTGGAAGAACAGTCTCAATGCATTTTGTTAAGAACTGTGACTGCAAAGGAGACTTAGCTTTGGTCCTTAAAGTCACAAATGTCCTCCCTATTTTTCTTTGAGTTCTTTTGTGGTTGATTTGTGGGAAAAGTGGTTTGGAGCTGCTATGAAAGATTTGATTGCTTGGTTCATTAGAGAAGTTCATGTGCCCTAGAGCACCCAGGTCACTAGGACTGAGACTGAAGCTGAAGTGTGCTCTTACTGAGCAATCTCTCCCATGAGCCACTTGGGAAGTGGATGGACTTGGCCAAGGAAGGAAGCTATTGGTGCTTGGCAGGATGGAGCTGCTTATTTAATGCCTGTGTATGGATGTGGGTGTCCACCATATCCACTGCAAGTTGCTCCATCCTTTTGGGAACAAGTTAAGCAGTATTCAGTTAATGGCATTGTTTCTGCACTAGTGAAAAGAACTGCCTGTGATGTGTTTTCCTTCCAAGACTAAATTTTACATAGTTACTCAGATTTGCCAAAAAATAGATTCTTACTTCACACACAGTTTTAGACAGACTGGAGTTAAACATAGCTTTCCATTTTTAAAGTAAGCCACTGTATAGTGGGGTATTGCCCTTCTGAAAGCACGTGTTGCAAGACATGTGCGTGGTTATTCTCTGGAGGAAAGTCTTTGTGAAGTTACCAGGGGATGGTCAAGACCAGAGATGAAAGAACTGACAGCTCTGAACTACTTCTAGTCAGCAATTTGTGTTACTATGTCTGTCTGTGGCACCCACCTGAAAATTTAAGTAAAGGTCCCCTGTGTCTCAAGAGGGAGATGTTCCTGGCCAAACCTGTTTTAGCATAATTCACGATAAACCGGTGCAGGGCACTGTGCCCTGTGTGGCTTTGTTGTCTTCATGCCAAGCACATTTTAGTTGTGTTTCCAGTCTGATGTATTTGCGTATGCTCTCGCTCAGTAGCCTTGGAGCCAATGGAGCCCTGGCTCCTCATCCCTGCGTACATTCTCCCGGCTCTGTGGTGCAGTCCATCAGGACACTGCTTTCTCAGAAACTCAGCAAAACTTGGAGCTGTGTGGCAGCTGCAGGTGGCAGAGATGAGTTTGTCCCTTGCAATCCGTAGCTTGTGGCCATCTGTATCCATAGGCACGCGAGATCTGTTTCTGCTTTACTTTCTCCTCCCTGCTGCCTGTCTGGGGAGAAGGGAAGAGCTGCCCTGCAAGGGGAGATTAACCAGCTGGTGCACGTGGCAGGAGGGGGTGGGATTCCCACTGGCACCGGTGGACGCGGTTTGGGGCGTTGCAGCGTGCTGCGTGGATTTCCTCATCCTTTGGGACGCTGCAGGAAGGGGCTGTGGTTTTGTACTCGGCGGAGCAGGGTGACCCAGTGCTAATCGGACTAGGAAGAATCCCTGGGCAGGGCTATCGCAACAACCTGCGTCAGTTCCTGCACCAAAGTTTTTGTTCCTGGCTTCCACCTTGGCAGGGTCACTTACATTTACATCTGAAGTCATCATCCTTATTAATGTACCTGACTCCCAGCCTGATTTGGGGAACCTTTTTCTTAATATTGCTAGTTTAAAATAGATATGTTAACAAATAAAAAAAAGAAAAATAAGTGGAAATGTAGGCATTGGGGTTTTAGGGAAAAACAAGCATAAGATGAATTGAAATTCTATTTTGGAGTAGAAAAAGCTAGGGGGAAAATGCTAAAGAACTTCAGGGCAAAGGGGGTTTGAAACTTGACATTGAAATATCACATTAAAAGCTCAAATATTTTTCGACCTCCAAGAAATTGAAAAAGAGAAGTGGAAAAAATAGCCTATGCAGGTGTTACTATAGTAAAGTTCTTAAGTAATATGAATTTAAAATATACTGTCTCCTAGCAATTTAAAAGCTATTTAAATCTTCTTTAAAAGCTCTGAAGCTTTTCCCTCAGTTCTAAGGCAAGAGAAGGGAGTTGTATTTAACAGTCATAATGTTATGAATTAAAATAAAAGCATGAGATTGTAATTGGGGATTAAGTATATTTGAAAGCTTTAAAATAATCTTGATGGAATGCGGTATTTTACTTAAAATATAAAATATGACGTATTTAGCAAAATGTGCAGTGTGCATGTGCAGCTTTCCTTTTTAGATATCTGAGATATTTTGGTTGCATATTCTGTACTTCAGAAAACAACTTGTTCATAAACATATTTTTTAATCCGTGTCTTCCTTAGGCAGGGTAGAGACGGAAAGGAATAAATGAGCCCTCCTGTGTGATAACAAATTGTCTTCCCCTTCTAATCTCATGAAAAAATAAAAAGGTCACTTGAAGCAAAAATAAAATCTGTTTTAGAATGTACCGGCTCCTTCAAACTGAGACAGCCTCCCTTAAATTGCACGTATTGAAAGTATTTTTATGTGTGTGTTTAGTGCACTAAGATAAGACTGCACCTCTGTTAAAGTGAGAGATGTGAACAGATGGTGTGTTTGTCTTTATCCTTCTATCGGATTAGTGTACCTTGGATTTTTTTCCAAGATAGTGTTTTAATACAAATCAGTTGGTGAAGAGCCTCTTACTATAATGTTGATGTTGATTGGGATGTGCTGCCATCTGTTTTCAGTGCTCTGCATTTTGAAAACATCCATCCCTACATCACGTAGACAAATCTCTTGATCTTTAATAGGATCAATAGGGATGTGAAGTTGTTGGTTTGATGTCAGCAAACAAACTGGTTTGAATTGATTGTTTTTTAGAAACTTGTGTGTATTTGCCATAAAGAATTTGTGCTATGGGAAAACAGCACAACTCTTTTGAGTTAGGGGAGGCTCACTGTGATGCTGATGAGGAATTGAGCCAATTGTTAAACTGACTGTGTTATGCCAGTTATTGGGAGCATGGTCACCTGTTGTCTCTGAACTATTTTTAGTTGACACTGAGTTTGAACTAGACTCAGGTTTCCAGTCCCGGAAGAATTAGCTGTGGCGGTCAGTGGGATGTGCAGGTTCAAGGGTTTGGTTTTATCTACCATGAACAGACTTTTTCTTTCATGCATGAAGGAGGAAGATCCCAAATCTTGAAGGTGCTTCCTATAAAGAAAATAGGTTCTGGATTTTCACTGTTGTTACTGGAAGGCTCTAGTCATAAAAATCTGATTATATGAAATGCCTATTAGTCTCTAACTGAGGAGAAAATAATTTCAATATTCCACACACAGCAGGAGGTGTGTTACACAATAATGTTACTCTCACTACCGTGTTGAGGTGGCCAAATTACTATGTTTTTTTAAACTTAGCTAAGTGTGAGAGAGTAGAATGTGGAAAATATTAATTGCCATCATTATTATTTTCAGCTATTATTAATTGCTATGTACTGGCACTGCGAATCTCTTCAGGAGTATTGTATAACGACAATACCCAAACATATATAAATGATACAGAATGTTGTTGGGGCCCTGAGCAATCTGATTTAATGGATGGCATCCCTGCCCAGAGCAGGGAGTTGGAAATTACATGATCTTTAACATCCCTTCCAAAACAAGCCTTTCTATTATTATATTTTAATAGTGTATCTTAATGACATACCCAGTGTATAATGTACAATACTATATTTTCTGCAAAAAACAGAACTCTGTGACATTCACGTGCTGATGTAGGAATACTTTAAACTAGATGTTGCTTATCTACTTTGGAAAATGCTAGATGTCAAACAATTAAGAAGCCTCAGTTTTATTGTTCAGAATCATTGCGACTTACACTAATTTTTTAGTCTTTTGTGTTTACTGGAAACTTTAAAAATCCTGGCTTTTAGGAAATAACTCAATTCTGATTTAATTTAGCATAAGTTTGGGGTGTTCCAGCATTTCAGATAACAAAATGCAAAATGAAGCTAAACTTCTCCAAACCTGATGGAAGCAGAGACAAGAAAGACTCTGCTAATTCCCAGGTTTGAAAGTTGGCACTTTTGTACATTGTGTGGCAGGGACTTAGTTCATCTTTGATATCTGACCTCTGCTGAGTACGTTCTTCCCCTGATCAAACCTGGCTCAAATCCTATTTAGGAATGACATCCTCGTGAATTAGTCTGTTTTGGTTTCCCCAGCTGGGCATTATGGGAGTCATAAGCCTGTGTAGGAGAGCAGCTTGTCTATATAACCCAGTTTCATGCTGGGACAAAGTAAAAACCTGCCACCCGTCCTCTGTTTGACTTGCTGGATTTGCCACCCTGTTTTGCCTAAGGATGGTCCTGGATGTGGAAGATACAGCTTACTTGATAAGTAATGCAGTGAGTATGCAGAGGAATGAGTCTCTAAGGAGATATAAAAGCTGAAAATTAGTTTTGATGGCGTATAGTTCAGAGAGCAGCGATGCTCAACTCTCCCCATGTACAAGGGGCTTAGATCTTGATTCAATGCTTCAGTTGTAACTTAAAACTGATGTAATTGTGTAATTAAAAGGAAAATAGATGAAATGTAGAATGGTGTTGCCTAGAATCCTTATTTTCAACAAAATGTGCAGTGCATTCCTTGTATCAAATTAAGGAGCTGAGATTTAGATTGAATTATTACCTCAGCTATTGGAAGAGGGTTTTTTTTAAAGGTTTTTGCAGAGGCTGTACACCTCTGATTTCTACAGCATAATTTTAATAGATTTGAATTTAACTCGGACTTTGCCTCTGGGTGTTACTGCATGGAACAAGTCAAGCAAGCCCTGCAGCAGCAGGCAGTGCTGAATGACATGGATCATATCTGTGTCCTGTGCAGTAAATAAAGGATTCTGGTGAGATGCAAAGACTGACCGCTACCTATATAATTCTTTGACTGTTATGTGAGTGTAATTGTACTGTGAATAAGTGTCAGAAATAACAGTGAGTTTGTGATTCCCTTTATATGTGTTGGCAAAATACCAAATTTTTTATATTCATCTGAAGTTCAAGTGCAAAAGAAACAAAAACTCTTCCATCTTTTGTGTAAGTCACATCTAACTTTGGTAGAGATCCAAAAGATGGTGCTCAGGGAGACTTTGGTTTGTTAATGAAGGTGTCCCTGGCTTTGAGATCAATAAGTAGTATAAACTCCTGTTATGCCAAATAATAGTGGTTTACTTCTTGATGTTGTTTTTCTGATAAGCACCACAATAATGTTGTGGTTATTTTGTTCTATTAGCAAACTTTAGACAGTTGGGTTTGTGCTCAGGTCTGTACATCACAAGCCATAAAACAAACACATGTGGCTGTCACTTTTATTGGGGAAGGCTACTGCAATCACAAGGCTTCACAGTGTAATAAATCTTTATGGCAAATAAGCAGATACAAGCTACTTAATGCTGCTTTCTTTGGGGAATAGTGGTTATTTGCTCAGCTAGAGTTCTTTTCCTGGAAATCAGAAATATTTTATCTTGGCGACTTGTACTTTTGCAAATGTTGAGAGTCATAGTTGTAAGCTCCTGTTATTTTAGGTGTCACTGCAACAAACTGCTTTCTTTGTTTTCTTATCCCGCCTTTTAATGTGGTTAAAAACTGTTTAACTATTCCCTCAGCATCTGGTTAGAGCTATCAGCTTGAGTGCTTCTGTAGTTGTGGACTGGAGTAGGTGACAGTCAAATGTAAACTGTTATCACGGAGCCCCCACCATAGGGGGTTAGCATGGGATTGCAGAGCAGAGCCTGGGATGGGGCAGGACCTGTGCTCGTGGTCGATCAGGGTCTTCTGCAGCAGCTGTGGAGCACTTGGACAATCCCTGACAGGTTCTTCCTGTTCTCTCCCAGGAGCAAGATGTGGAGACGGTGCACGGCTCAGTGCGTGTCACCATGTGTGGCACTCCCAGGGGGAACCGCCCGGCCATCCTCACCTACCACGACATCGGGCTGAACCGTAAGTGCACTCTTCATTTACCAGCACGGGTTCTGCGACAGCGCTGCCATAATCAGAGGTGTGAAAGCAGCAGTGGGTAGGAAACCCTTCCCAGGTCCTTCCTTGTTTGTGTGCATTGGAAGCTGTTTAATGGCACCTAACTCTCACAGCAAATGTAATTCTCAGATTTTTTTTTTTTTTTTTTAATCCTTTTGCAGTAAATAATAGGAACATTTCAGTTAAAGGGGCAGAAGATCTCTGGTAGTTCAGAGCAACTGTCTGTGAATGCTGTAAAAAAATCTCAGGGGGAGGCTGATGGTGTATTGCCTGCAGGACTGAAAAAACAACCCTGCTGGGGCTTTGGGTCCTGTCTGATAAGCAGTCTTGTGCTGCTTGGATTTATATGAATTACATGTCAAGTCAGTATGAAATGAGTGCTGGCTTGGGGTCCTTAGCCAGCCTTTTATCTTATCTGTCTTACAATGAGCTAATATCCAGACCTGGTCTAGTTTGTTCTTTTGTCAGTCCTATTTGTTGCCCACAATTCACTGTTTCTTAATCAGCTACCAATATTTAAAAATACCTGCAGATCTTTAAAGTCTGGCTATTGCAAGCGGGTGAATATTGCTAATAAGACAAAAAAAAAATCTGCTTTCTTGCCTGTGTTTCGTGGAAGTGTCTTAGTTTTGGTTTTCAGTGAATCAGGGTGGAGGAAATCTGGAACTTAACTTTGAATTAGACCTTTTTCTTTCCAGAGTTACAAAGTTTTCCTGGACTTGCATATTCTCCTAAAGCTGATTTGAGCTAAAAGGATTTTGTATTCTGCCAAGATATTTTGCATATATATTGTGTGAGAACATTCAGAAACACACAGAATATTGAACCATTTTCTAAAATGGTTCATCTCAAAGATGGTGCTTTCCACACCAGAAGGAAAATACACTAATGTTCTCCCTGCATTAATATGGCTTAATAAGATCACCTCAAAACTTGGAGCCTGCAGCACTGAGTATCCCAGAAGGATGATTTTGTCTTGAGCTGTCTGCAGCATCTGATCATATAATGTTTAACTTCTAATATTTAGGCAAAAGCACAAGCCGCAATCTTAGCCTTGAATATTTTTTTTCCCTCCATTTGTTTTGACACAATTAAAAAAAATTAAAAGAACAAGGAAATGGATAATTTAATTGAAGACAAAACCTGGGATGAATACCCTTGGCTACATTTTGTTAGTATTTTAAGTTTGCATAAAGAATATTTTTTTGAGGAATTAGGTGTACCAAGCAAATACTTATAGCAGGTACAAAAATAACATGGACAAGTCTTAGCTGACTTGATCCATTCAACTTTTCATTAACCTGCAGGATAGGTTAATAAATCACTTTTATAGCTGCAAACTTAGTATTTCCTTCACCATAATTATTTCATATTTTCTTTTCCTTCCTAAGATAAAACTTGCTTCAATCCTCTCTTCAACTTTGAGGATATGCAGGAAATCACCCAGCACTTTGCAGTCTGCCATGTGGATGCACCTGGTCAGCAGGATGGAGCACCATCTTTCCAGGCTGGGTGAGTTGTCAGGGAAACAGCCCATGCTTTCATAGTTATCTTCTTTTTGGAAAAAGAGCCTTGATCTGCAATTTCATTAAAAAGTACTTGCAGCAAGCACAGTAGTTGGCTTTTGAACTTAAATCCTGACACTCTGTTTCTAAACTACTGGAGTTCTGGGAGCTCTGTTTTGTTGTGCCAGTTCACAGTAGATTTTGGGGCTGCAATTTTGTGGTTTAGCTCTGTTAATGAGACTGCTTGTAAAGCAGTTCCTTGACAGATATCTACATCTTGTCAATTCAAATAGTGAGTTAGCTTGTTTTGTAATGACATCCTGAATAAAAATACAAAATTAAATGATTGCTATACACAAGACAGGCATTAACCTCTACGTAGTGTCCTTCCTGAATCTGTGGTCTTTATGAAATAGCGGCATGGTAGATATTGATAAGTTGATAACCTACCTGGAAAATCCACGTTGTTGGGCAGTAACAAGGTGATGAACCCCCACAGAAGGTCATAGCTCCATATTCCTGTACCATGTACGATGCTGTAACTCTTGGAAACCCTGTGTGCCGTGAGCACTGTCATTGCCAAAAGGCTTGGCCCGTGTAGGTCAAATGAGACAGGTTTACCTTGAGATGCCACTTGGACAGGAATCACCTTGGCTGAGGAGGGGAGCAGCCAACATGCCACGGGGAGGATACAAGGCAAGGACCGGTTGTTCTGTGAGAACTACGTGTTAAGGAGCTTATAAGTACCCTTATTGCATGAGCCAGTCTATTTCCCTGCTTAATTTTTAAGCTGGTCTGATGCTGTTGTTAGCTTCGATGGCCCAGTTGTCTATCAGAGCAGCCTACAAAGCTATTTCAGTCACCCCTTCTTTGCATTTGTTTAAATCATGAGCTTTTAAGTGCCTTAGCCCTCATGTCCTGGACAAGTGTTAACGCTTCTGCGTTGTCAGCTGCAGAGGGCAACCATCCTGATCTGTGGCTAGTAAAGACTTCTGCTTGGTAAAATCATGATGGCTGTGTAAGAAGCTGAATTATGTTTACCTGCCCTTCAACTGGGAGACCAGCATGCCCAAATCAAGTCATAGAATCACGGCTTAGTTTAGAAGGGAAATTCACAGGTTATCTAGTCCAACCCCCCTGCAGTGAGCAGGGACAACTTGATCAGATTGCTCAGAGGCCTGTCCAACTTGACCTTGAGTGTTTGCAGGGATGGGGCATCCACCACCTCTCTGGGCAACCTTTTTCAGGGTTCACCCCCCTCATTGTAAAAAACCATCTCCCTTAGGACTAATTTAAATCTACCCTCTTTTAGTTTGAAACCTTTACCCCTTTTCCTATCACAACTGGCCCTGCTGAAAAGTTTGTCCTCTTCTTTCTTATAGGTTTCCTTTAAGTATTGAAAGGCTGCAATAAAGTCTCCCAGACCAAAGCTGTTGCAGTGACACCAGCTTTTGTCATGACAAGGTTTAATTTACCAACAAGAAAATCTAAGAAAATAAAACATTTTGCAGTCCTTGGTGATTTTTGCTTGGTTATATTTTGGAGGCTAAACTAGAGAATAGTTAGGTGTAATTCTGATGGGAAGCAGAGATTTCAATACATCCTAGGCAGATGTTTTCCAGCTCTGCTCTGGGTAGTTTTTCCACATGCTGCTCAGTTGAGATTTTGCTGAGAATTTCCTTCCCTCAAAGTTTTGTTTCTGCTTTGAAGAAGACCAGGAGCATTAACAAACAGCTGTTTTTATTGAGCTTTCTTCAACAGTTTCATAGCCTTTCTTATACCTTCATTTTCTCCATCAATAGTGATGGAAAGCTGTTCTCATTTATCCTATGGTAATGTTTGTATCCCTAAAAATATGCATGTAAGTTTTTTGCCAAATATCTAGAACTCACTTCTGTAGTCCCTGATTCTGAAATACAAGGGAACTTTTTTGTGGCGGACCAGAAATACAGACCTAGTGAACGTGGTTGGAAACTCATCTCTCCAGTTCAAACATTTTCATAAAGCCTAGGTGTTAACTTTCCTTGGGAAAGATTCATTGTGGTCTGCTTTGTTCTTAGACATCTATTGTCCTGTAACATATAGAACATATATAGATTATGCTATTTCTGCTAAATTACTTGTGCTTGCTTCTGATTTAAATTCAGCTCATACACCCAATGATCTCACGATGACCACATTTGGTACTACATCTACAGTGATCGCTGTGTCTCTAAATACGCCAGTGTACACTGCTGGTTGTGGTGTAGTAACTCCTCAAAAACATGCTTGTTGTAGGTATGTGTATCCTTCCATGGATCAGCTGGCTGAAATGATTCCTGGAATTCTGAAACAGTTTGGGTGAGTGCAGAATTGTTTACTTATTTTTCTCATTCTTCTCTCTACGTGGCTCACTGAAAGAGCAGGCATTGCTTTGGCCTGGCTATCTGGAATTTTGTTTGCTCGAACGACACTCGTGGTTGTTTTGGATTCCTGTGTTATAGATGGATTGCTTTTGTCTTGGTTTCTGAAAGAGCTTATTTTTTGGCCCTTTTTGAAATGTCTGTTTATTTTTAAACAGGAAGCAACTTAGGAGAAATCCCATGTGCCTAATTTAGGGGCTTCCTCCAGTATTCTCTGTGCATCGCCCTCGCAGGGGCAGGGCACAGACAATCTGTTCTTCCCACTGTAACAGCCCACGTTTTCCTGTGTGGTTAAGCAGGAGAAAAAGAAAAAGCACAGTCCCATCTGAAGACATTTACTGTTTTGTTTCTGTGGCTAGAGTGTCCTAGGGGGTCAGTCTGACCTCCCTAAGCCTCTTCTACTACCAGGAGCAGATGCCAGGCCACCAGTGTCAAAAGACCTAGTGGCAGTGTTCCTGGGTTGTCTACCTGTGCCAGGTTTGGGGGTTGTCTTCCCTTAAAGCTCAGCTTTAGCAGGAGCTGTAGCTGAGAAGGATTCCCTTTCTGTGGAGTTTGTGCTCCTGGTACACACCGGAGAGGGCAGGTAGACACCTCCAAGGGGTTTTCAGAACAAGCAGAGAAGTCTTGGCATTCAGGTTTAGGCGGCTTTGGAAAACAGAGGCTGGACCAGCTCCCCAGTTTAGACATTGCTCAGTTATAACCAGCTCTTACTGCAGACCAGTTTACCTCGTTACCTCTCTAGGGGATGTGTATTTTTTTGAACTGCTTAATGTCAGGCACAGGGCTGTCAGTTCTGTTGCACTGCACAAAAAATGTGACCAATAACATCAGTATCTTGAAAGTCAATTAAACTGGAGTGTATTTACAAAGTCTTGATTTAATGTTGCTAATGAGAATGAAAACTATCCTCAGGTATTTTCCTAAAAGCATTGAATAACCTGTTTTTCTGAGTGGTTTTGTCTAGCCTTCCCTTCCATGTATTTTCTAAGACCTTGAAGGTGATGCTTTAAACCTGATTCCAGTTAATGCAAATATTTGGTTTGTCTCTGCCCTGTTTGGTTATGAAGTTTAAACTTCATCACCCCAGTGACTGGATAGCAGGAGATGGTTCCCTGCCAGCCTCCTGTTGGAGAGGAACCAGTGCCCCAGTTGGATAGCTGTGATGGGGAGGGCAGGGGGGGCCCGGGGAGGGGGGAGCTTTGTATTTAGGCTGCAGATTTCAGGTCTGTATCTTACAAGTTTTTCTGGCAGAGGCTAATCACTTCCTCCCAGGATCAGAACAATGCTGTGGTTGCTCAATATATTTACTTAAAGATAAGTGAGGATAGCTGCTGCCCTGCAATGCACGAGGACCAGGATCCTGCAAATATTGCTGGGGGCCACTGACATTGCTGAGGGTCCACAGCTTGCCCAAGCTGAGCCCACCCCTCTGTAGATACACACTGGCATGTGAAAGAGGAAGGCTTCTGGTGTGATTTATTTTCAGCGCTCTTCCTCATTTGTCTCTTCTGTTTATTGCTGTGCAGGCTGAAGACCATCATAGGAATGGGAACTGGAGCTGGTGCCTACATTTTAACCAGATTTGCTGTAAGTTTTGTGGAGCTTCCCTAAAGCCTCAAACCCTATTTCCCTTACACGCTGTTGTGCCCATAGCGTGCATGGAGAATTCCTGTTCTGCCGTGCCCAGTTAAGGATGCGAGCCAGGCTTTTAAGTGAAATACCACAATCTGCAGGATAGCTAATCCAGAAGACCTAGATTTTCCATTTTAAGGCCTGGGCTCTACCCAGTTAATTTGCAGAAGGTTTTTATAATGGGAGTTCTCTATTTAAACTGAGGGTGGAGAAAAAGTTAAATCCTAATGTTCTCCAGCTGCTCAGTTGAATTGCTCTAATGAAATTTTTTTTCCATACATATGCTTGTTTTCTGCAAGATAAAACTGGACCTACCGCTTTCCTCCCCAGGACATAATCTGCTAATTTAAATTTTTTGCTGACTGTCAAGTTGCAAAGGATATCTGATCAATCTTAAATCTTCTCTTTTGCAGTTAAACCATGCAGAGATGGTGGAGGGATTAGTTCTCATTAATGTAAACCCTTGTGCTGAAGGTTGGATGGACTGGGCAGCAACTAAGGTAAACATCTTTAAGTTAGAAAAATAAAATCTTACTGCAAGCCTGTGGAACATGAGGAGCTTGGCAATCTTGTATGTCAAGGCATGGCTGCAGATACAAAATATCCTGGGGTAACTCCTTTGGGGCTTATTCTTCCATTTGCAAAAATACTTCATACAGGGCTAGTGATAAAAACAAGTACTTTGAGAAAACAGGTACGGATACCTGTGGCACGATGGGGCTGCTGGGACAATTCTCAGGAGCTCGTAACTGCTGGGGAGAACAGTTTACCTAGACACGGTAGTTTTGGAAACATCTTTCTTGCCCATGGCTTTGCTTACCAGCACAGTCCAAAATACAAAGTAGGGCACACAAAAATGTCCAGAACAGCATCTTCCCTGTTTCAATCATCTGCGTCTTAGATGCCAAAGGGACTCAGAAAAGAGCATTAGCTACAGTAACTGTGGACAGATTGTTCGTACAACCAGAAAATGTTGACATAAAAGAAACTCCTAGGAGAAACTTGCAGAGCTAGGATGTAACATTCTTTCAAGGCTCAGTTACTAAATATATTCCCAGATCATATTTAGCAAGATACTTTGATAGACAAACTTACTTTGATGAAATGTAGTAACTTTTCTATGCTGAAATGAACTTCTCACCCATTTCAATTCTCACCCATTGCCTCACTGCATGAAATTCTTCCATATCTGTGCCTCTACCTTCCACCTCTCAAGTATTGCTCACCTCAAGAGTACAGCAGGTGCCTCACGTTCTTGTGTCCTTCCAAAGCAGGAGCACTTACTGTGGGTTGTGAGCTTATGGCGCCAGTTTCATTGCATTGTCAGGCTGGGTTGTGAGGGAGGAGAGAGGGCAGTGGGGTAAATGACACCTGGCTGGCTGGTTTGCTTGGTGTTCCTGCAGGGAGCCATTCCCTATGCACCTATGCCCCTAGCAGTGTGCCCCTATCCTCCTACATTGGTGATGACATCTGATGAGAGTGACTCAGACATGACCCCCTGATGGTGTTCTAGTTGGATGGAGGGGACAAAATATCATTTTAGGATATTGTACATATGGAGAGAGCAGGGAAACATCCATTGGTCTATTTATGGGTAATTGGAAGGTGTTGTTTGTTTCAGGGGCTGTGTCAGTAGCAGATACTCAGGTAATCTTTCTGTTCAGATTTCAGGTTGGACAAATGCTTTGCCAGACATGGTCATTTCACATCTATTTGGAAAGGTAATGTTCAAAAGATTCCTCTGGTGTATTCAGTCATCTGTATTTACCTCCTGGGGCTGGGAGGAGGGGAAAAACCTTCGCTTAAACAATAAAGGATGAAGTTAAACTGTGAGATGGGATTCATACTTGTGTCCCCAGCATTTTGGGGGTGTGTTCTGCCATGAGTTTGCTGTGTCCTGAGCACTCAAGTGCATCTCAGTTGTGACAAATCTAGTAGGGGCAGCTCCCTGTCTAGGCAGCCAACACTTAAGCATGAGTTTGAGTATATGCTCATGTTCCGAGCTGAAAAATCCCACAGCTTTTTTTATATAATATACTTGCAACTCTGTGACAGCTGGTTATTAGTATTAATGGTGCTCTTCAGTGCAAGCCTAATGCAAAGTGCTGGACTGTTTTCTGAGGCTACTTTGCTGTGCTTGACATTGTTAGTAAATGCAATGGAAAACTCCATTCCAGCAGAACAAGGAACTAATCTATAAAGACTTTAGAACCCAACTGTTTGAAAATGTTACTGATTGAAGTCCTCGAAGCTTAGTTATTTACTATTGTGAAATTGAGTTCCACATTACATGTTTGTAAGCTTTCAACATCTGCTTTGCCCTGGAAACATTTATTAGGCTTCTTACCCCGAATCTTCTTTTTTTGTTTGCTTTTAAACCTCACACTTGTCTGACTGTAACCATCTGCACTACAACATGTTTTGCAATTGTGAGATTTTTACATTACAACATACTAGAGTTTTGAAGAGAAAATTTCTGGTACTGCAATCAGAAGCTAATATTAATTCTGGGTGACTTCACTGGGTGCTGGGAGCTGTCCCTTCCCTCAAGGTGCGCTCCTGTTGTGCAGATATGAGTCTGATACACAACTACTGTGCCATGTCTTCAGATCCTTTCAGAAAATAGCCCCTGTTCTGAATGATTCTGTCTCCACTTTAGGAAGAGATTCACGGCAACCATGACCTGATCCATACTTACCGCCAGCATATTATTAATGATATGAATCAAACCAACCTTCATCTTTTTGTCAACTCTTACAACAGGTAAATACATTTACCTGATTTCTAAATGGAAACTGTTTTAAGAGGCTGTCCAGCTCTTCAGAGACAATATTACTTGTGTGGTGGGATTACACGTGTTCCCCCAGTATGAAGTTCTGCTTAACAGCGCCTTTAGGGATCTCAGGTGGTTTGCTTATTGGAGAAGGACCTTGTGCATTTTTGGGGTGAAAGATTGTGCACTGGGACTGAACATTGATCCTTCAGTCTAAGTGTGGTTCTATATCAGTTATGGAAGCTACAGTATTTATCAGAGTAAATTAACATGTGTCTGTGCTTTCTCTAAACTAGAAGAGTATAGAAGTATCTATAAAATTCCAGTGTATCAAAAGCCTTCATCCTCTCTATTTTTTTTTTTAGTCGGCGAGACCTAGAGATTGAGCGCCCTGTTCCTGGAGTAAATGTTGTCACCCTTCAGTAAGTATTTTATTTGAGAGGTTACTGCAAGTCAGGGACTGCCATTAGGAAGAACTCCTCTCCTCAGACTTGGCAAACATATTGAAATTGAAAGTTTAGTTCCCGTCACTGTGCATCTGAAAATTTGGGCTTACAAAGTACTTGAAAAGTTGGTGTACTTAGCTTCAGGCAGAAATATGTTATAGCTAATGGAAACTACAGCTCTGAAGGTACTTGAGCTGTGCCTATACAACCAAAAAAACCCAACTTAAAACCATTTGAAAACCAACCAACCAAAAATATTCAGGAAGATAAAGCAGGTATGAGAATGACTGACTGTCAGATCTTCTGCTAACGGCTTTTTGCTTATGCTGCAACTTGTGCAACATAACAGGTGTCAAGTCCTTCCTAGCTCAGCTGCTGATGGCTATACACAGGAGACTCTGTTCCTCTGACAATCTAGTTGGAATTGGATGGACAGATCCAAAAGTTGGAGCTCAGGGGCCTGGGGGGTGGTAAGCGTGAGACTTTGATGCTGATGCCCACATTCAATTTCTTATAAAGCAAGGAATAAGAGCACTGGCAAGGGCTGATTTGCTGCCAGCTGGGGAAGAGATCAGGTTCTCAGGCAAGGAATCAGAGGATGTCAGTAGATCTGCAGCTAATGCAGGATTTGATGGATGTTTAAGGTGTCTGGAATACAAACCCAAATCCCTTCCACACACTTAACTGTCTCAACCTTCCAGAGACACAAAATGCAGTTCAGGGCAAGTCCGGGCTGGGTGGCAGAGTTAACATCACTTGTGTGTGCTTCTTTGCAGGTGTCCTGTCCTCCTGGTGGTCGGTGACAGCTCCCCGGCGGTGGATGCCGTGGTGGGTACCTCAAGCCATCTCTGCCACCCTGCTGAGGATGGGTGGGCGAGCCAAGGGGCTGCACGAGGCCAGCAGAGCTCCTGCCACACAGCAGCCCTGCTGGCTACCAAGCCAGCCTAGTGGCTCTCCTCTTCCAGACCGCAGGAGAGCTGCCATTAATTCCATGCTGCTTGTCCCCTCTGCTGTGCACCATTATTTAATAGCTGCCACGTTAGGAACAATCACCACAGCAGTTCCAGTGAACCGCAAATATTTTCCTTTAGAGAGGAATCTGCTGCTGGTATTTTAACTTGCTGTGTGGTGCTGGAGCTGTGCCCTGGGTCACTCTGGAAGTGAAGAGCTTCTTTTTGACCATTATAACTCGCCCCAGATGACTGGATGACTTCAAATGTTGTGCCTTAATGGGCATGCCCAGTCTGCTGGCCCGTGGCCACATGGCTGCTCACCACTTGGGACGCTCCCAGATGATCCCAAATCACAAGATAAACAACACTTGTTGCCACTGAAGTCCCAGAAACAGATGAAAAAAGTCTCCAATTCCCAACTATGGGTTTGTACATGGAAAAAATGCAGTTAAAAATGTGAGCTGACCTGCTTGGGTTTAAAGATGTGTATATGTATACACAGAGCCTTCACACAGAATCATAAGACACTCAGTTTAGTCTGTATGAAGCCAGAAAACAAGGTGTTTAATCTGTTTTCATGCAAAAGTTGGTAATTAAAATCTTGTGTACAATGCCTTATGCTGCTATTCTTTTATATAGGTTGAATGCAACTCAAAGCTGGACCCAACAAGGACCACACTTCTGAAGGTAATAACAAAACCCGTGCTTTTTAAAACAAACATTCTTCTCATATAAAACCATTAAATTGGTTTGGATTTGCTAAAAAAGCAGAACCAGAGTGATGTGTTGCAATACCGAATAACACAGTGAGAGTCCAGTTCTGATGTGAAAAGACAGATCCTTCAGGGTGAGAGTATTTTAGTGGGATAAACAAGACTAGGGGCTTCTTTTCAGAGCTAACAGCAGGGAATTTCTCAGCTTCTTCATTTTAAAATAGTAAGGATGAGAGTTGAAATGCTCAGTATTTCACATACCCATAATGAATTTGACTAGAGCTGGCAAAGCTGATCTTGAGATATTTTGAAAAAGCTGTGAGCAGAGGAGGAGTGCAAAGAAGTTCATTCTGTTCCTGTGCTCGCCTCTCAGCAGAAGTGACAGGTGAATCGACAGCAAATCTATCTGCCAGTTTGGTCACCTTGCCTTTTATGAGGGTACAGTCCAGGACATCTTACTGCTGTTTTCCAAAAAAAGTTGAAAAAATGCACTTCTAAACAGCAGAACATCATGCAAAGGCTTTGGCTGATGTTTGGCATTCAGAGTATGGGTGCAATCTTCAGCTCGTTACTGATGAAGTAATAGCGTGCAAACAGTGAAACAAGTTTGGTCATGCTTTGCTGGGAACTTCTACTGCATCTCTTTATTGAACTGGTCAGTGAAAATGATAATAAATAAAGATTTTTAATTTTTTTTTCCTCCTAACATTGAGGAGTTACACTGCTCCCTATAATGTGGTGTGGCAGACACCCTAAGAAAGTTATTGCCATTATCTCAGACCTTTTATCCGTGGCCAGCCTTTGCTCAGTCCAGGGATATGGCTGATGCCAGATCCTGCTGAAGGCCTGTTTTGCTGCTAACTAATCCTAGATAGGATTTGGGGTTTCCTGTAATTTACAACTCTACTGTTTTCAGCTTGTAGTGTTCCTTGGAACAGGACTGTTTTTGTTGGGTTGACTTTGAGGGGTGGAGTGGCAGGAAAAATGAAATGCTCCAAAAATATTTCATGCACTCAAGATAGCTTTTCTCATTTGGCTTTCCCTGCTTCCCTTGGCACGTCAGGCTGATGCTTGCCATCCGCAATCTCAGCAAATCGTTTTTCCCTCTCACCTCTGAGCTTTAGGTGTTTGTGTTCTCTACCCTGTTTGTCATCCAGGTCAATACAGAGTCATGTTATTATAGTTCAGAGCTGAACTTGCAACCAGGACTAATAGGCTGGTTTCTAAGAAACTGGTGATCGCTGCCCAGCAAAAAGCATTTGTAGCTCCAGCTGATGCTTTGCCTGAGCGTCAGTCAAGACACTTTGTGGTTTTCTGGGGTGCAGTCATAGCTTTCATAAACATTTAACAGCTTGCTTTGATATGTTCATCCACGTGTATGTTACTCACACAACAAAAGGAAGTGTTTTTTCTGCCAGATAGCTAAAAAGGTCATTTCAATATATCCTGAGCATAAGTGAGTTCCTCTGGCATTGCACTAACTGGCTGTTCTCATCCCGTTTCAGATGGCTGACTGCGGCGGGCTCCCCCAAGTTTCCCAGGTAGGATTTGGCTGGCGGAAATCCTACTAATCATGTTCTGCAGCGTGTCAGACTGCAACAAATGGGTGTTTTCCTGTAGGGTACTTGCTGTTCCCAAACGTCAGCCAAAAGGATGGTTATGATTTCATCAATAATGATGTCAGTTGGTCATCTGAGCTTTCTTTTTTTCTTTAAAGAGCAATGCAGTGCAAAATTAAGATTGGGAGGGGATATTATTTTCACTAATAAAGTCTTAACCAAGTAAATACCTGAGGTGGGAATGCACAGATATTATTTTGTGCCCATTTACTAAGATAATGTGAATTAAGGCTTGAGCCACTAGCATTTTAACAGCGTTCTTACTTGGACTATTTATAGTATACATCAGGAAAGTGGGAGACAGGAAATAACAATGCTGTGTTCTTGCATACACTGACTCAGCTTGACTGTGGATGAACTGGGGTTTCTAAAACACATTTAGGCATAAGTTCCAAGCTGCTAATAAAACCAGGCTGGCAAAGTTAAAATTTACCTATGCCCTTGTGTTGCCTCGCTAAAAGAGCTGATTTGTAAATCGGCTTTGGAATGTGATCTAACATCTAAACAGATTTCTAAGCAATATAATGTGCTGTTTGTGAACTTAAAGGAAAAGCTAAATTTATAATTGCTAGCAGCTGAAGCCCCTGTACAGGCAGTGCATGCTCCAACAGTGGGAGTTGGGAAAAGGCTTTTTTTAAAGCCACACAGTAGTATGTGCATTGCTTCTATTGTAGAGAGCCCATTCTTTGCAGTGGTTCAGAGAATTATGCAAAAAATATTCTCATGTGAAATAATTGAGACTGTGAGGCACTGTCAGCAGAGGAGAAAAACAGGGAGTGCCTCATTGCAAGAATGTCAGTTGTAGGCAGTTGTGCTTGTGTGTTCCTGGTGAACTTTCTTGCCCTATAAACATAACTGTCAGCTCTGAATAGCTGAATTTGTTCTCTACTGATTAGGAATTACTCAATTACCGATCTTGTATGAACAGCCTTGTACATTTTGTGAGGCTGGCTGTTTTACTTTGGTTCACCTGCTTCAGTAACTGCACAAGTAACTCCAGTTTGAGCCAGGTTTAGACCACTTGCGTTCTCTGGAAATGTCACTTTCAAATGCACGTATCCATTTTGTAAAATAATGGGGAGAAGACTAGGGAGGGGAATGGTGGAATTTTCTCATAAAGGAAGTTTTCATACAGTCATAGAACCCAGAGAGTATTTAAGATGTCCCTGTTAAGATAGGGCATCTGTGGAATCTGTAACACTGCGATATAGCCTGCTGAGCACTGCTTATGATAAATCTCTCTCTCTTTCGCAGCCTGCCAAGCTTGCCGAAGCTTTCAAATACTTTGTTCAGGGAATGGGATACAGTAAGTATTGGTTTTATGGAATGGTTGATCTTGCTACAGAAGTTAATTGGGCACCTAAGTACCCAGAGTGTCTCTGATCCCAGATGTGTCACCTTGTCCCTTTTGGATGTGCATTTTGAAGGAGAAGAAAACAAATTCTGTATCTGGGCAAAGGGTTTTCAGACCAAGTGATGTTATTAAATAGTAGAGAGCTTTGTAAAGGGCTTATACCCACAAATACCTCTTTTACTTTATCTCGATGTTTTTAAGGTGGGTATCAGTAACAGTGTCCCCTCGTGGCATCAAAGGATATGGTTCATCTACGGCACACAGCATTTAAAACCTCATTGGCTCGGAGATTTCTTCGAGTTGTAGCTGTTTGTTTTTCCCATACTTGCTTCTGAAAGCTGCTGCTGTGTGGTTGCACTGTGAGCCTGGGCTGCCAGCAAAGGTTGAATATGAAAGTGATGGGAGGGCTGATGAGTCTCTTTAGTGTCCCTCTGGATTCTTGCAGCCACAGCAATGTGCCCTAAAGCTTCCTGAATCCCTCAGCCCTGGCCACTAATTTCACTGCAGTAATTTGGTCTCCTTAACTACGTACCTGGAGCAGGGGAGGTGCTTCTGCATGTGAAGGTGCTCTGCAAAGTATCTATTCAACCCTGAAGGCTTCTCCAAGGGTGGTTAAGGCTGAGAGGAAGGCAAGGGCTTCCTTCCAAGCCCGTGAGGCAAGGTATTAATGAAAGTCTCTTCTTCCAGTGCCCTCTGCTAGCATGACCAGGCTGATGAGGTCCCGCACCGCTTCTGGCTCCAGTGTAACCTCTTTGGAAGGACAGAGGAGCCGGTCTCACACCGGGGAAGGCACGAGGAGCCGGTCTCACACCGGGGAGGGAACGAGGAGCCGATCCCACACTGGGGACGGTTCCAGGAACCGCTCCCACACAGACACACGGATCGAGCTGACGCCGAACTCGACAAGCAATGCTGAACAATCAAGCCCCAAGTCCATGGAAGTGTCCTGTTAAGATGGCTGTGGGAGGTTTTAAACTGGTCACAGTGTGAAAAAGTAATGGATGCCCCCTGTGTATCACAAAAACATAACTGGTATTAATCTCTAGCTATTCTGTAGGATGAACTCTGTTCACCAGGGTCTGAGAGGGACCAAAGAAAAGAAGCATCTCATTTGCTCTATCATTATTCTTGTATCTCAGACAGCTGCTGCTATTGTGCCCTCCTTCAGTGGATGCCAAATTCTAAAGGATACTTGCCAAAAGCTGATGTGGTTGTAAACACTTCAGAGTCAAACTAGAATTGCTCAGTACCCTCCTTTAAAATCAAAGCTGTTACAGGCCCCTTTATCTCTTATTCTCTTGAAGTAAACTGGCACAATTTGAGATGAGTTTCAAAGCGGGGGAGAAAAAAAAAACTTTTAAGGATGACTTTAGGAAAAGGAAATGAAACGTGTTATGGCCTCATGTTGAAGCTGGAGTTGAATTCATTGTATATAGCTTGACTTCAAATGATAGAAAAGTTAACGTATTGTGCATTTATAGGCCTTCTAATTCATTAGTATTCAAGCCTGTTTTCCTATGTAAAATAATATACTACTAAAATAGGCAATTTTAATGTGACTTTGAGATGAACTAAATCTTTAAGGTTTTTCATTTCACTTTTTTGAGATTTAGTTCCAGTCTTCCTTTCCTTCCCCCCTCCTAGACCCTAAAACCTGCTTAGCCAAATGAGGACAGGATTTAAATTTGGTAAGCAAGGTAGGATTTCCTGTTTAGGAACTTGGGCCAAAGGGTTTACCAAACTGCAGAAGTTGGTGTAGTTGTAACAAGTAGGGTAGCTGTACATGCCAGCTAAGCAGAAACAGCTTGATTTTTCCTTCAGAAAGCTTCTTATCTTTGCAGCTCAAGTTTTTTGTGTCCAGCACAATTGTGATAAATTTGGAATTCTGTAAGCAAAGACAGATCCAGCTGTTCTTTGTCAGGAGAGATGAATAACTGTGGGATGGGCATGTAATTAGATACTGTACATTCAACTGCCACTAATTACTAGATTTGAAACTGATGAGATCTCACTGGTGCTGAAAAGTGTATTCCACAAAGTGGTGGAGCATCAACACTGTATCTCTGGAATACAGTGTCTAATGACTGTGTAAATGTCATGATCTGCTGGTTCTGCATCTTTGCATAACCTCCTGATACCTTGGGTTGCTTTCTTTGAAGCTCGTGGCTTGATATCTTCCTGCCACTCAGAATGTCACAGTTGGGTGTTCTTAAGTTTGTCCTTCCATAGCTAGTGGGACAGGATTTCCAGAGCTCCAGTGCATACCTGCTGAATTGCAGTCCTCACACAGACAAAAAGCTCAAATGCCGAGCAGTTAAATAGCAAACGTTAATACTTTGGGATTGCTTGTTCAGAAGAACACCGTCTAGGTTACTTTATATTGACTAACTTCAGCTCTTGTGTAGAATATCCATAACGTTTTGTGGGAAGAACAGACAATTTCCAGAAAGAATAAAGCTATTGTGTAAAGTCTATCAAGAAAAGTTTCTTAATGAAGTATTTGTATTTATTTCAAAACAAATAAATTTGTAACTTTGCAATGTCTGGTGTGTTCCTCTTTTACCAGGAGTACAATAATCTTTTTCAGTCCAAATATATTCTCGTCATCCCTTTGTATCAATGAAATCTGTTTGATTTTGCTCATATCTCTGTCATTCCCTACGTTTTTGCTCAGAACTTTCTCTCCTCCCCCACTTCTCACTCCAGTCTATTCTCAGAAAACACCGCACACTTCGGCATTGTTGCTGGCTATTTTAGTACTAAAGGATACAGAAATATATCCTAGAAAAATATTGAGCCCTGATACAGAGTACTATTTGCTGTTTGAACTTTGTTTTTGTCTCCCTGGATAAAGGACTGTCTAGTGCACAGACCTGTGGTCTGACTTCCTCACTGGAGTTGGTGCAACGCTCTTTGCATCCTTTCTGATCCCAGTCTTATCTGTAAATCCATTGATGTGATGAGTTCCTCATGAATACCTGGAGAGTTATTCAGGCCTCTTGACTGAAATTGCAGATGCCACTTGGAGTTTCTAAAGGTGGTTCCTTTTGGAGGTCTTACAAGAATGTAACTTCAGGAAAGTAAAGATTAACCTAGTGACTTACTTAACGTTCGGGTGGTTTCAGGGACAGGTGCCTTGATGACTTTGCTGGGTCTATTTTGGGCTGCTCGTTCCTCCTGTATCTCAAAAAATCCTGTGATAGAAAGATGCAAAAGCAATTATTTGTCATGTCTGAGCCAAGGCTCTACTAGATGTGATGATTCAGCAGTCATGGCTGGGCTGATACCAGCAAAGGGCTTGACAGCCAGTGCCGGTGAAAACAGGAGGAACCCGTGCCAGCTCATCTTACAAAAGAAGGGCAAAGTTACGTTCTTTGCTGAGCTTTTCTGGGAATGGCTAATCATTCCTTCCACAAGGACACCATGGTGTGCCTGTCAAGCCTAGGCAGTTTATTTTAGTTTAATGGGAGGAATGTGTCCAAGCCTTATTGCGGCACAAAGGGATCTGCGAGCACTTCTGAGCAGCAAGGAGTTGCTAGGACCACTATAAATGTCAGCTTTGCAATCAAAAGTGTTTATTTGGGAAAGAACGCTGTGTTCCTGCACATAAAAGCTGGAGGGCAGCACGGAGGAGTGGTGTCTTCCCTTTTACAAGGAGTTATGGCTCCTCTTTCCTTGCAGTGCTGGTCTCCTGGCATCTTTAACTTGTGCTGTAACTGAAGAGATGCAAGTGGCTTGCAGATTTATTAGAAATTTTCATAAAATCTCAGACCTTTCAAAAGCTGACTTCTGCGTTATTGTTGGAGACAGAATGAGCCTGTCTATTGTAGTATAATTAACCCGGAAAACATGAGCTGGGGTTTCACTTTTTTCCAAGTGTGAATGGCCACCAGGGAGCAAGGAGCTACTGTGGCATAGAGGAAATTCTAATTGGATAACAGGAGGTTTCCAGAAAATAACCAGTTCGCCCCTCACAGTGCTTTTGGGGTTATAAAGAAAGAAAACAGAATGGGTTCCCAGGGACCGTGAGGCTTCCTGATTGCATTAGTGAGTTGTATCTCAGAGCCAAATCTTCACTGCAGTGGTGCTCTTCAAAACCACTAATACAAGGGATGTCATTGCTGAAATCCAAGTTATTTCCACCTCTGCCTGGGCCTCAACATCTACTGTATAAAAATCTGGCTAAACTTCAAGATATCTTTCCCACTCCCTGTCCTTGCAGAGGGGGAGTGGGAGAGGATGTGCCCATACCATGTCGTGGCAGCAGGACTTTTGTGCTGAAGGATGCTGCTGCTTTCCTCTTTAAAAGTCTCTATTGACTAAACAGCTGGAAACTTTAACCTAGATGTGTTTTCGAGGTTTATGATTAATGTCATGTGTTGTGAGTGATGGACTGAGCTGGAGTGAAAACTGTTTATAGCAAAGCTGCTTATTTTTTCTCTCCAGTGCTGGAATCCTCTCCCTGTCTGTTTTTGCATCTTGGGCAGAGCATCTGCTGCAATCCTCAGTGTGCCTGTAATGGGGTCTGTTGCATCCATCAATACAACACATTGAGCAGTGCTGCTTGCAGCTTGGCCCTCCCCCTTCCCACATGCTGTCTGCTTTTTTTTTCTTTGCACTATTTTGCACTATTTCACATTCACAGAACAGAAAGCCTCTCCCAGTCTGTCTATATGAACAGCTGGTTTGATGTGTGGATTTAGCATTTCCACTGAGCCAAATATAGACTTTATGTTAGTAGCTGATCACTGCTATGCCTAATGTTTAAATAACTGACAAAAAGGATGTCAGGGTATTTTAAGAGCTCCACCCTTCCCCCTCAGCCCTTTGCAACAGACAGACACAGCCTCTCACTGTTTCTATCTATTGCTTCATTAAGGGCTCCATTCATTTTATAAACAACACAGCTGCTGACCAGTGTTAGGGGGGAAGAAAAAGGAAAAAAAGGCTTTTGATTGCAACTGCAGAACAGTTCAATGTCTGTTCTCTGCAACTCGGCGTGGAGATCATTCGCTTACCCAGCACTCTTAGGGGCTGGAGGAGAGATGTTGTTTTGAGGTCATTAAAGAGGCAGCCCCACATCCCATACACCCTACGTATTTTTGGCACTGGTGACTGTGGGATGTGCATCAAACACTGGATGCAAACATCACTGGACATGTCCAGAAGAGCCCAAGGGTTGGGAAAGGGAATAGCAGGCAGCTTTTCCTTTGCAAGCAGCAGCACCATAGGGAGCTGCAAAAAGTATCCTTGGGTGACCTGCCACTCTGCAGTTGCGTATGGCTAGAGTGGATTATGGTATTGAGGTCAAGGTCAGTGCGTGGAGGGGGCTGGGGGAGGCCAGGGTTGTTTGCTGGGCAGCAGTACTGGAGAAGGGCTGGGGCAGCTCCCAGCAAAGCCTACACGAGCCAGGGCACCCGGAGAAGAGCAAGAGATGCCACCAGCCGGGGATTTTCATCCCTTGGCTCCGTGTGTGAGTGTACCTCTGTGCGCAGGTCCCCACGAGGCTCAGCACCCTACACGCGGCATGCTGGGCAGGGAGGATGGGGCTGCTGAGCTGTGGGTTTGCCCCACCTGTTGGACCTGGCACTGGCACAGGGAATAGCCAATCTGCTTGTAGGGTTTGGCGAGCCTACCCCGTGCAAAGGTGCCACCCAGCCCCTCACACAGAGGTGAGATGCACACTGTCAGCCCGCCCTGCTGGACCTCAGACCCACACAGATCTCTCCAGCGAGGAAACTGTCATTTACTGAATGACTGCAATATGTTTTCATTGATTTTTTAATAATAACGTGACCAAATTAAAAAAAAATCTTAGTTCTTTATCACCAGCTGCCAATGTTAAACATTGATCTGTTCCTGTGGTGATTCCCTGCCTGCTGCTCCTGCGTGTTTGGGGCAGGGGAGATCCTACAGAAATAGAGCCTCACACAGGGTCAGCACTTCATCTGGAAAGTGCAAAGTACTCAGGAGATGATGGGTTTCCCAGACTGGCGAAAGCAGCCAGGAAGCCCTTCGTGCAAGATCATGTGCTGGGCAGCTGCCACATGGGTGAGCAGAGGCTGCAGAGGCCAGATGGGATTTCTGGTGCCTGTAGAGACAGCAGGGAAATATGGTACCTTGAAAGCTATTGCCAGAGGCACAGCTGACTAGAAGATGCTTAAAAATGTAGAAGATTGCCCTTCCTGAAAAAAAAAAGATTAAAAAAAGGCATACTGAAGGAGAAGGCTGAGGAGAATGAGGAGAAGGTGTTTTCTCACCATATACAAGCCCAACTGACCCATCTCAGTCCAGGACAGGAGGCCACTCAAAGTGTTTAAGTTCCCATGAAGGCAAGTACCATACTTCAGGCTGGAAGGCAAGCTCAATTTGTGGGAAAACACTACAGGTATTTTTTCCTAGAATTAAAAGGTAGAATCCTTACTGGGGTTAGCTCTGAGGATGTGTAAAGGAAGGGATATTAAACAATGATTCTTTAATTTAAACGCTTTTCCCCACGTCTTTAATAACCTTGTTTGAACGATTTCAGTGTGTATGGCTGTTGCAAACAGCAACAGTAACTCTTGCAACTTCTCAAGAGAGCTGATAATGAAGACGTGCTCAAGCAGTTTGAGTAACCACTCCAATTTGCTCAAAGACTCTAGACTTCTGTCCCAAGTCCAGTAGGAGTGTTGCAGAAAAAAACCCCAAATGTTGAACCAGAAACAGACCAGCAAAGAAATGTGAGTTGGGAAACAACTGGCTTTCCCAAGCTGCCAAAATATTCCCAATGAAGGAAGTGGTCTCAGATCATCCTTTTTTTACCACATTACTGGCTCTTTACTTTTAGGTGTCCTCCAGTTCACGGCTTTGTTGCAGATTGCAAATGCACACTTGGACATTGGCCAGGCGAGGAGATTGGAAAAGCAAAAGAAATATCAGTCACAGACATATTTCACCTTCATTTGTTTGCCTAAACTTCTAAACAAGGTGTCAGTCACAGATTCATTAACCATTTGCCACTTATTTAATGTCTTTAAACCACAGCAGCAACATGCCCTCTAAAAAACCTCACCATGATGCTTTACGAACAAGTAATGTGTTACTTCGCTGGAGTAACTCAGACTGACACTGCCAAACCAATCTGGTTTTCCCATTAATTTTTCATATATTTCAGTAAATGAAGCTTACAGAAATAACTCTATAGAAATGTTAAAACTGGAAAGTCACAATTTGAGAAGGTAAATGTATGGATATGTGTCTCTAGATAGTGAGAACACTGTCTCTATTAGTTTAAGAAGCTGCTTATTTCAAAATTCCTCCAAGAAAGCTGGGACAAAAAAATCCCAGGGTTTAATTTACCAGACGACACAGTCTTTCTGAATGTTGTGGCTTTCCTGGAATATTACATATGCACAGCACAACCCTTGTGAACACATCAAAAATACAACAACTGCACTACACACTGTGTCCAGTTGCATGCACACCAAAATGGTGTTTTAAATTCCAGCCAACTCTCCATGGAAAGGCATTTTAATAAGTTTTGTGCCTGCTTTTTCGGTGAGTAGATAACCTGCTTTCTGGGGCTCCTACATAAGGTGGCTTGAGCTACCGTTCTGACTCTGGTGAAGCCTCCACAGAAGGCTAATGGCTACAGACACTGGAGATAGCTGGAGTCTTGCTGTTCATACCAACACGAGCAGACCTTCAAAATCCCACCCTTCATCCTTGACCCAGCCTACAGGACCAACAGGATGATTGCCATGAGCTGGATGTGTGCTGAACTGTCTTGGCTTAGGCTGGATTGAAAAATTGTCATTCTCATCCTTTCTTTAGCCTTTCATTTGACCCTTGCGGCAGAGGCGTCTGATCCTGGTATCTCCTCAGTGCTATAATTGTTCTTCCCGGGATGGTGGCATCGCTTTCAGGTCCCAGCAGAGACCTAGGCCCATTGGACAAATGAACAATAAGCATCAGTTCCTGCTGGAGGAGTTTTCACTCTCAACAGAGGCAACGAACAGTAGGGCCTTGTTGTTCTGGCTCTGAAGTCCTAAGGAAAAAGGGAGCAAAGGGCTGGATCCATGACAGCCTTTGGGGATCTAGATCCTCTAGGAATTAAAACAGTAACCACAAAAGTGCTTTTGTAAAGATACATGATTTGCCCAGGCGCAGAGAAAGCCAGGGAACTGAATCTAAAGCTGGTCTGTTGCCTTAGTCCTAGGGCTAATCTGCTTGTAAACATCCATTAAAACAAAGGATCTCAAATGCCCCACAGAGTGCAGATCAAGTTAATTGGCTACAAGTGATGCTCTTCCCCATTCAGAGCCACTGGACAGACAACCAGTTGCACAAGCAGAGCAGCAGAGCTAACCGTGCTTGGTTTCCTATAGATTTGTGTCCAATGTCCCCACAAAACTCCTTTACAGCAGTGTAATAGCCACTATTCCCTGTCCATGATTCCTTCAGCTCTGCCTCCTCCATGGCTACTTGTTTCCAGCTGGCAAATCTGTTCAAAACCCCTTTATGCTGCTGCTGGGGTGGTTGGGCCGCACTGTAGATGTGCTGGGTGCACTGAGCGCCTGGCAGGTGTGCATGGGCTTGACGGGGACAATGTGTGGGCCTCTTCCCTGCCCTGCTCTTTGATTCATTTTTTATTGCAGGAATTGCAACGCTTCTGAGATCTTTACACTTCTGCCTGCTTTGTTTGACATTTCTCACAAAGGGACTGCCTGACAGACAAACAAATGAACAGTATGGCTGCATACGCCTGGTTTCCTTAGGAAACCAGGCCAGAAACAGAAACATCTTGGGCGCATTGGGCAAGATCTGTGGTTTCCAGGCATTCACTTCACTAAAAACTGACACGCACTGGAGCTGCTGGTCATGCATTAGCTTTCAATGGCTTCTTTTATCTCGCAGTGAAAGCCGTGTGTTACAGCCACTGCAGCATTTGATTGCTGTGGTTACAGCATTAACTAATTGCAAAGCAAAGCAAGCCAATTGAGGGACAGAGTTTTTTATACATGATCTGGTCCTGTTTTCTTGCTTCCTTATGCGTGCATGTGAGACAGAGAAAGACTGACTGTACATATAAGCACATATTACACATGCTCTCCTTTTTATGCACCATAGGAATACATATGTAAATAAACACGTATGTATTCATGGGCATGTTTCTATATGGTTTTATATATAATATTATATACATTATAAAGATGCCTGCACATAATATTTTATAGGTGTGTATACATATAAATGTGTATATATGTATTTATTTCTATATATGCACATACATATATGTATATACACACACACACACACACATATATTTATGGCATTTTAAGATGGACAAGAATTAGAACACAGGGTTCCAAGCCATATTTAGGGGATCTGATTGAGAAAGACGTCCTAGTATTGCTTCCCTATAGCATCTCAATACAAACCTTTTTTCCTTTTGGAAAACATTGTCAATTTCTTGGCCAAGGCCTCTTTTTTGTATGTTCACATGGAACTTTTTTACCAAGGGATGGCGTTTGAAATGTAACATTCTCAATCTTGCAAGTGCTGAGGTCTTATTTGACTGGAGGCAAATAAGTCAGGTATGACCTCTGCTGTCACATCATCCAGGCCAAGGCAATCATGAGGCTGGATCTTGCAAAATGCTGGTGGCCTCAGGGTCCTTATAAACGGAGAAACAAAGAGAAGAGGTGCTTTGCACCTGCATTGGAACACATGGGCAGGGATCACCCTTCTTTTCTGCCACTGGAGATTTCATGGAAGTTTCAAAAAAGAAATAAAGCTTTAAATTCAGGAATGACCTAGCTCTATGGAAAATATTTGGGCCAAATCCTTGTATGCAAACTAAGATGCTGTTGGTGTTAACAGCTTTTGAAGACATAAAGCATTTTTCCTAATTGTTGTTACATAGGCATGGCATTATTTTCAGCCCACTCACAAGAACTTTTAATTCATCATAGCCACAAAAATTTATGTCTCCCAGAAACTAATCAAGCTTCTGCTGGGTTATCAAGATGAAGACAGACAATTTGCCAACTGAAAGTAAAGCAAAATAAGCCACTGCATCATCCCAAGTTTACCCCTGCACTGGTCAGATCTCCAGATCAGGTGTCATTCAGCAGTTCTACTGTGCCACCAGGGATTTTGGAAGTGGATACTACAGTTGTCCTGTTCATGCAGAAACACAATTCTGCTCTCCCAAGTGAAGCAACAGCAAACGTGCCATGGGGCATGGCTGCTGTATTAACAATTTCTTACCTGGAAAGGTAAGGACAGGGCTTTTTCTTCACTTAGCTGACATTTGCATGTGAAACCACTTCTGTAGAAAATGTTTGCACTGGTGTTTACTCTGAGCAGAAGCCCTGCTGGAATTAATGCACCAGAAACTATGCCAAGGGTTGCCTCTCCTTCTGCATCCACACATTCTCAGAGCTGATGGGAAGCCTAACATCAGTTTTCTCGTTTAGCACGTCTCCTTTCCTCTACCCCAGTCATGTAAAACAATGATTTGTGTTACTGACAAGGTGGCAGTGGGAAGAGGGACCTGTGTGCTGGTAACACCATGGGGAGCAGGAGGCGTTGGTAGGCCCCAGACACAGACCATACGACTTCTATCTGAATAAATGGGTGCATGAGGTCTTGTCCTTCATCTCTTATCTGGCTCTCTACACTTCATCTGCAGAGATAGCCTATACATCACCTGTGGATTAGATGACCTATCCTGAAACTATGAGCTCTGGGGTGGCTGTTTTGGATTCAGTCAGGCTGTTCAAGATCAGAGCAGGCAGAGAACTGTGAAAATGTTCCTGGCACAAGATGCTTCAAGAGACTGAGGTGAGTCCAAGGAGAGCAGGACACAGAAGTTCTTGGACCCAGCCTATTGTAGTGAGACTGGCTCATCCCACAGAGATTTCAGGAGAAATATTCTTCTCCCTAGGCTTTTCCCATGAAATTCACCCTGGAGTAGGATCTGACTGAGAATAATAGAGGGGTGATTCTAGGGCTGATCTCAGTGTGACAGATGCTAGACTTTAGTTGCAAGGGTCAGACCATCAAATTCTGGTGTCTAATGTTGAATATAAAACATGTATATCAGTTTTCCAGCTTAGACAACAACATTCAAGAAATGACAATAAGGATGTCTGAATCTTATGCCTAAGCTAATGACAGCCATACTTTTGTTGTCACAT
The DNA here is from genome assembly GCA_013398855.1 of Mohoua ochrocephala. Classification (NCBI taxonomy): domain Eukaryota; kingdom Metazoa; phylum Chordata; class Aves; order Passeriformes; family Acanthizidae; genus Mohoua; species Mohoua ochrocephala. The sequence goes on from VZTA01000672.1 coordinate 449,730, forward strand.
TAGTGCACTGTTCTTTCCTATGGACAATTAAACTGCTGGCCTAGTAAATGACAGTGCCAACAGAACTGTCATTTAAGTCTCAGCATCTGTGCATAAAGGAATTTCTGGCTGCTGGTAATGGATGAAGATCTATTAGAATTAAAAATCCTGTTTGTTCCAGGCATCTCCAAAAACAGTGTGGCAAAACAAAGAGATTTAACATCCTAACTCAGGAAAAAAACAAATTGTACATTGGCAGTGGATGAAGATTCTCCTTTTATTTTAAAACCTCTGTAAAATCAGAGCAAAGGGTCAATTCCAGCATTCAGCCAATTTAATTAGCGATTTCAGAGTAATCATGGTAATGAGCCAAGTCGGCAAAGATGTCATTGGGGTTTCTGCAGTTCAGGTTGCAAAAACAAGCATTGATCCACATGATTTTCCAGGAAAACTCTGTTCCGTCTGGGCACTGAAACCTCACTTCAATAGTCTTGGACTTGTAGGGTGTGCAGCACCTGTTGTCTGTGCAGACGCCACAGTATTTGGGCCTGTAGGGACTCTTGCTCACACATCCAGAGATGGTGTAGTTCATGGGTTCGTTGGCCCTGTAGACAGCCAAGCACTTCTTCCCAGGCTAAATCAGAGAAGAAAATAAAAACAAAGAGGTTAATATTCAGTGCTGACACAGGTAGAGCACCTTGCTCTCTACAGCTATCTGAAAGGAGGTTGTGGCAAGGTGGGGGAGATCAGGTTGTGGCAAGGCAGGGGGGGCTCAGCCTCTTCTAGCAGGTAAATAGTGATAGGAAAAAGGGAAATGGCCACAAATTGCACCATGAGAGGTTCAGGCTGGGTACTAGGAAAAATTTCTTCACTGAAAGAGTGGTTAAGCATTGAAACAGGCTGCCCAGGGAAGTGATGGGGTCACCATATCTGGAAGTATTCAAAAAACAAATAGACGTGGCACTCTGCAGTGTGGTTTATTGGGCATGGTGGTATTTGCTCGAAGGCTGGGCTTACTGATCTTGGACATCCTTTCCAACTTTAATGATTCTATTATTCTGTTCTATGACTCCTATGTTTAAAGGGGTTTGTAAGTGTTAGGAAGACTTTTACAGCCCCGATCTAGGGGGTGTGAAAGATTTACATGTTTCGACATATGAACCCAAAAGCTGCGAGCAGGATACTTGCATAATAGAGTTCATAGCTGTGACCAGACATGCAGCTCGGCTTTTCGTCCAGCTGAGTACAGGGCTGCCTGAGAAAGCATTGAGCACAGCAGGCTTGGCTTGGCTTTCCTTGCAAGGACCTTTTGGCTGGAGCTAAAACTCTCAGGGAAAGGTTTTCATACCAGCACAGGCAGGACACATTTTGGAACTCAGTGCAGCACAGTAAGCCCACGTACGAGTGCAGCCTCATGAGGCCTGAATGCTGCCAAAGAAAGGCTGACTCAGTGTCCAGCTCAAGGGGTGCACAAAGAAACAGTGCCCACCTTGATGTGCTGGGTTATATCCACCTCGCAGGGCCTCATGTTGCACAGGCGGCTTTCCTTCAGGAGCCGGCACTGGTCGTTGTCATTGGAAATCCTGGTGGAGATGCCCAGCCCACAGGTCTTTGAGCAGGGACTCCAGGGTGAGGTGTGCACAATGCAGTTCTTCTGCCAGGCTTCATCCTCTCCCTCGTACGCTGCGGAGACAGATTAACCCCACATTATTCAGCCCGGGCAGCTTTACATATTAAACACCCTCTCCCCAGCTCATTGCACATTCAGGCCACTAACCCAAATAATTAAACCACAGCGAAGTGGCTCAGCATTCCTGTGAACCCCTCCATCCCACCCCCTTTGTGCTGACCTACTTGTGTCAGACTCTCCAGCGCTGCGAGCGCTCGGGGCCAGGGCTCATTCCTTTATTCCCCCTCACAGCCTCGCACAAGGGGGTCCTTGTCTGGGACCCCCAGGTGCTGCCACAATATAAACAATTACAGAAGCCTGAGCCAGCGGGTGGAGAAAGGGGATGAGATCTGATCTCACCATGAAGGTTTATTTCTCAGCCCATTCAGTTGGTTCCCTGTAGCAGAAAGTGGTCAACAGTCTCTGCTGGATGGCAGAGGGCTTGGGAAGCAGCCACGGCCTTTCACTGGGAGGAAGAACAGCTTCAATAGCTCTCAGAGAGCTCAGCAGCCATTTGAAGAGAGGGTGGGCTCTGTTTTGAAAGCAGCCAACAACCCCAGTTCAGGTCCTGTCCCAGCCTCAGCCAAAGTCCCCACCGCTTTACAGCTCACAGGACAGTTCACAGGCAAAACTCTGGTAGAAACCGCTGCATTAAGCTTTCTCACTGTTATATTTATTATTATATTAATTATGATATTAAATGTAAGAAAGGCTAGTCTGACTTCTATAATACTTCTTACAGGAGAAAAGTCAGGAAAGCAAAGCTGTATTTTGCCCATTTTAGACACAGGCCATGAGGACATAAGGCCAGTTTCAGTAGCAGATGTTTTGAATCTGGACTCACCTCACATTTAAGAGCTATCAGGAACAGAGAAGCGAGAGCTAAACTCTGGCGGCTTTAACCCACAAAATGAAGAGCGAGGCTTTGTTTTGTGCAACAAAAGTACAGACCAAGGTTTGGGGAAAAACTCTTACCACCAAGGAAACAAAATCTCTGTTTACAACAACCATCCTACCGCTCCTTGAGCTCTGCTTTTGTGAGATGGTCTAAAATATGGAGGCAATGTGGCTACTGTAACTACCGTGCATCACAGGGCATTTTGATGATAAATTTAAGACATATGGCAAGCTGAGTCCATCTTAAGCATTTGGGACCACGCTTGAGGCAAATGATACCAGCTCTGTGCAGTGGGCTATGTGATTGTTACTATAAATGTGAGTGTGAGGAAAGAAAGCTTAATGATGTCATCAGTTCAGACCTGATGAAAAGCTATGCTACCACAAAAGCAATTTAGCCCAACTCACAGTGAAACTTCCACACAATAACTGCCTTCAGGGTGTAAGTTTGAGGCTCCTAAGATACAGGGCCTTTAAAATTGCACTACCCTAGCAATATAACCCAGACATAAAGCCTCAGTCCCAAATTAAACTGAATCCATTCTCTTTCCCAGAGGGTCCAGAAGGAGAAAAAATTAAATAAAATGGAGAATTAAAAAGGACTTGTGACATCTTCAGAGTTCCAGCAGATGTGTCCTTCAAAGAGGGCTTTGGCACACAGAATTCCAGAATGGTTGCACGAGTGTTTGGTGAATTTCATATTCATAGACTCATGGAATGGTTTGGGTTGGAAAGGACCTTAAAGACCATCTCAATCCAACTCCCCTGCCATGGACAGCCACCCACTAGATCAGGTTGCTCAGGGCCCCATCCAGCCCGGCCTTGAACACTTCCAGGGATGGGGCATCCATATCCATATTGCTGCCAAGGAGTTCTAGCACACCACTGGTGTTTGCCTGTCCTGTCCTTCAGCACGTGCTGTGTGGGAGGCTCTGTCTCCCTCACAAAGGTCAGACACCTGCCAGGTCTGGCAGTACAAGCTGAAACTTTGCTTGTAGGCTCTGCCAGACGGCAAAGGAGAGATCTGCCTCACTCCCACCGTACCTGCAGAGGAGATGTGACGCGGAGATGTCTTCCTGATTTTCCTGGAGTCATCACAAATCCACTGCTCGCAGCACTTCCCTGCCATCTTTATCAGCTTGGGGTTCGGGCACCAGACAAGCGGAGGACGTGAGTTTGTGCACATGGGAACACAGCCCACAGCCCCATTAATGCACGTGCAGTTGTACTTGCAGTTGGGCTGAAACGTCTCCCCGTTCTTATACCTGACTCCATTGAGGACACATCCTACACCAACAATCTCTGAAAAGAAAGAAAAAGAGAGAAAAACACACAGAGCACCATTAAAATAATGCTGGCAACAAACAGCTCCTTTACCAAGCTGATCCCTGGGCTGGCAGTGCTGCGGGGCGACGTGTTCAGCCTGATACTGAGCCAAGTGTAGTCACACCATCTAGGAAACTGTTTCCATTCTAAATCACAGCAAAAAAAAGAGAACCTTTTAATGCTTCAATGAAAAAATAAGTCAGAAAATAAAACAAGTTTTATTCACAAATTCTTACTTTAAAAAAAACCCAACAAACCTTTAATGGCAAGGTGGTAGGAATTATTCACAGGGGAAGCAATCAAAGTAATTAAAAAAGATACTGAGTGAAATTTGAGGTTTTCAGAGACATATGAGGGGACTTCATGGAGTTGCACATATGATGCAGCTGTTCACAACACCTGTGTATATCTGAAGCAGAAGGGGAGGACAAACAAAGTAGCAAAGGAGCACCTTAATGGCACTGGATTCCTACATTTAGAAAACTGGATCTTACTCAGTTTATCACGGAGCAGTTTTCTTGGAAAATGAAGTACACATTATAAAGCCATGAAAAGAAATATTTGATGTATTTTTTTTAATAAAATCATTAAAAATGTCAAGCCTTTTGATTGCCCATGAAAAGGAATCACACAGCAGCTTTTTTTTGTTTGTTTGTTTTGTTTCAAATTATGGACAGTTATTTGGAATCGGTGGCTTCCAATGGAAAATTCAAACGTTAGTTTTTTGTTTGGTCACATGGAGGCAGTGCACACGCACCGGTTGGGTTGCTTATGTTTTTGAGTCTGGTCAGAAATGGAGCTGCTTCAGGAAAACACAAATTGAAATGCTGGATTAAAATTCTGCAAAGGCTTCCTATTTTTAGAATGAGCTGAATGAAAACATCAAGCATAAATCCCTTCTTCTGCACAAAAATGAGAGCTGTTGGAATTTGAAGCACAGATCTAGATCTCCAGTTCATGCTCAGCTCCAATTTTTGTAATGCTTAAGCCTTTGTACTGAAAAGTTATCACTCAGTGCTGGAGCTGGGCCTGAGAATTCAGAGAGACTTCTAGTTATCCACAGATTATGAGAGTTCAAGAAAATGTTGTATCTCCTGGTGTTTTCCTATGAGCATATTCCTCCTGGATTGTGTTAACTCAGTCTCCTGCAGGTCTCATAAACTCAGAGGTTCCCCATGAGAACATCCCCAAACGTAGACAGTGGGGCTGCTGAATGCCTTCATGCAGAACCTTGCTGAGTCTGCATCAAAATAAAGCGATTTGGAGGCACATCCCTATTCCCAGCCCAACATTCACAACACCTGCCTCACCCCCAGGCCTGTGCTCAGCACCCTGCTGCCTCTGCTTTGGTGCAGAGAAAAGCCAACAAGAAAAGGGGAGCTGCAGTGACTCCCAGCAGGTTCCTGTTTGAGGTCTGGGAGGTTAGGTCCTGGGACACACCTCAATATGCCGGTCCAGATACAGCCTGAATTTCCCCCAGTTTGACCCCGTTACCTTTCCCAACACCAGTTCCTAACTCTTTCAGGATCTTTAGTTTCCATAAATGATATTGTTTCTGTAGCCCTTCACACCCTGGATTTTCTAGATCTAGCTGAAAGCACCCATATGAAAAGCCAATTCCTCACAGCAGTTAGTCCCCAAAAACACTCAGCACAGGACTCCCACTCACAGGAGCTTTCAGTCACCAGGTCAAGACAGAAGCTGGTGGGCTCAGAGCGGGGTGATGCAGCCTATCTGTGGCCCAGGGTACCAAAAACCATATCAGCAGACCCTGTCATGTGCATCTTCCTGGGTGCTGAAAACAGGGGAAAGGCCACAGGTTTCCCTGGCAGTCAGAGACAGCCTGCTTCACATCCTAGCCATGGAAAGACCTTCCTCCTGTTCCCCTCAGCTGTGCGCACCATAATGCCCCTCACCAAATAACCATAAATGTCAAGTGACGGGGTATATTGTCATGGCAGTAGGGAAGTGAAAGCACAGACTGGGAATCCCTCCAAACCTCATTGGAAAAGCTGGGGGTCAATCTCCCCTCATCACAGTGCTGCTGCCACAGGCACACTGAGTGCCTGTGATGTGTGGGAGGGCTGCTAAAAACCAAAAGATATCCAACTAAAAAAACAATCATTTTAAATAAGTAAACAAATGCGAAGCAACATGAAGGCCTTTACAGAGGCCTAGGAAGGCTGATAGCTTTGAGACAACATCCAGCCTGTTTTCCTCTCCCAGCACAGGGCCAGCTGTAACGATGTCATTCTTGACAATGTTTGTCTAACCTGCTCTTACAGACGTCCCACGAATGTTCTACACACACTCCAGACAATACATTTGAATGATCTCATATCCTCTTTTCTTAACCTTAATCTTTTCTAATCTTGAAAATCACTGTTTAAGCTTACAGCTCCTAGCACGTAACTTCTCTTGTTGTTATTTTGCCTGTATGCTACAAAAAAAACTGGTTAGACTGCACTTTTTGCATGCTTGCTTTTTTCTTTCTGTTTTCGCTTTTCTTTTTTTTTTTTTTGTAGCTGAGCCAGTGCAAAGCCAAGGCCATTTCTTACTAGACTTCCCACCCTTCTGCTGAGGAACAGCAACGCCTAGTATCACTTCTGTGAGAATCTGCCAGCTACCCTGAACCTCTTAACTCCTCAGACCTGCCCCTTGTGTAACCTCTGCTCATATTCTAAGTTCATTGAAGCCCACAGTTTGCAATTCTTTTCCTCTTCTGTGGATCAGTTATTCTATCTGTCCATCTCACAGTCAGCTCTCCTCTAGGTTTCCTTTCATCTTTACATTTTCTTTTAGATCATTTGTTGCTATGTTCCAGCCCAGAAGACCCTCCAGCTAAATGGCTTTTTCCTGTTTATGAACCTAAAGCCATGACCATATGTTCTAATAACCTACTAAAAAAGTAGCCTTTCCAATCAGCAATCTGTGTGGTTGTGCTCATGATCCTTCTGCTTTTAATCATTCCTAGAGTAATGATTTTCAATAATTTCTGACTTTTATGAGAGGATCAGATTCCCCCTCATGGTCTGGAACTCTGAACAAGTGAATATATTCTTAACACACAAAACACTACCTAATTTCTTTTTGTGCTTCTTCTTGTAAAGCATTCCAGTCACAGGGAACCAAGAGTTTGTTATGGCAGGCAGGAAGAAATCTTTCTGCCTCATGGCAGATAACCTGACGGTAACCATTGCAAAATTAAGGCTTAGACCTCAATTTGTAACTGACAAGCTCTGATAGGTGATGATTCATTCCTGACCCTCTTGACAGGGTATTCTACAGACCACATGCTATCCTTCCAAGCTATCCACTATAGGGAACAAGCCAAAAGTGTCCCCTTAATGTCATGGTTTTCATGTAGGTGCCCATATTGCTTGTCTTTAAATCCAGCTGCCCGCCTATCCTTCCTTCATCCCCAGCCCAGTACAGCACTTCCTCCTGTTACAGGCAGTACAGAGTGATCTATTTGCACGTATGGAGACTTTCAAATGCTGGTTGGTCTTTGCTCGTGGCTGCAGCCAAATCAAAGAGCAGGAATTCAGATGTCCTTTCTCATCCAGCCAGCTGCCCTGAGAAGAAAGACAGCTACAAGGGAATGGAAGATGATGCACGGAGGAGCTGACGAGCGTGCAGCCAGGTATCTAATGAGAGAAATCTCAGCCCCTGCTCAGACTGACGGGAGGTGCCAGTGTATATCTAAGTCAAAAATATATGTACATGACTTACGTGCACATACTCCTATTTCGTACCTAGGTCTGTCTCCACTGTAGTCACAGTACAAGCCCCTGTGGAAGTCACAGGTGTCAGCCTCTGTGCAGCTCTCTCCTCGCTGCTTGGCACACGTCTTGCAGCAGTCACAGCCGTCTGTGACCAGGCTGATGCCGACCGCGCACCGGGGTGGGGACTTGGGGCACTCGCAGGGCCACTTGCAGTACTGAGTCCGTGTGTAGGTCTCTGTCGTGGCTGGGACAGTGCTGGTCATGGTGAGGGAGGTCTGGGCAGTGGCCTGCAAATAGAGAAACACGGCTTGGAGAGCGTTACAGAGAAATGGAGGCTGAAAACCCTGTGGTGCTTAGTCCTCGGTTAAAATCCCCTCAGGTGTAATGACTAAAAAAACCTCCAACAAACCAGCCTGCAGGTCAATTCAAAACTTGATAATCAGATAAAAAACCTGATCAAGGTTAATCAAGGTAGGAAAGGGATTTCATGTAACACAGTGATGCAATTCCAGGTCACTACTACTGAGATCGTGGAGTACTGGGGCACTGTAGTTCATATCGAAACCCACAGAAAGTAGAAGCTCATTACATTCTGCACTGTCAAGCTCTGGATTGCTCTGCAGAGCAAACTCTGGATTACATTTAACAGCACCAGCCACATTTGTGGTGCAGGAAGGGTGCAAATCAGCCCAGTGACAAAGCAAAGATTTCACTTTTCTAAGAGGATCTCTGCACAGAAAACCTGCGCTGTACATGGGGGTCAAGCAGGGCATGGTATCTCAGGCAGAGAAACAAATGGAGCTATTCACATTCTGTCAACAGCAGATGGAACATGGCACTGCTTGGGCACATGTGGTCTAGAAGCCCTTTCTAGTGCTGCAAAAATAAGCATGTAACCCCAAAAACTTCAGACAAGGAAAGTCAGGCTCTAGAAATCACCAAGGCAATTCCATCAATTGCTGCCTTCCTTGTACTGTGCTTTATATCCCCAGTGCTTTGTCCCCTTTGCAGTCTGAGATGTCTCAAACAAAAGGCTTTCTAACAACTCTCCATGAAGAAAATGCCTCACCCAGGAGTTTGTGGGAAAAAACATCCCCAAGAATTATGACCCCACAGCTGGTGAGCTATCCATCAGGATACCTCTGCAAAGACCCTTTACTGGTTTTTACAGTTTCTTTGTCAGCAGGCTCAGATTTTATTAAAGTACATTTCTAAACCCACTACTGTTGTTTCTGAAGGTGCATTTAAATATCTTGATAATTGGTTATCCTATATTTAGAACACTAAATTGTGAACACATTGCTAATCACTGCCAAATAGACAATGTGTTTGCTCTGGGCATAATTCCCAATTCTATTAAGGCCCCTTTTACAAACAGTTGGCCTGAAAGTTGGCTTAAAAACACCTTTAAACTCATGTTTAAACTAAAACATACCAGTATAATTTACTCCTACTTTAAGGCTCCTTGATGCTGTCAGAGTTGTTAAAAGAGGAACATTCAGATCGATGAAAAGCCTTGGCCTTTTAATCGTAGGATTTTTCATTCCACTCACAATCATTTGAGTAGGTGCAATAATCTGCCACTTGAGAAGAGAGGCCTCCTCAAGTGCAATAAACCTATTTACTCTGTTGCTGATCATTTTAAAAAGTGCTTAATAATCAGATCCAGATACACAGACAAAAGTCACACAGCTATTTAAAGAGCTCATTGCCACAGCCCAACCCCGTAAGTAAATCCCTTCACCGTCCCTTGTTTCTATTGTCAACATGAGCAAGCAAACAGCTTCTCCCTGTGCAGATATGAAAGTGTCTGTGAGCCAACACACGTAGCTAAGAGGAGCCCTGGTACTCCTGTGGGTTTAGAGAATATGTGAAGTACTGAGGCTGAATTCTTGTAAAGGATTGAATAGCTGGGAGACATTTGGTGGCTTGTGATAGACAGGAGTTTGAAGTATTTAATAGCCCTTCCTTAGACCTGAAAACTGAGCTGGCCAGGGAAGCCTTTCCAGTGTCCTTATAGTGAGGAGCTGTTGTGGTTCCTGGATGTGCTGGCTGAAATGCCCAGTGGTGTGGCTGAGCCCATTGGAAGGACACAGAGTGGGCTACACAGGCATCTTCAGATAATCGGTGTGGACATCAAAGTACTGTCATTCCTGGGTTTAACAAACAGGGAAGGCATGGAAGGATGGAATTGGCATCATGTCCTAGGCTCCATCACCACCTAAGCAAACCCCAGCCTTTGTAAACTGTTGTCCACCGGACTCTGTAAAAGTGCACAACCTGTACAGCCTCCAGGCTCTCCTCCTCTCCCCTCCCAAGTCCCTCAGACCTTCACTGTGGGAGAAACAATTCTGTAGGTTTATAAAAGTATTGGCTTTCCCATTTCCACAGCCAGTTGTCATCACTGGAATACCTAAGCCCCTTTGGAAAAGTCATTCAGCCCTACCACTGCAATGTCCCAGAACATTTCAGAAAATAGACACTTCCTTATTAATGAGTGTGTTGGTTAAGTCATCATGACTAATGCTTTCCACAAGTGCTATCAACAGGAAATCACACCGCAAGGGCCTTCCCCAATGGCCATCCTTCACTAGGAAAAACCACCAAACAAACAAACAAAAAAAATCCACTCATGTAATTTAAGGTTTCAGGAATCAGGTATTTACAATATAATGCATAGGTCAATATAATGCATAGGAGAACAATGATTTTGTAAGAAATCTGAAATAAGAGCAAAGAGAAACTGAACACCGAAAGTCACAGTAGTGGGGATTTGACAAGTTTATTTTAAAATATCAGAAAAATAAAAGAATATGCCTGTTAGGAAATTAATTTTCCCAAGTACTGGTAATTAACCTGTTTCATTTAATTATTCTTCAATCTTGGAGTCTACAGATTTGTTATCTTGGATGCCAAGGAGAAAATATTCCACCAAAATTATTAATGAGTTCTACTTTTTCTGCTTTTGGAGGTACAAACCCATTCTCATTAAAACAAGATGAAGCCTTTCCCACCCTGCCATGCCTGATAACTCTCTATTAAAGTCACTCCTGATTTATGCTTGGCAAGCTCCAAAATTACTCTCTTTTTGCATCTGCAGAGCAGATTGCTAGCAACAATTTCCAGCTAATTTCTGTCTTCACATTCAAGAGGAGAGAAGGAGAAAATAAAAAAATTACCCACTATCTGCCACAGCCACAAATGCAGTATTTTTAATAGCCAGCAGTTTTACTATCCAAATTTCAAGATACAAAATGGATAGTAGCATTTTAGCAGCACATTCTTCCAACTGGCAAAGTGTATTTTAAATCTGTTGAAAAATACTGCAATTTCAAGTATGTTTTAGTTTTGAAAACTGTTAAAACCAAGCTATGGTGTTGAAACCAGTGTATATAGCCCAAACTACAAACCAGGCAGATTTATTGCAGCACTTTTACATAATACATGAGGAGCTTCCACCTTAGCTTTAAAGCAGCAAAATGTCACAATATACTCCTTTGCTTCCAGTTTTTACAGATGTTTAAAAATATATTCGTGTGCATTGATTTTACCGTTTCAGTGCTGCAAGATCTTCCTCTTAAAACCTTTTTCTTTCAAGTATTTTTATCATCAGCTGAGTGAAGGTAGGGAGAAGCTATCCATATTCTCCCCTTCCAGTTTATTGATGGGGAAGGTTCAGAAAGGATGGTGACTTCTAAATTGGATTCCTCTGGCTATCAACAGAGCTGGAGAAATGGTTCCACAGTAGCAGAAACTTCAGCACTTTATCACCTCTTACTGTTTTCTCCTTGGTGGTAATTTGATCTCAAAGGAGAACTTTTTAGTTCACTCAGAGCTGCCCAAGCCATGTTTTGGAGGGAACATGCCATTGGGTGGACTACATTTAATTTCTCACAGTAGAACACATTAAAGAAATATTTTTAACCTACATTCCTGACACTGCCTTTCTGAGCGAATGCCAGATGTCGTTGGTGGAGGGATACGATGTGATCTGGATTATCCCCTGTTCTCTATCTCTGACATACTCACAAGTGAAAATGATTAGTGAGGAAATTTTATTGAAACATTCTCCGTACTACAAGGTCTGACAACGTCATCCCGTCAGTGTTTAGAAATGACTCCAGATTCGGAGTATGACCGTTCTAAACAGGAGCACTGACGTTAAAAACACAATTTTGTGCAGACACCTTGGGATGCATCTCCTAGGAAAGGGTTGAGAATTTGTACATAAAACACATCTGCTTTCCCCTGGTTCCACCTACTGGCTGAACTATTGAGACAGCACGGGCAGAAATGCCTGTAGAGGCAAATCCAGTTCCACGAACGACCCTAAATATTCCCATTATCCAAAATTATTTTAAAGGCACCCCAGGAGACTCATGCACATTCCCAGAGTTGCTAACACTAACCTGATGTAGCAGGTTCCCAGGGGAACGCAGCATCTGGAGCTCAATAAATAAGTAAAAAATGGAAAGACAAAATGAAATATAAATAATCTATTAAATGAAGCCACATACCCTTTCATCCCTCAGTTGTATTTCTGGGCAAGCATAAACGTTGCTTAGTTTCATCCCAGAGCTGACAGAAGTTAAAAACTCATCATGCTTGTCAGAGAGATGGCAATGTAAAACAGGACCTGGCTTACATCAGTGGGCTTAAATCAGACCCTCGGGGTAGAAATTTGTTCTTGATTTTGCTCAGCTGAAACGTCTGTGCTGAATATTTCTGAATATTTGCATTATTATTATACCCAAAACAGATGGGTTAACAGAGAGCCAGTTCTTACAGGGAGATCAGCAGTAATCACAGTACCATCAGGACTTCCTTGCTGTTAAACTCTTGCAACAAATCCCTAAGTCCCCATGAATGCTCATAAACTGTCACAAGCTAATGCTAGGGACAAGTAGCAGCAGGACAGAGATGTAAATCAGATTCTGCAGGACACGTAATTTAATGGTCAGAGGAATATATGATTATTCAGGGCTCAGCTTCCCCATGCATGAGGTTCTAGATACCTCATTAAAATTGATCCCAGACATGAAATCTCCAGGACTCATTGTGAAATAACAGACTCTGAACCCAGAAAGTATAAGACAGTTTTAAAGATGTCAGGTGCCAGCTGGATTTATTCTTGCTGTGCATGGTAAGTTGAGCAGAAAGGAACATTCTGCATGAAGCAAAACATTCAATAGCCTAAGAAAATAAAATATCCCCAGTGAACAAACCATTATATGTCTGTGGATCCATGAATGATGAACAATCAGCTTCCCATAACTTTATTTTGGGAAATGTATCTGTGGGAAGAATGTAGACTATGTTTGGAATAGTCTTTTCTAACTCAGTTTAGACAATTACAGAATAAATATTACATACATTCATCTCTTTGCCAAAAAATTTGCTTATACTGGTAAACTCAGTGTGACCGCCCACTTTCTTCATATTTTTCCATGGAGTATTCAGAAGGGAAAAACTTTCCTGTTAGAAAGCAACCAGATGTTTCATAACTGTTGCCCCAGTAGAAGCAGCACTTACTTAGAATAGGGTGACCTAAAAATGTTTGGGCATCATTAACAAATTGACACTGTCACCACAGACTCCACAAATAGAGATATTAAACAGCACAATTTCTGTGCTCTGAGAGCATTTTAACGTCTTGCGCTGCAATGAGCTCATCCTGTGAAACAAGCTTGAACTGGAGTCAGAGAAGTAACAAGGAACATCTGGAGGAGCAATGAGAAAAGTCTCCAGAAGGTACAAGCAGACAGACTTCAGTTATAGGAAAGTGTGTGTGGACCATCCAAGATCACTGAGTTAGAAACCATCCTAAAACTGCACAGTACAAGATATTGATGTATCAGCCAAAAGCTGGGTAGCAAAACCAGTATCAATTCCAGCTGCCAGGCAAGAGCAGACTGCTTTTGGCAGAGGCTTTGCTTTGCAAGTGGCCGTGTTATGCATTTGCTTATCTCCTTTTCAGTCATGCCTTTGAAATCAAAAGGAAGATACTTTTCATCTTCTTACCCTCTTGGGGACACTCTTCCATGCTGAGCATAAAAAGTAAAGAAAAATTAAAAAGCTCCATTTATTTGTTTGTTTGGTTGATTGTGGGGGGTTTTTTTCCCCCATGGCAAGAACAGTGCTGATTTCATTAAGTTCTTCAAAATTATCTTGGTTTTCATGATTTTTTTTAAAATAAAAATATAAATCTGCATTTTCAAGTATCCTGAATTTTCTGCTTCTGTTACAATGAAGAGAATTTTGAATTAAAAGTACTTTTCATTTTTAAATTTCAATGTTATTTAAATTCTCTAATCTGAAACAGTTTGCTTGACCTAATACCTGATCTTCCCTAGAGCTGCTGATGAACTGATGAAGTCATGCATCCCTATTTCCCTTAGATAGCAATTTTCCTTCCCTATCAACTTTCCACAATTATTTCTCTCTAGCTCTGAATTTCTGAGTCGGTCACTTTATTTTCCAACTATCAAAGTTTCTTCCTCCTTGAAATCCATACTAAGGGCTAGGTATTTGCTTTCATTTTGCAATTGTTAAATAGTTTGTTTAGATGCACTGTGGAAAAGAATCTGGTCTTGGTGAGATATCAGTAGATCAATTAATTTCCTGTGCTACAGTCTTGAACCCTCACTTTAAATGGTGTATCTGGGAGCTGGCAGGGGATGGCAACAAAGATGGTCAGAAACAGAAAGGAGAAGACGCTGAGGGAGCTGGGCTGCTCTCAGTCCACTCTTCCCAGTGGCAGCAGAGGGCAAAACAATGGGCAGCAGCCACGAAATAGAGCTGGGGAGGTTCTGAACTCCAGGAAGGCAACTTCTTTACTAGCAGAGCAATGCACCACCAGGACAGGTCTGCCAGGGAGGCTCTGGATTCTCCATCCTCACGTGTTGCACTCAGACCTCCAGAGGGCACGGACAAACTGTTCCTGGCAGCCCGTGCACGCACACCTTGCCAAATCCACGTGTGGAAAATGCCCACAAACACAAGCCGCCAACAAGGCATCTTCACCAGTTTAGTTCTGCATTGTGCCGCCTAAAGTCTGCTTCTGGCTCAGGGAATAAAAACTAATCTATTTGTTAAATGGTGCAGATAATGCAGACAGAAGAATTCTATTTTTTCAGGACCATCCCATCTCCTATCACAAGCCCAGCCAAAGAAAAGATATTTGACAGCTAATTATTATTTTATTTGATAATGGGAAACCTACCATAAATCTTGTTTTGTAGCTGGAAGATTTCAAGATAACAGAAGGAAAAAGAAGCTGCTGCTACTGCTACTTTAATGGCCCCTTTGGAACACATGGCACGCATGGCTTCATCCAAAAAACATAGCTGCCATTTGCCAGTGTTGTATCATTATATCAAAGCCACCTCAAGACTCGCAATGAAAGATGAGCAGTCTTTGCACTGCTACATCCCTGTGGTTCAGTAAAAAACAGATGGAACCTACAACTTGTCTGAATAAACAGCAGCATTTCCAGATATAGAGTCCCAACATGAAAGGATATTTTGTGACAAGCATGGCATATTTTGGTAACTGTGGCTCATAGTATGTTGTGAGATCTGCTAGACAGAGAATACAGATGGAAGACATAGGTCAGCAACATCCTTAGGGCCGACAGAAGATGTCAGACTTCTGCATTCTCGAGGAGGACCTGAAACTAATCCAGAGTCTGATTGCAGAACATTATGATCCAGCTTGAAGTGGCATACGTTATCTTACCCTTTGCCAGGCAAAATCGTGGCAAAAGTCTCTTGTAGCATCTGAAGTGAGCTGGTTCTGTGTGTACAAAAGGATCAGCAAAGCAGCATTTTTGTACATTTGAAACAAAGGCAGCCGCAGCACAGTGGTTGTTCGCCTGATCTGGCGTGGCCATATTTCTGTGAGGAAAGCAGCTTCTCTTCACAGAATCATGGAATCCAAATGTTCTACCAGACTTTAACTAGTGCCTGTTTTTACAAAACCAAATCAGGAAAGTAGTGAAACACAGAGTGGGAGAGCAGTATCATCAGATTTTATCTTACACCAAGCAGGGGAAACGAATAATGGCAATAGTGCAATTCTAAGTACCAGCAATGACAAAACCCATCCACATGATTGCTGTGCTGTGCTTGCAAGGACAAGACTTGCACCTTGGTTTCCACCACAGCTCAACTCTGCTCGTGATACTTTCACATCTGTATTGTGAAAAATTCAGATGATATCCCCCACCATGAGTTTCTCTGAGAAAAAAAACCACAGGTTAAATTCCAAAGATCAAATGTAATAGTATTTAAATTAAAGAAGGGAAACAGGACTTGAAGATGCATCCAGACAGCAAGAGGTTGCTCTGATGTTCTGAACAAGCACCAGGCATCTGGAAATCCCTGAAAACAGGACCATGGCAGTGCTAACACATCTGGGAAGTGAATGAGTGCTGTCATCACGCTGAGGGTGCAGAGGAAAAAGAGACTCACACAGAAGACAAACCACAAAACCTCCCTGTGAGTTAAAGTCATATGACATGGTTAAGGCAGGGTGAGAGACGAACCATGAACATGAGGTAACTGGAGTGTCCAGGTTGTCACAAAGAGGAAAAGGGAACTGAACGCCTTCTACCTTTTCCCCCATCACCCTCTGGGGGCATCTGGTGATACTGACAGCAGGACAGAAACAGCGCCATGGCCTATGCTACACCCAAGGGTTAAGTTTTCTGCCTTCACTATTATATAAGTCATAGAATCACAGAAGATAAGGGGCTAGTGTGGATGTCTCAAACACCAACAGCCAAATAGCTGTGGCGCCAACCAAGGGTGTTGGTAATACCACACTGTGAGAAAGAACAGGATGCGGCTGGAGAAGGGATCATAGGCAGGTAGGGGCAGAACTTTTCTGGGATAAATGTCCTTGTTCTGGCTCCTGGAGGTTAACACAATGCAGTACAGCACAAGGGCAGGGATGAGGCTGAGAAACTGGCATGGACTGTAGGGGGAATCAAGACCAGCAACAACCCCCAAAGCCCTCCAACCTATTTCCAGAGGAGTCGAGAACAGACTGTCTGTGCATGCCAAATAATTTCCATAGAAAGTGAGAAACTTATCTCCAGGGCAGGGAAGATTTATCAATAAAATAGTGCTCCCATGAAGCCATGGTGTGTGTAGCCCCCAGGACCCTGGACACCCCATCAGACAGATCACCAGGACTGGTGATGTTTCTCTTCCCCCCTCTCTTCTCTTTTCTCTCTCTCCCCCTCTTTAATCCAATCCATCTCTCTCTCTCTTTTCTCTTTCACCCTATCCCTTTATCCAAAACCCACTGCCGTGTGCTTACAGTAGGAGAACAGGGACTAACTTATACCAATTTCCATGCACAGTGAGTAATTTACCAATGAAACTTTGTCAACTTTCATGGACCCTTTGACTTTTGTCATTGTTTTCCAGCACGAACTCCAAAGAATCTTGGGTGCTCCCCTTAAAGGGTGGGACACCATATAAGTCCCTTCTGCCTCTTTCAAAATCCTAGACAGTATTCCCATGACATTTCTCTATAATATACTGTGAAATTATTCACACAGACACACATGTAAACAGTCTTCAGTTCAGGGATCTGAAGGAAAGTATAAAACGATACACAGCACAGAGCAGATGCCGCTTTAAATCACATCCTCAAGGAACTGAAGTAGAGAATTCCCTGGAGAGACATTATCTTCCTAATCTGTTTTCTTCCTAAAGCTGGTATCAAGCTTTTAGCCTTATCACAGGGTACCAATGTCAAACAACTGCCTCTTAAAATCCCCCCAACAGATTTAATTATGTATTTTGTCACTGTGCTTTAGAATGTGCAGAAAAGGTTCTCCAAAGGAAATCTGAAGTCCTTTGCAGCAGTGACACCTGATGCCTAAAAAGAAGAGCAAGCAGCAGAATGCTAAGCACACACTTCTGAGCATTTGTTCTTCTGACTTAAAAAGCAGAAATCCACAAAACAGCAACACACACACGCACAAAAATAGACTGAGGATTTTTTAATAAAACCAGTAAATTCAATAGAAATGTAGCTGAAAGCTCTGCATGAGTTCAAATGTACAGAAGAACAGGGTTGGAAGGAGTCTGAGCCCATGCACAGCAGGTAGGCAGCAAGCCAGACACAGGGTGGTCCATAAGCTAGAGAAATGATGAATTGCTGTAAGCTCATATTAGAAGTTAAACTGAGATCAGCACAAACAACCTTGCCAATTTTATGGTGAGATCATTTAGCAGGAGCACAGTGATTAGCTAGAGGCCTGCTTTTCCCAAGCTTTGCTGAGCTTATCTGCCTAAATCCCTGGAACAAGCCCAGCCTATCTGAAGAAATTTACTAGCTCAACATGTGGAGCAGAGACATTACGTGCCAAAACATGTACACAATGACCCTTCCCAATGATGCTCTCAAAGAGCATTAGGCCTAAAGCTACGAGGATGGAAAGGAATAGTAAAAAAATCTGTAATTTGTTGAATTTCTAGATGGTAGTTGAGACACTGAAGTAGATTGGAGTACAGGTTTTATAAGCAGAAAGGAGCAGACTGTAAATTTCAGATACTCAATGTACTCATCACCAGATGTACCAGATCCAGGACACCCTTGTGCTGAGTTTTGCATGATCTGTTACAAGTGACAAGCCTGCACAAGTAGTTTGTAGTCTACCAAAACAGACAATGTCGGAAAGAAGCATCCTCTTTCTTTGAAATCTAGGAAAACATCTGGTGATATTCTTACCCAGCTCCGCAGCTCAGTCTCAGTGGTGGTCAGGTGTGAAATGCTGTACTGTACCTGAATCTAAGAGAAATGTAAAAGGACTTCAGAAGCCCACAGACCGAATGCCATCTAGAATGAAACTAATCCCTTAAAGCTGGCACCAATCTGAGACAGATGAATTCTTCACGAGAGACTTTAACCTATCTGGGGTTCATGCTAGAAATCAACATTAGCACTGCATTTCCAAGAGAGCATCTAATAAGACATGTAAAAACATGAATTATTATTAATTTTCTTAATGCTGTCATAAACTTCATGTAAGCTACAAGTCCAACCACAAACAAACCAACCTGCACTTTTTCTTTAAAAAAGGAAAAGAAAATCTGCTTTCAAGACAAGCCTATCTGGGGGGCAATTTGAGGGTCAATTCATCCCATTAGAGGTAGAAAAGGAATATTTTCTTCTCTGTGGATGTAGTGGTTATTCATTTCTTACACAACCAAGAGGATATCTGACCAGCTTTCCCCCAGAAAAGGCAAGAATCCACTAGACCAGGTTGCTCAGAGCGCCATCCAGCCTGGCCTGGAACACTTCCAGACACTGGGCATCCAAAACTTCTCTGGGCAACTGTGTTAGTGCCTTACCACCCTCACAGTAAAGGACATCTCCCTAATATCTAACCTAGATCTCTTCTGATTTAAAACTGTTCTCCCTTGTCCTATCACTATCTGGCCATGTAAAAAGTCTCTGTCCCTCTTTTTATGAGCTGCTTTTATAAGTAATGGAAGGCCACCATGACTCCACTTGAAGATTTCTCTTTTCCAGGCTGAACAACCCAAACTCTTTCAGCTGGAGGGACATAGCTGGAGAGAAGAGGAGAAAGGGAGGAAATCAGTTTTGGTAGGGACCTGGAGGTACCCATGCAGTAAGATATAGTTACAAATAAGACTACAAAACAGAAGTTCCTCTTCTAATGTAGACCACAAAGCCAAGTGGCTATTGCACATGGATGCGTCTTGTTCACTTCTCATAGTCACTGCAAAGATAAATGACAGGCAGAACAGCGTGACTAAAATGTCAGTGCCTTAAAAGAATATTTATGCTAACAAAAGTCAGATAATTTGCACAGCCAAATTAATTTGAGCTAGTCCATAAATAGATCCCCCTGGCAGTCAAACATATGAGCATTTTGGCTCCAAAAATGTGCTGGAGCAAGTCATCAGCTCACTGTGCAGTGCTGTAGAAGATTTCAGGTTTGGTTATAAGCAGTAACCACACTTGTGAGACACTCAGCAGATCACTGGGATCTTTGGCACCGGTGAAATTACGTGTCAAAACCCACCCACTCTCCACAGCTTCTCCGAGCAAGAGCTGCATTCACAGCTGCTGGGTGCAAACCCTGGGCCCCTCTCTGCTGACAGCAGAGGGGATCGTTGCACTGACCTCACAGGAGACTTGACAACTCTATGTAAAATGCCTGATTTTAATGCAGCTCCACCTTTAATGCTTTTAAAGGTAGAGAACATAAACTCTAGATTGGAAGACTAGGCATGACTTTGTTATTTGAACTCAGCTTTTAGCCTCTCTGTGTCTGCAGAGGAACAAACTCTGAAGATTGTGAGCTGCCCAGACCATGGAAGAACATGCAGCTCCCAGGGAGATGGCAATGAATGAGGGCAAGGGAGATCCTGAGAGTTCCCCTGTGAAGACATCAGTACGGATAGGGAGAGGTAGGAAACCCAGAGATGCTACAAGGGCTACAAGCCCAGGGCTTTGCTGGTGCTGTGCCTGGGAAGAACAAATTTCTATCCACTCACCCGCAGAAAAATCCGTATTCATCTTTTAGCATATGAATTTTTCTGAATATGACTTTCAGACGTGTCTGGAAGAGTTCAAATATGGTGGAACACCACAGCTGAGCACCTTCAAGAAATCTACTTTAGAAAAAAAGGGTTTCTCCATTTTGTTCACATAAGGGGAACAGTGATCTGGCAGACAGCATATTCCTCAGGCTGGATATGCTTGTAGCTCCAGTAGCAGAGAGGTTTCACTCAGGATGGCACAGCCAGACACAACCAGGTCCTCACCAATGGGCGTGATACCACCAATGGCACCAATTAAATAGGGCGTGATACCACCAATGACATCTATTAAATAGTGCACAGACCCAGAACGAAAACAGACACAGCTGAAGATTTTGTTCTGGTGTGAAGGGCTGAAATACCCCTGTCATGTAATTTATCCCAAGCTGAAGTCTGCTGGACACTTTCTCATCTCATGCACTAAAAATTCTCTTTACAGAATTCTGGTACATTGGTTTTCTGCTGGTGCTCTTGCCAGGGAATTGAATGATTTCAGTTACTGTGGATTAAACTTAGAAGGTGTAATTATTTTCCCCTCCACAAACACAACATGACAAAGTGGGGATTGTGAATGACAGAAGTGTTTTCACCAACAGCAAGAGGAAATCCTGTTCATTTTGAATGAAGTGTTGGGCCACAGCAGGATGTGCAATGTGTGGAATGTGCAAAAAAAAAAAAAAAGGAGAAAAAAAAGGATGCTCTGGACAGATAAGGGATGAAATTTTCTTGAAGGAGAGAAACTGGTGATGCTGAAGTAACATAACTGCAAGATTTGAAGGGTTAAACTGTCTGTTTACAGAGCCATCCAGTAGGAAACACAGCTGTATCAACAGGAAGCTGGAATCTGGAGTCAGAAGCGCATTTTTAAACTTGTCCTTTTCTTTCTCAAACCTACCAAGGAGATTAACAGTGGAGATTTAACACAAAAAAGAAAGACCTCAAGTGTGCAAACTCTGCAGCAACAAAGGACAGAGAGGGGAGAGGGCAGGTTCCTGTGTGCTGGCACAGCACTTACCAGCAGTAGCATCCACTTTCCAGCCCACCATGAAGACATAAAGCCTATTCAAGGCTCAAGGAAGTCTCACATGATGGGAATTTACTGACATGAGGATGACTGACAGGCCCTTGGGTCGAGCTGAGCCAGAAGCAGCCAAAGTGCTGTGGACCAGGCCTCTGCGACTGTCCATCCCTCAATATACACCCCCACATTTTGCCTGGTCTCCAGGCCACTTTTCTCCTATCTCCCCTACTCTCCATGGTTGAATAGCCTTAAGAAGTTATAATTTCAATTTCCTATTTCTCAAATCCTTTAGCCAAGCTCCCAGCCTCAGAGGAGTGTCCAAGTCTCAGTGCCTTCAATATGAATTCAGACACAAAGCAGAGAAAAACAAAGAGATGTTGGAACATTGTTGTGGATCTGTCTCGGGTTCCTGACCCTACACAGAGCTCCCATTAGCTTTCCAAGAAAATAGTTGAATTCAGCATTTTAATTGTAATACAAAAGGACTTTTCTTCCTCTACCTCCTCTCCCCTCACCCCTCATTCATCAGAACTCTACAAAAATGGCAGGAAGTGCATTTGCATTTTTGTCAGAAGGTGAGTTAAAAAACTGTGAATTTTGTTACACAGCACTTGGAATATCCTTCCTACTCAGTCTCTTTTATTAGAAAAAACAAACCACAGACACACAAGCAAGCCAACCTGTTACAAAGAGACTGATGCAAAATGAGACGGAACAACACTTTATTTTTCCAAATACACTCATTTGGTAAGCCAAGAACTAATAACTTCAAGTCTGCTGCAAACTGCATGGTGGTCGAGGGGAGTTTAAGGCTGACCTTTAGGGACCAGGGTCTCACACCCCATGTTCACAGAGCCCACAACCATTAACACCCCAAATCAGAAGAGAAAACAGATACTACCTGCTTGGTAGCAGCTGTGGCAAGAGGATGCCTGGGTTTTACGCTCACTCTGCTACATTTTAACCTTATTTTCAGTCGTTAAGAGGGATTTAAATCCACATCCTCTTTGTTTGTTTTTTTTTTTTCCCAGGTAATTACCCAACTCAGGGTAAATGTTGATCTATCATTTCATGCCATAGATTTTAATAGCATCAAATAATCCACATAGATTGACCAAAAAAAAAAAAAAAAAAAGAAAAAGCAAAACCTGTAGGGAATGTGCATCACTTACACTTTAATAGCATTAAAAGGAAATAAGATGATCACAAAATATTATGAGATTAAAAAAATACCAAAAAGCACTGGGGGTTTCCGCAGGCAGAGGCTGAAAATCCAGGGGAACTGCCAGGAGGCAGCAGGTATGTTCATAACACTAAGATCATTCGGAATGACTACTATTCAAATATCTCAGAAAGATTTATTCAACATTCGTGAGAAGGGAATAAAAGAATGGTTTTGTTCCAAAACAGTATTTCCTCAGCACTGAACTGCGGTTCATGAGGAAGTTCCCATCAACAGATGTTCTGAGATTGTCTCTGCAGCTCTGGTTTAAGGGAAATATCTTTTTAATAGTTTGGCTACTTGATAGCATTCTTTAAAGAAAACCTTGAATTCAGATTCAAAATTTTCACCTTAATGTTCTCTCAGATTTGTAAAGTTCCCTTACTTTGTCATGGGCAATTTCTCTACATCTAGTTTGTGTTGGTCTGGATTTCCATAGAGCTCACATTTAAAATTCTACAGACCTGGCACAGGAAAGCTCCTTCTCTTGGCTGCTAGCTCATGGCTAGGAAACGAATTCTTTCCTTTTCTGAAAATCAGCAGCATTTGGCTGAGAATATTTGGCACGCAAGGCTTGGATGAGGCTGGCTGAGCCCTGGTGCCAGCTCACAGGGCCATTGCATCGTGACGCAGTTCTGCACCAGGCGTTCGCTCCTGCCCTGGAGGCCCCTGTCAAGGTGAGGCCACTCGGGGCTGTGGGTGCCCAGGCCCCGAGGTCACTAATCGGGGTTTACCTGCCTTGGCAGCCCCATGCTGCAGCCCTGGGAAGCAGCAAGTCCTTGGTGCTGACAGGACAACACCATGGGGCTCTCTCAGCCACGTTCTGGCTGCCCAGAGCAGCAGCTGAGCAGAGCATCACGGATGAGAAGCCAGCAGGGAAGAGAGAGCCAAAGGGAGCTTGGAGAGGAGATCACCCAGATAAGTCTCCCATGTGAGGCCTGGGAGATGGGCTGATCCAAACAATTTTTCTAAGAGATATTTTAAATTTTTTTAGTGAGAACTGCTGTGGAGGAGAAGTCAGCAGAGTGATGGCTACGGGCAGCGTCTTGTCCCACGTGCTACGAAAGAGAAGGAAGGGGCGGGGGGGGGGGGGGGGGGGGTGGGGGGCGGGGTGATGAGTCCCTGAACAGAGAGAACAGGCTGTTCCTGAAGATCTGGCCCGGAAACAGCAAAAAGAGCAAATTTGTGCAGTGGGAATGAGGGGGCTTAGAAGAAGTCAGAGCCAGCTCTTGAGCCAGCCTGGGCTTTGCTCTGCAGACTTTATTCCAGATATGCTTGAAGCTCAGATCCTCTTTTAATGCACAACAGAAAGCCCCAAAAAGCAGCTGTACCTTCCCTACCATCCCTAACAAAAGCTGACACATTGCAAATGGGGAAGAAAGAAAATAGAGAGAGGCCTTGACTTTTACAAGACTTTGGTTGCAAAACCATAGCTTTTGAATTAAATACAATGGAAACTACAAGTATGGAAAAGAGAACACTTCCTGGCACAAATGCATTAAGAAAAAAAGAAAAGGAGTGAAATTATAAGTATAGAAAAAGGATGAATTTAGCTGGAGAATTAATCCCCTGGGTCCCAAGGTCAGTGGAAACAGAATTGAAATTCAAGGCTTTGGTAAAAAGAGACGCCAGAGAATGAACCTAAAAAACTGATGTGAGAATTAAACATGAAAGCTGGTATACTTAAAGGTATCAGCTCTCCAACTGGGAATGCACACATGTCACTTGCACGAGCTAGAAGAGCGTGTCACATTCTGTTTCTAGGAGGGATTACTCATGGTGGAATGAAGCAACTTTCATGAGGGTAATATTATTAAATAATTCTGTTTTAATCTGGGGCCCCAGAGGTGAAGTGACTGTCCCAAAGGCAGACAGGATGTCTGTGGCAGAGCCAGAAATAGCACTTAGATTTCTTGTTCCTACACTGTAACCATACCATGATCCCTCCTCCTACACACAGCTAATAAACCAAGTCACCGAGTTCTTACTGGATGCAAAAAAGAAACCGTTCCACTGAGCTGCGTCTCAGGTGCTGTCAGCTCAGCAAAGCCGCTTTCTTAGTG
Source organism: Mohoua ochrocephala (assembly GCA_013398855.1). NCBI lineage: Eukaryota > Metazoa > Chordata > Aves > Passeriformes > Acanthizidae > Mohoua > Mohoua ochrocephala. The sequence goes on from VZTA01000672.1 coordinate 474,219, forward strand.
TTTGGGTTTCAACCCTCATATGCACCTGATGCCTGCAAAAGGGCAGAACTCGTTCACCTCTCTAACACCTTCAAATCCCACACATCCGTGGTGATCAGCAGTTTACAGCTTGATGGATCTGCGCAGTGATGAAGTGGGTCTTTCACACATGATTCCCTCTTGTTTGCCAGCAGCTGTAATGCTGCTGGGGCCCAGGGCTAAACCAAGCAGTTGACAAAATTCCTGTTTGTGATCCAGAGACCTGCTGACACTATGAATGGCATAACGTAGAACAAAACAAAGCAAAACAAAATACAGCCTTGCTCAGGCCAGGGTATTGCTGCCACTTCCCCATCCCAAACACCACCAGCCTGGAAAGGGACAACATCTCAGCCCTTAAACAGTTAACGCTGCTGCTTCCACCCCTAGAGGAGAACACCAGCTGTGTGGTTTGCCTCTCGGAGGATAAAGATGGATTGCTAATTAGGTGGTTACTGACATGTTGGTCTCCCACACCCCCGACACGCGAGGGCAGTGTTGGTGCACAAATGGTTCTCCCCAGCAGCCCTGCACAGAACCCTGCTTCTCCCGAGCATCCCCCTGGGCCAGGGCTGCTCCACAGACACCCTTTGTACCAGAAAAACCACATTTGAGGAGCGTATGGGGAGGGGGAGGGAGGTGTTAAGCCGGGATATTTATATCCTCTCAGCTCCCACTGCAGAGGCAGTTTCTCTAAGGAAGTTTCCCTTGTATGTTAGAGGCTGAACAAGGAAACCGAGACCAACCCCTTTACAGTCATAGAGTCACATGGGAATGAAACAAATTCAATTATTTAATAGCTGCTCTATAAAATGTTACAGTTATCGAGGATGCAGAGGTTTTAAAGGAATCTCAACTTTGCTGCCGTAATATTCATTTACTCCTCTAATCAAATACTCCAGCCTCCCAGATGATACTCAGGCAAGCAATTTAATATAGCTGGGACAGGGAGAAACAGTCAAAAATATGGCACAAACATCTCAAGTGGAATCAGACTCTCTGTATGATATGTATGGAAAAACTGACACAAACAAAAACATACAAGGGGGTGGGTATATACATATGTGTATTTATATATATATACACACACACACATATGTAAACCCCACAGAATTAGGCATATTGCATATCATCTTAAGAAAGCTGAAGCATCTTATTTGAGCCTGAAACTAGGCATGAAATGCATTGTTCCACCACAAACCCCAGAGCTCACCCACACCCAGGCAGCTTCGGTGGGCAAGGAATTCACCAGCCTTCAAGAGCAAGATCACACCGCCCCTGTGGGGAACCCCAGTGCACGGAGAAAAATTAGCACAGGTTTTGATGCAAAATCTGGAAATATAAGTCAAGCAACCTCCAGAATTCCACTACCTGTGACCCCTTTGTCAGGCTCGGGGACTGCTGTGCCCCATAGAAATGTTCAAATAAATGTAATTTTAAAAAGGTACTCTTGGGACTCTACTAAAATAGAGAAAATTAACGGTGAACAGTCTCCGTAAATGAACTGCAGTGTTAAATAGCAGGGATGCCATTTTATATTTAACTACTAGGGTCAAATGTGGAAATAAAACTCACAGAAAGGAGCCAACTGAATTTGTCCTCATTCTCTTACACCGATGTTTATCAGCCCACACACAGATGCTGTGGGTATGATCCAGTCCTTTAAGTCCAAGATCCAGCAGGAAATATTGCCAGCAGTACTTGTTAATAAATCACCTGCTGAATGGCTGAACCAGTTAATGGAACCTGGATATTTTCCTAATTATTGTTTTCCACTCTTTTTTTCCCCCCTCGTTAAAATGCAACCAAAGAGTTTTATAGTGTAATCCACTTGAAGATTCTTAGCACTGGCTGCAGTTTTTGTGGTTTGGTCCTTCCTTGCTAAACAGCTAAAATGACCCAGCTGTTACTCTAAACCCAGAGAACTGGTAGCCTGGGGGCAGCCAGGAACATGTGCCAGCCATTCAGAGGAGAACTTAATTCTCCCTGTATGCATTTCGACGTCTTTGCCTGCCTACCAGCCCAGATACAGAGAGGTCCCTCTGTCACAGCTGATACAAGCTGGTGATCGTAAATGTGAGCTACAGACTGCTTGGTCACCACATACATCCAGGAATATACCGGTGGACTTGAAAAGAAACAGAAAGAAGGATTTGCAAGTCCAAAAACCTCAGATACAGAGGGACCTCATGTACTCACAGCTATGAGAATGCCAAGGACACATCAGGCATGGCAGTGATAATGGCACAGGGGTGCAGAGCACAGCCAGGAGATGCTATAGGATAGTCATGGCACTTTCTAGGGAAGTTCCCAGTCTCTCTGCAGAGCCCTGGTATATTATTGTCCACCCAGTGCAAGAAGACTGATCCCTACATGGATAAAACAAGTTCAATGGAGTCATTGCTTTGGGTGATTAGTGTTGTCCCCAAAAGGCATCAAACTGTGTTTCAGCAAAGCCATGCTCCATTTTTTCTCTATATTCTTCTTTTCACGGGCCAAGGATATGTATGTGGAGAAGAGGAAACTTCAGCAAGAGAGAAACACAACCCCTCACCCACCCTGCCATCACTTGTTACTCAAAAAGCTTCAGTGAGAAAACAACAAAAAGAAAAGCAGGATGGTAGTCTGGAAAACTGGTAGAGCATGGAAGGAATCAAAACTTTTAAGCCACTCAGAAACTGAAGCGTGAGTTGCATTTACAGAGTCTGGAAAAGGGGAAGTGCAACACTTCACATGCAGCTATAAAATATTGCTACCTTCTAATGAAAATAAAAAAGCAATGTTTAATAACAATAGTCTGTGAGTCATTCAGAGCAATTTTGGTGAAAGCTGTGGAGCCCGTGTGGGCTGCATTGTTCCTGGTGGCATAGAGCTGATTTTCTGTCAGGTATCGTACAGAACTACAAAGCTGGTTACTACTCCTGACCTTACCGAGTTCTTTTCCTTGTATACAGATACAAGGGTGCAAGAGGTAATGGTTTTGAACCGAAGGAGGGTCAATTTGGATTAGACATAAGGAAGATTTTTGCAAGGGAGTTGGAACACCAGCAGCAGTTGCCCAGAAAGGTGGTGGATGCTCCACCCCTGCAAACACTGAAGGTCAGGTTGGATGGCTCAGAGCAGCCTGGTTGAGTTGAAGATGCCTCTGCTTGTTGCAAGCGGGTTGGACAGTGTGACCTTTAAAAGTCCCTTCCAGCCCAAACCATCCTATAAGTCTATGACTACACATGACATTTACATGTTTCTGAATCTAGTGTAAATACTAACTGAGTCAAGCTACACAGTTGGATGCTAGAGATGCAATAATAAAACCAATCCATCATATCTACCTGGAAGCCTTTCACTGGAGATTATTTCAAAATGTTTGGAAGGGAGAGGCCAAGTGTACTTTAAGATGAGTAGGAGGAGTTTGTTTCAGCTCTAAGCAAAAGGTATAAAAGCAGCCAAAGCACTACAGATGTTGTGTGTTCTATACATCTGAGTGTCAATGAAATGCTGGACCAAGAGATTTTTCCGTGCCCTCCCATCACCAAGCATGAGACATTTTTTCTAGGAAATTCTGTGAATTTGCAAGGCAAGCTCCTAGGATAAGGTCCTTTTGCAGTGCTGGAATTGCTCCATGACAGCAAAGACTCAACTGTGCAGATGTCCAGCAGCATCAGGATCCAGGTGACTCACAACCCTCCGTGGATGAGCCCGCAATTATTTCTGCAAATACCTCTCAGGTTTCCTTTTGGGCTCATTGCACGCCATCCTGGATTTCATGAAATTTGGCCTTCCAACTTGCTCATCTCTTGTTTGCTTTATAGGTTAAGTGGAACGACAGACCCAGACTAATAAAACAGAAGAACAACGTGGGAGCTATTGAGAAAGAGAAGAGGAACTGAGATGACCACACAGTCCTGGAATGCATTACCAACCCAAGTATTAGAAATTCATTATTCAAGTTGTGCTGCAAAGCTCAGCTTAAGTGCTATCTTCTTCCACAGCTGTTTCAGGCTCTCCTTTCCTTCCTCAACCACAAGAATATTTACTTGTGGGCCAGAGCCAGTGGCTGGCACCCACAGAGGTAAAAATGCCTTTTTCCCCTTTTACTTTCCCACACCTAGCCCAGATGCAAGGATTACAAAGCCCAGCAGCAGTCTATGAGAAGACACAAGGGATTAAAAGGGCTCCAGAAGCTTCACCCAGGATGCCAGAACACATGTAAGGTTTCAGTATGGATGCAATAAACAACAGCACCAGCAGAGGTACATCCCAAAGCTGGGAGACCACCAGGCTGCAGGAGAACCTGCGATCCTCACCCACAGCTAAGGAAACTCAGAGCAGCACTGGAGAACACCTGCACAGAGCTGCTAAAGCAGCAGACAGAGCCCCTTGACCCTGCAAAATATCTGTAAAAATCAGATCTGTGATCTCCTGCCAACCTGCAGCAATGGGAAGCTGAAGACAACGCACCTCAGGATGCAGCAAACCCTGGGTGGCACAACACGTGGAGAGGGAATGAGGGGGAAATTGAGTGCTGGGAGACCAGTCCAAGAAACAGCGTCCAAATTCTTGGTGGACATCAGAACACAGAAAGGAAACAAATGGATATATTTTCTTTGGGCCTATCACTGCCAAGTTAGCAGCTGCCAGTCAATGTTTCTACTCAACAGAAAGGGAAAATCATGCTTTTAAGACAAGGACCATAAGAATGAGGATGCTTCAACTATATTATAAGACAGCAAAGGGGGAAGCAGGAGGAACAAGTTAATCCAGGGTACCTACCCAAACCTCCTACTGACAAATCTGAAAGACTGGGGAAACCTCACCCTGCTTTCTGGGCCACAACATGAGATACTGTCAGGTTCGATACACAAATGTCTCTTCAGCTGAAGCTGTGGGTGTCCAGCTTTTGCCAGGCCACAGCTGCCAAGGTTCACATACACGATATTATTTCTTGGGTTTATAAACAGCTTCAATTCCACTCATGCATGAGAGCCAGGGCTGTCCAGACAGGAATGCTCAAGACCCCTCTGGGACACTGAGACATCCAAAAAGAGCAGTTCTCAGTAAGCTGAGCCCTGGCAAGATGCTAAAGCAAGTCTTAACATCCCAACATGGGAGCCCAGAGCTTCTGAAGAAAGAAGACAAATGTTCCATGGGAGTGTAGGGAGGACTTCTGAAATGTTTGACCATAGCACCTGGGGGAGGCAGGAGAAACTAAACATGCATGACTCTTTGCAAGGACAGACACACAGAATCATCATATAAATCTCACACTTTTGCTAAAATCCATAGCTATCACTTATAACGAATGTCTTTTCCTGAAGGCAGGACAGCTGCCGTGTGGAATGGGGACAGGACCTGCCCCAGGGGACAGAAATGGGCAGTGGCACAACTGTGAGGAGGGTGGGGAAGCCAATCCCTGTCCACAGCTCTGATGCTGGAAAAGAGATTGTTTCGCACTACCAAAGCAAATTCAGACACTCATAGGAGAAATTATGAAGAAAATTAATCAGGTCCTGCTTCTCTCAGCAGAAACTCTGCATATGTGTGTGTGTGTGTGTGTGTGTACGTAGGAAGCATCTTCATCAGAAACAGACTTGGGTGTGGGCCTCTGATCCGTGTGAAGAACATTCAGTGCTACCTTCAGGATGCTGCCTTAGCCATGATTTCATTCTGCAAGTGGATGTGTGAGCGGGGACTGCCAAATGAAAGATCAGCTCTGGGAAGGCCCTATGCACGATGCAGCCATACCCATGGGAGCTGTGCCTGCCAGCTTCAAGCCTCAAGACACTAATTTTCATAGCTGAATCTTCAGCTGCTATAACCAGAGCAATTTTAATTGACATCTACAATTTATGGAAGTGTAGGGTAAGAGCCCTTCTACAGGGAAGTGTAACCAGTCTATCCCTGGTAACCAGATGCTGTCAAGCAAGAGGGAATGGTGGGAAGGTGTGAGGGAAAAGGCACAGCAACTTTGAACCCGTGCTGCCTGAGATTATCTGTGCCTCGTTAGCCATGGTGCAAACCTGGAGCCTTCTGTTAAGAAGAACTTAACAGGTAAACCTCAGATCACCCTTCCTGAAGAGCCATGGGATTTTTGCAAGCAAGAATAAAGGTGTCACTTTTTCTCTTTGTTATGTTTTTGTTTTGCTTTGTTTAGGGGTTTTTTTTGTTTACGTTTGGTTAGAATGTAGTTTTTCCTGGAAGAGACCACAGAAATTTAATAATTTTTTCCTGCTACCAAATCCAAATATTTTAAAGATTAAATTCTTGGCTTTGTATCTGTACAGATAAATCTCATAAAAGAAGGAAAAACAACACATTGTAGTTCTTAACATAGCCTGAGGCAGCCGTGAGCCTGGGTCATTATCAGTTACTATGTCGTGAAATAGGTGCCCACAAAGGAGATGGTGCCAAATAAAACCATCTTTGAGCATCTCTCTCTTCCCTCCCATCCACCAAAGCCAAAAGCTTTGTGTTTGTGTACCGTGACTGCCATCACATCAAATAAATCAATACCTGCCTACTAGTTGATGTGATGAAGAAAAACTTGATTCTTTGCTTTTTTCTCTGTTTGAGAAGTCTGCAGGTTTGCATTCACCCTATTATTTTTATGTTAAATTTTCAGTTCCACATACCACCCATTCCTCCACTTCAAATGTTTTAGAAAGCTCCAATGCTGTTCCTACCTAAGCTTCTTTACTAATTTTCTACAAAGTGCAGAATAATTTATTTAATCATGACCCTGGTTTAGGACATTTTGTCCTTTCTGAACAAGTGGTCTCACACTTCTGAGTCATCAGGACTAGAGACTGAAGATGCTGGCTCTGACTCCTCAATGTGCAACACTGAAAGGAGCCAACGTATCCACTTTTACAGTCCTTGCTGCAAAAATGACTCAGGCACTGAGGAATCTCACTCAGCCTGGTTGAAGGGACTTAGGCTGCCATGGTCTCTGTCCTTATATCTATGTTTAAAAAAAAGTATTTCAAGAAATTTTTCAAAATTTATGCCTGAAATTCCAGATGTGTTCAGTTATTCTTTTCTTCACAAGCCCATCACCTGTGCAGTTTTGCCCTAATAAAAAGCCCCTATTGATAAAACTCTTTAAGAACTCGATACCTGTTTGTAGTTTCAAACAATACTAGGGGATGCAGAACCTGAGAGCTGCCTTCAGAAATGCCCTTTGAGACCTGCCTGACCTTCCCATATTATCTCCTCTGCCTTTCTCCCTGGAACAATATTATATCTAACCCAGAGGGTCAACCCTCTTCTTTCCCAGTGGAACATCTTTTTCTGTCCATAGTTCTTCCTGGACCTGAAGAGTGACAAGTCTCCAGGGAGACCGCAGGGCTTTGCAAAATGTGCAGCGTGACCTGCCTGGCGCTACCACTCCATGGATGTCTCTGCAGAGTTGGAAAGATCTTTATCACTGTTGTGATGATGCCAGCAAAGACAAAAACTATGGATGATGAGGTGGGGCAGTGTGGGAGCTTTACCAGGACTCATCTGTTCTGACTCTCCTGACTTAACTAGAATATCTCATAAGCAGAGTGGCCATGCCAGCTAAATATTCACAATATACCACAATAATCGCAATATTCCCTGTTTCTTCAGACATCACCCTCAATCAGACCAAACTAAGCCTTCTCTGCTCCCAAAAGTCCTTTAAGTAGGCTGATATTCCCTCCCAGATGGTCTTCCCAGCCCCTCTCACTGATCCATGCTCTGCACTCTTTTCATCCCTATTTCCCCACTCCCTTATATATGACAAACAGGAACCTGCTTTTCATCAGCCTACCAATCCCCCATCACATCCTAGTTCCGGCCAGTTCATTACTGGGGAGAGATTATCCCTACTCAATAGTTTCTAAGCACCTTCCAAGGTCCAACCCCACCGGTGTGTTCAGGGGGTGACCGTGTCCCTAAATGCTCCAGAGAGCAGCTTCACCTGCTCTGTTCAATGGAGAGCCTGAGCTGGAACTGTTGAGACCCAGGAGACTTTTTAGGCTATTTTTTATCCTGTTTTGAACTCTTTTTAGATACTCTTTAGACCGAACATGCTGCTAGCAGTATCTGGATTGCAGTCACTTGCCTACCCCCCCAGCAAACGCATGTGGCTGCATGCACTCACATGTATTTTCATGCCACAGCAGGTTTTTTACAAAAATCTCTGATACCAAGGGAACCCAGGACAACCACTGCACAATTCACAAGGCTCACACAGATCTCCTCTA
>VZTA01000672.1:482478-503663 GCA_013398855.1 Mohoua ochrocephala
GGGGGGGAGGGGGAAGCGGGTACAGTTCCCTCTGATTTTTTCTTGCTGAACAAAAATCAGCTGTGGTAAGAAACAACTTCCCTCAGGAGCACAAGAGGCGCAGTTTGTTGGTCGTCAGTTTTGTGTTGTGTTTTATTTTCCAGACGAGGCCCTGTTATCAGTCTATCTCGGCATCCACGCAGGACTTATCGCTGTGCCATCTGCTGTCACACAGGTGTGCCTGGTGTGCCGCACCACGCGTGCGTTCCTGGTTTAAAGTGTCGCTGTATCTCACAACACACGAGCCAGCCCCCGACGCCGGCAGCAGCCCTGCCACACAAAGTCCCCTGTGCAGAGCAGCTGATGTCACCCCGCTCCAAGCAGAGGGATGCTCAGAGACAGCTTACACGTGTCTGCCTCAGGGAACACCCCACCTGAAGCTGGGCAGCCCAAACGGGTCCCTAACGTCCCACTCGCTCCCAGGGTCCCCACGGCTCCCCGAGCCCCGAGTCCAGCGCTGGCTCCGGGGATGGGGGACAGGGGACCGCTCCCCCTAGGAGACAGGCGCTGCTTCTCCCGTCGGACCCTCACCGCTTCCCACGGCTGCTCTCAATCCAGCCCTCTCTGCCGGGAATTCTACCCAAGCTGCGGCCACGCACCGGGAAAAGCAAAGCAAAACTCCGGCACCTTTGGGAAAGAAGCGGCTTCCCCGGACAGGTTTTTCCAGAGAGGAGGGGGAGGAAAGCGGCTGCTGCTGCGTGGAGCGGCAGCTCCAGGAGATCGGGAGGGGGATCAAACCCTCCTCCCCTGCCGGCCCCGAGGCAGCGGCGGGAGCGACTCCACCTGCGGGAGCGGCCGGCGGCACCTCCTGGTCCCGGTCCCGGTCCCGGCACGGCTTCGCCCTCGCCCCGCCCCGGTACCGGCACCGGGGCTACCTCGGTTCCGGCACCCCTGGGCACCGCCGCCCTTTCCCCTCCTGCCCGATCCCCTCACAGCCTCAGCCGTGCTCCTTCAGGCAGCAATGGGGTTCTCCTCATCCTTCTTTTGCCCCACGGCACAAATACTAACAGCACAAAGAAAAAAAAACCCGTCAGTTTTCTGTGCTGATCCACCTGGATGCTGAGCAGAGCTCAACTCTGAGACACTTCTGCACCTTTTCCTTTCCCTTTCCCCTTTCCCCTTTTTCCTTTCCTTTCCTTTCCTTTCCTTTCCTTTCCTTTCCTTTCCTTTCCCCTAGCTCACCTTTCCCTTCCTGCTCTCACACCTCCCACCTCCCCAAATCTTTCCAGTGCCCCCCTTCCCACACGCACCGCGCTCGGCTCTCCCAGCCCACCCTGCGTTCAACCCGAGTGTGCTTGCAGAAGACAGGTCTCCCCGGCAGTTTCCAAACTCACCTGCAAAATGCTGCTTGCTGCTAGAATCCAGGGCAAAAGCCACCTCATCCCTGGAAGCCGGGATTAAATACATTTGATTGAACCCAGATATAGAGCCGTTTTGAACAAAAACACCACTTTGGGGAATGCAGAGCAATCCTGAACTGGCAACCTAGCCTAGGCACTCTGCCTTTTTCTCTTGGCTCTTTGGGGATTTTATTAAAGACAGATCTGACGTCACGGTGAAGGACAAGCCCTGCATTTTTCCTCTGGAGAAACTTTTCCTGCCTTCACTTCTTCATTTTTGTGTGTGGTGTTGTCCCACCTCCTGCATTTCAGTGCATCGCCGTGAGCCAAAGGGCTCTTAAAGGGAAAGCTGCAGCGCCGGGGTCCAACACGCTGAGATTTTAGCACAGCTCCAAAAAGCTCGGAGCTCATCCCTCATGTTGCTCGTGGCATTCAGACTCTTGCAGTGTAGCTAGTACAGCAAGAAATGTTTGATCTGGCTTTACTGGTTACACTCAATGACATGACACGTATACAATTATTCACAGATGTTTGATTTATTTGATTTTTTAAAAGAGTGACTTCGTTTGAAGAGCAAAAGGACATTTGTCCTGCAAGCATACCCTGGGGAAAGCAGTCTGCCGACTCCTTTGGGACTGCCCTCTTTACAGAGCAATCCTAGATCACACGATCCCCTGCCATGCCACACATACCTTCCATGACTTCAGTGTTTTGGGAGTGTGCAATACTCCTGGGCCCAGTCATACTTCTATCCTGTGCCAGCAGTGGGCATGACAGATGTTGTCCAGGTACATGGCAGTGCAAACCCCACCCTGAACTCAAACCCCACCCCAAACTCTCTGATCGCCTGTATCCCTGCTAATGTACATCCTGATTTTAGCTGAACTTTTTAGCTCTGATGTATTTTTCTCCTTTTACCTAGGCACAGGTACAGTATTCTCCCCAACTATTCTAAATTTGAATTTGACAGGTTTTAAAGTCTCTTTCATCCTTAAAATGGAGTAGAAGATTATAAGGGAAATGAGTACTTGCAAAGGGAATGAAAATCCTGTTAAACAGCTTCACAGGTCTTAAACACAAGAAAGAGTTGATTCATGGGCTAAAATAAGTGTCAAGGTAAATTTAAAAGTAGGCAAACCTTTCTGCTCGATGTGACAGGCTGGGCAGTGATGGGTGGGTGAATCAGTCTGATGGCCAAACTAGAACTGAGATGTTTCCTTAACTTCTGCTCAGTTTTGTTTACCTCTTGGAACTCAGCTGTGCCAGGTTGGGTTGAGATGAGCCACTCCCAGCCCCCCACCCTGTTGGGGTGACTCGGCCCTCGGAGGGGCTGAGGAGCCCTGGGATACATCAAACTCTTCCCATACAATGGTGGGAACACCCTAAGGAAGAGGACCCAGGTTCTGGTTAGGGTGATCTCCCAACAACCCCCTGTTTCTATATCCCCGATGCATATATTTCCCCCCTATGTTGAATATTTATTCCCTCGTTTCCTATGCATTAAGTTCTGGAACCTTCGTCTTTATTCAATGTTCTATTGGTTTATCCTTCCCTAATCCCTCCTCCCTCCTTTCCTATTGGTTACCCTGGTTGTCCCTCAGATGTCTTACTGTACTGTGATTGGTTGTGCTGTTCCTCTTATAAACCCAGACCCTCAGATCTCTAACTGTCTTCGTCCCTGGACCCTCCACAATAAACCATCTTGCTGGAACCCATACGAAGACCCTTCCCTCCTCCTTTGCCTCCGGCGCTATCCCACCAAACATCTGAGAGCTCCCTTTCCCACTCGGGAAGGACTGCACAGCTCAGAACAGCAGCCAGCTCCTGACAGCAGTGGCCAGTTCAGGTGGCCAGGGACGCTGCAGGACAGCCGCAGATTCCCTTTGAGAGGGTGGCTCGAGGGAAGCGACGCGGCGCCACCCTAAGCAGCCATCCAACATAAGGACATGGAGCTGTTGGAGTGAGTCCAGAGGAGGCCACTAAGATGATCAGAGGGATGGAGAACCTCCCCTGTGAGGAAGGGCTGAGAGAGTTGGAGTTGTTCATCCTGGAGAAGAGAAGGCACCAAGAAGACCTTATAGCACCTTCCAGTACCTAAAGGAGCTTCAAGAGAGCAGGGGAGGGTCTTTTGGCCTTCACGGGGTGATTGGACAAGGAGGAATGGCTTTATGCTGAAAGAGGATAGATTTAGATTAGCTATTAAGAAGAAATTCTTTCCTGTGAGAATTGTGAGAGACTGGAACAAGTTGTCTTGAGAAACTGTGAATTCCTCATCCCTGGAAGTGTTCAAGACCAGGGAGTCTGGTCCTATATGGGGCTCTGAGCAACCTGGTCTAGAGGAAGATGTCCCTGCCCACAGGAGGAGGGTTGGAACTAGCTGATCTTTAAAGTCCCTTCCTACCCAAACTATTCTATGATTCTATCCCAGCCCTCCTGGGGATCTGGTGCTCTGAGGGTTCTGCTCTCCAGACCTGGCACAGCTGAATGCTCAAGGCTGGGGCTGATGGGTGGGATGGGGAGAGTGAGGACTCTGTGCTCCAGTAACTTCTGGTCACAACTTCTATCCCTTCATGCTGTGTGACAAGACATGGGCAGTTTAAAGGTTTTACACCAGCTGGATCAGGGAACTCTAAAAGCTCAGATTTATTTGTGTGACAGTCTGGACAGATAGCTGCTCTGGGAGATGATTTAACTGGAATTAAATGCAAACTAAAGGAAGTTTCATGCGCTGTCTTCCTCCTCCAGCACCTTCACCCTTACCGCAGCCCCTTCCCAGGACTCATAACCCTGAAGACCAGGCTCAGGATTGTGTTTTCTGTCAGGTTCCTCTAAGACTGTGTCTATTCTCCCTCGTCCACCCCTTTTTCCTCACTTCCTCCTCTGTTTGTTCATTCCAGCCCTTTCTAATTCATTATTTCTCTCTCACCCCTCTGCCACCAGCACATCCTTCCTCGTACATTGGTGATATTCAGCCACAGAGATTCTCTTTCTCTGCTGAGTAACATAGAGCAAACCCTGCTCTCCTGGTGTCACCCAGGTGGTGTTCATCTGCATGTGGATGTGTCCTGGGTTGCAGTGTATTCTATTACCATCTTCATGAGCTGTTGAAACCAGGTGGGGTGGTGTTCCTTGCCTCCTCCCTCTGGACTATCTCCTGTTAATGGGCCAGCTGTTGAAACCAGGTGGGGCAGGGTTCCTTATCTCTCCCGTGACCCATCCTCCCTTTAGGGGATATCTTCTGTTAATGGGCCATCCAGTCTCACACATTATCCCATTGGGAGATGCTCCGCCCAGAGGGAGGNTAATGGGCCATCGAGTCTCACACATTATCCCATTGTGAGCTGCTCCGCCCAGGGGGAGGAGCCAAGCATTCCATCCTGGATATAAGCTGAGCTTTCAAACACCACGGGGCCCTGACCTGCTGGGTTCCCAGAGGATAAGAGCTACTACTGGATCTTCAGGTGAAGACCAGACCTTTTCTTCAGGATCACCACTTCAACAAGACCACTTCATCTGGACTGCTACCAACACCCTGACTGACAGGGTGCCAGGTTGTATTCTGACTCTGTCAGTGGTTTCTTTTTCGTACTATTTCATTTATTTATTTCTTTTTCTATTAAATCGTATTTCTGACTTGGAGTCTCTCAGTGGCTTGTTTTCAAACCAGCACAGGATGCCACTGAGTGCCAGACTTTGGGGTCCAAACCTCTAAAACTTTGTGAAGTGAAAGGAGCATTTTGAGAGTGCCATTCCCCTGTCCTAGGCAAAATGACCTATTAAAAAAAAAAAAAAAAGTGAAACTAGTTGGGTTAGCCTAGGGTAAATGGCTCACATGTAAATCTGATAGCTAATATTTCTTACAAATTGTGATTGCTGGCTTGGAGATGAAGGAGCCATGATAGCAGGTCTAGCAAAAATAGCTTTCCAAATGAAGGAGGAACAAGACTTCAAAGCTCCTGTGGTATCAGACGACAACATCAAGGGAAGAAGTACTTCAGAAATGACGTAAAAATGGCATTGTGTTGGTTTGGGTTTTTTCCCCAAAAAACATTTGGTTATCTCACTCTCTCTGATTATTTCCTCAGCATATTTCATTGCCTCAGTGAATTCCTTAGAAAATGTTGTGGTCAAGCATGCCAGCAAGGATGAAGTCATTGAGATGTGGACATCTGGCTGTTTGAGGCTCCAGAGCCCACCTCTCCTGGGTTGTGAGAGTCTGTCATGTGGCAGTCGTAAACCAGACACTGTCTTAGCTTGGACGAGACAGGAATCAAGGACTGGGCCTGCAGCCCCAGGGCAGGGGTGCCAAGACATCCATCTGCCTGAGCAGCCTTTCTGACAGTGATTCCTGTGTGGATATGGTGCACTGGTGCACTTGGAGGTGTGCCTGGGTTTCACTAAATCCCAAATGACAGGGACATTTCAGCTCTTGTTGAACTCTTTGATAGGAGCAGCCCAAACTGGGTCTTCTGTGAGCTCTCAGGTCCCTCTAAGGATGACAGTGCTAAAAGAGATCACTGCAATCCTGTACCACCCTGGTTTCATCCTGGGGAATCTTGTACTGACCCCAATAAATGGAGGCTCTAAAGACACTTCTCTGTCTAATTCAAAGACTTCAATTTAAGATCTTCAAATGATGGAAAAACCACTTCATGTTTTGATGAGTTCAGTTACATTAACTATTAAATATTTGTGCCATATTTCAGTCTGAGTTTGCCGGTTTCATCTTTCTGCCAATGTCTGCTTGGCCGATGAGGACTCAGTACCTTCTTCCAGCATATAAATATGCAAGGGTTCCATAAATCACTGCTCACTCTTCTCGTTAATAAAACAAGGAAGCCACATTGCTTTTAATTCTCAGTGTCGAATTGGAATTTTGGACCTTGAAATTAATAGTTTTATTACTTTTATCTCTTTCCCTTTCTCTTTCTGTGGACATTATAACTGTGAATGCCACTATCCATCACTCTACAGCCATCCACAGTGAACAGGAAACAGGCAGCATGTCCCAGTTCAAGCTAGCTCTGATTCTGTCAGGCTAACCCTTTAATATCACTTCTTCCTCAATACATCCCTTATGCCTCTCGAACACATAAGCAGGTTTCTCAGTTTGACTTCATTTTATAGTCTTCTTAGAACAAATAAACTGAGAGATTGATTGATTTATTTTATGTTGTTTGATGTGTCTGACACTTTTACTGAAGGCTGTAGCCAGCCAAAGAACACAGGGACTACTAAGAGCAGAAAGAGAGCTCAGGGAGGATGAGTGCTATTTTCTCTTGCAAACGTGTGGCAGGAATAGCTCCTCGCCTGTAGCTGATTTCCTTTGTAAATAAGTGAGATCAGAGTCTGCCTAAAAGTCCAAGGAAAAAAAAAAAAAGAGCACCTTGGACTTTCCTGACTCAAAAAAGGTAAAGGCTGCGCCATGAATCTGACTTTTAAATGAGCCAAACAAGTAGCTGTGTTAGTTTCCTATCAGGAAACCTCTTTTTCTTCTGCTTTTCTCCATGCCAGGATGATGAAGGTGAAGCCCTTTCCATCAGCAGGAAGGCTGGGATTCAGGAAGAACATACTGGAATGGAAAGGGAGGTGAACCAAAACAAATGCACCATCAATTATTGTTGTTGTTATTGTCACTACTTAGGTGATGGGAAGGAGAGTTACATCAGCCTAGGCCTTTGAAATATCAAAGAAGCTTCAGAAACAAGAGCACGAAAACATCTGTTTTAGCTGACTTTTGATAACATCGAGCATCTGAACACTCGGCCAGCCCCACTTCAGCACAGGTGAATATCTCATTTTCAGACCTGCTGGCCTTTGCAGATGAGACCTGACACCTGAGTGAAAGAGGCTGCAATACTGCGGGAGGATTCACTCTTTTGCTGTCCAAAGAATCTTCCCAAAGGAGAAAACGGACAGGAATCACACTGTGGATAGAGAGCCAAAAGCTCCTTTGCTCCTGTTCAGCCTTGTGTCCCCCTGATACAGTGATGCAGAAGGTACCAGGAGCTAAGGTGGTAAATCCAACACTGAATTCCCTCAGGCCTTTAGAAAATGCCAGATGAAGGGATTTGCCTTGGAATGTTACTCAGCCCAGGTTTCCAGTACTGAGTACATATGCACCATGCTGTGTGGCTCAAACTCCTCGTGCCAGAATATTTGTGAGGCTGATCATACACCCGGCTGCTAAACAGAAAATCAGCTGGTCGAGGTAAACCAGCCTGACTGTCGGCACTCCAGGACCAGCTGGTCATTTCTCCAAAGAGCTGGTGTAAATCAGCTCCACTGATTTAGGTGAGGCGGCAGCCAAGTCTGAAAAATGGAACATTCAATATTTAATTCATTCACGCAGCCAAAACAATTTATTCCCACCATTTGAGTGAGACTTGCCTTTGAGGAGACACGACTGTGGTTTCATCTCCCATAAATAAAGTCAGTTTTATTAGGACAGGTCTTCAGCTGGTGTCAATCTGTGTGACTCGTTTGATTTCAGCAGTACTGATCTGGCTGACAGCAGCTGAGCCATTCCCCTGTGAGCAAAACTGTACAGGCATCAATGACAGTAGCTAAGAAACAAGTCATTAAAATACTGTTTTCCGTAGTTTCCCATTTAAAAGACTGTAGAACTTTATATCAAGTCAAAAATCTGTGTTATAGTAGACTTTTAGTTACTGGTGACAGTGACATATTGTATTTTCTTCATTGCCCTCAAAAGCAATGGCCTCACTGTTGTGTTCATCTATTCTTAAATTCTCATAATTTCCTGATGGACATTTATGTGGGCAAAACACAAACTGACGGCTTTGAACTAGTACCAGGCATTTGTAACAACAACAACAGTACCCTGGAGTATCCAGTCTTTTTCCTGAGTAATTTTGTGTCATAATATCTGCACTCAAACCCCCACCAATTTCTTAATTAAAGCTTTCAAATAGTACTTTGAATGAAAAGTAATAACAATAATTTAAAAAACAAAACCAAAACAAAACAAAAAAACCAAAACCAAAACAAACAAAAAAAACTCCCCACAAAACCAGCACACAAGTAAGACACCAAGCTCTAAAAATAATTAATAACCAAAATGAACAGGCCATAAAGAATGAGGAAACTGCCATAAATTTGAACAAACTCTCAATAATTCCTTGCAGTAGAAAAGTAGTCTTCTGGAAATAAATATTTACATAATATTTACTAACCAATAAAATAAGCTGGCTTAGTAATACATATTGAGTCTGAGCCTCAGCTGGTTTAAGTATGACGTCCTTGGAGTTGCATTGATTTGTGGCATTCATGGGTGCAATGCATTATTCATAAATATTAGTTCAACTATTTGAACAAATGCAGGAAGTGCAGGGGAGGAATCAATCTTTGGGCTTGCCTCTTGCAGATGCTTTTCTTGATGTCCATTAAAAGAGAGGAAAATATATTGGCTAACAAACTATGAAAGGATGAAAAGCCCAAACAAATATTGCTCACATTCCTGAAATGGCACAGCCTGCTCCCTTTGGTCAGATTCATCTCATGGTCTCCTGGACAAGTTATTTTTTGATGTGCTCCAAAAAATGATGTCATCCACTGCAGATAATGTCCGCATGCTGGAAATTCTATTCTCTAGATCACTGACCACAGAATTGCAAAATTATACATAAATCTGGCCCTTTTTTTTCCTACTAGTGCTGCAATATTCTGCAGTCTCTGGGATGGTGTTGGCTACATGAGAAGGGAAATCTCCTCTGTTCTCCAGGAAATTCTAGTCTAGAGAAGACTAGACTCAGATTTGAACTTTTCAGTCACACACTGAGGCTTCCCAGAACTGTAGATATGTCCGTGAATTTCCAAGATTGGGTTAGATTATACATATATTTTTCTGGGGAAAAAAACAACCAAATAAGCCCATGAAATTGCCTTAAAAGTACAAGAAGTAAATGAAGTCTATAAAACAGAACCATCTCCTACCTGAGATGTTCTTGGTTGTTTTTTTTTTTTTTTGGATAGTAGGTCTGCTCTTCTAGCTCAAGTGTTGTTTTTAAAATATTTTGATAATAAATGCAGACAGATCATATTTTTCTCTTATTACAGAAAATAATAATGAAACCTTGTGGAATGTTTAGAAAAGTTATGAATAAAATCTCAAGAGATCAAACCTGTTTGAAACATGAAATATTTGAGGACCAAATATTTTCCCTCTATGGCCCAAGTATCCAAATTCTGCATTCTAACTCTGGTAACATTTTATTCAAAGTTTCCTGTATTTGGTTAGTAAACGTTTCCCTTTCAACAGAGCTGCTTTCAGTCTGTGTTTTCTGGGGAAGTGGAGCTTATGCAATCGCTTTGTACATGTTCATGTCTGTCTGTCTGTGTGCCTTTGCAGTAATTTTTAAGCCTTTTGGGCAAAACCAAGGCAAATTTTGTGTAGAAAGTTGGGTATTTCACTGATGATGGCATTCCTGTTTAGTGAAAGGAGGCACCGAGGAAGATAAGAGAGGCCACTGGAGTATCCCACCTTTGGGAAAAGTGGTGTTTACTCACACACCCTTAGTGACAGAGAAGCCACACAGCTGAGACCTCTCAGACTGCAGGAAAGCAGCTTCAGCTGGAGTTTGCAGTCAGCCACCGGACACAAATCTGTGGGCAAAGCGGCTTTATCGATGTAGTGCTCACAAAAACACTTCTACTTTAGGCACACACAGTCCACATGCTCTCAAGTTCTCATGTTTTTATTTTTTATTTCTTGCAAGCAGAACTTTACACTTCCTCTTCTCCCACTCCACACCAATATTTGTCCTTAATTTGACCTTGGTTATAAAAGCAAAAGAGTTGAAAACAAAGGTATCCATTTTCACACTACCACCTTAGGAAGTAAAACACTAATTCCATTCTAAATTCCTGTCTGGATGCTTTCAAAGTGCAAAGATACAGTCACTTTCCAGTAGATACAGAGTGGTTCTGCCTCAAGAAGACGAATAAATTGAAGGTCTGATGATATGAGCTCTTTTAGACTTCTTCTCCTCAGCAGAAGGAGGTTTCACCTATGGAGAATATACACATTTTTATTACCATTGATAATTGCATTTGAAACATTTAAAAAATAGGATAATGAAGATAATAAACTACTTTTCCATGCCCTGGAAGGTGTTCACCACAATGTCTGCTACCATTCAATATAAGGTTTAGAAAATCAGGAGCATTACGACTCTTTCCTAATTGCCAAAACAACAATCCCAATGCAAAGAAAGGAAGCAGGGCCCAGGAGGTGATGTATCACACCTGGAGTGCCAGAGCAGATCACTGCCCTAAGCTCTGATCTTTGTGATCAATTCTACTTTTTTCCATCCCTGCCCAGTGCGATAAAACTTTCCACCTCCTCCTGGACTGAGGGCACCACACACAGTGATCACTGTTTTCTTCTGGTCTTATTTTTCCTTCCTCTTCTCCTGTTACCCTTTTGGAGCAGAAGACATGGTATAGACTTGAATTCAACCTGAGGGAAAAGAAGCACAGGCTGGATCAAAGCACTGACCCCACATGCTCAGGGAAAAGGTTGGAGCAGTTGATGTCTACCTTGATCCAGAAAATGCTTTTCTTCTTCATCACGTGAAAAAAAATGGATTCTGGCAGTTCTTCTTTCCCTTTAATATGACTTTGGTCCATCTCCCTTTAATCTCACCCAGAGCTGTTGAGTCCCTGAGGAACTGCTGGGCTGCACATGCTCAGCCAGGACAGGCTTCCAAAAAGAAATTTGGACAAGGAAGATTTTGGGACACTGTGTGAGACCTCACAGGGGATCCACAACACTGTGCTTCTTAGGCTGCATTAGTTATCTCTCGGTTTAAGCATCAGAAAAATATACAGAGAGTAAAACCTGTAGTTCTCACATTGAGTAAAAATTGTGGCCAGCATGGTGTGTGGTGTTGGTTGGCTGGTTGGTTGGTTGGTTTGTTTGTTTGTTTTCCCCCAGGAAAACCACCCTTTTATTTGCACAGTGGGGACTGTTGTCTTCATCTTCTGTTCCCTCCCAAAGGCAACTGAGGTAGAAAAATATCTGACCCATTTGGTAGGCTTAAGGCAGTTGCTGAGATTACAAGTAAGGGGGCCAAGTAAGAAGACCTTTCGTATGTTAAAAACCTCTTGGCATTATTTATTCACCATGTGCTGGGTCAGGGGTCTTGAAATGTGCCCAGGGAAAGGGTCCACATAGGTGATGGAGAGGCCTGGCTTCCATCAGGGTACCAGTGACAGAGCACAGCTACTGGCAAGGGACCTCCTCAGGTGGGAGCCATCACACCCTCTCTCCTGCCTCAGGACTCCAGAGTTTTTTTGGAGCAGGGAAGGATATGGGCTGAGAGCAGGGTCGAGGCCCTGAGCCTCTAGCCAGTCGACTGTGGAGATGAAGAGGAAAAATGGGAGGGAGAGGGAGGCAAGGGAATATGTCTGAGTACACAGTCAGAGGGCTGAAAGAGACTAAAGGGTTCCTCTCATGTCTCCCCTGCCCCAAGGCACAGCCTGCATTAACTAAACTCTTATTGACAGATGCTTGTCTAACCTTGTCTCTGGTGAGCACAGCTCCTTCTCTCTACTGTCTCTGCAGTGACCTGTTCCATGCCTTCCCTCTCCTCAGAGAGTTAAGCCCAATCTCTATTTGAAATCTCTCTTGCTGCAGTGTAAGTCCACTGTTTCTTGGACACACTGGGGAAAAAAAAATCTTTTCTTTGATCTTTACTGCAGAATTTATTGAGTTTAAAGACAACATACATATACCCACTGCAGCCTTCTGTGTTTTCCTTTGAGGGGCCCCAAACCAGACCCAGCACTGGGACTAGACAGACAACCCCTCTTTATACTTCCTAGAGTTCACTTCCAACTTCCTTCTTCATGGCCTAGACTATGTCTGCAGGAAGCCACCTATTCCCACTGTAGTGGTTGCTCCCTCTGAGGTCAAGGACTGCCAAGCCAAAACAGGCCTCAGCTGAACAGCCACAACCCTGTTGTTCACATCTGGGAGGGCCAGTCTGGTCACCACTGCAGTGGAAGAGGGAGGATGTCTGCAACACCACTTAAATCTGCTGGGATAATATAGT
This sequence comes from Mohoua ochrocephala, assembly GCA_013398855.1. Classification (NCBI taxonomy): domain Eukaryota; kingdom Metazoa; phylum Chordata; class Aves; order Passeriformes; family Acanthizidae; genus Mohoua; species Mohoua ochrocephala. Next base: position 494,936 of record VZTA01000672.1, read on the forward strand.
TGACAAAAGCAACAAAATCTCAACATCAGCAGCCTCGCCCAAATATGCCCTGGCAGGACGAGTAACCTGAAGGGCCTTAAATCTCCCTAAATCTCTCTCCCTAAATCTCTGTTATTTCCCCTGTGTTAATTTTCATCTGATAAATGCACATCAATCCTGTTAATGCATCCTTGGAGAAAATAACTAAGTCAGTGTTGTTGATACAACTGGGGAGCCTGAGGCAACCCCATGCCTGCTGTTGTCCTGAATGCCTTTATGAAATAATTATGTCATAGGATCTCCGTGGGATCTTTTATTTTCAAACCTAGACTTGCACCATCAGCAGATGTAGCCCCTATGTGCTGCTGTTCAAGACAGAAAACTTTTGAAAGACCCCAGGCTATATTCCAAAGCCCCTCTCCAGCTTTTCCTCCAGTACAAGAGAGCAGCACAGACAACCCCTACTGAGGATAGCTCTCCTATCAGATAGCCATCCACACTACAGGATTGAATCTGGGTGAAATTCCCTACTCACTTGAGCAAATTTCACGTGAAATAGTGACAAAAGCCTTCCTACAGTCAAGGTGAAATCACATCACAGCAGCTTCACCCTCTTCTACAGTACATACTCTGTCTCCCATACCTTCAAGATCTGTCAAGCCTGGTGTTCTTTTTATCATTATTTGATTTTCAAAGTGTTCCAAAATGGTCTGTTCCACTTGTTTCAATGTTTTTTTTCTAGATATTGACGGTATGCAGATTGGTTGATAATTCCCTAACTCTTCCCTTTCCTTCAGAAAATCAGACCCATATCTGCCCTTTTCTCTCCCTCCTAGGCCTCACATATCCTTCAAGAGAGTGGCTAGCCAGTTTTGCGATTTGAACCAAAAAAAATCAATGTTTTTATTGAAATCCCTTAGCCTGCCTCTTGCCTGCTGTCAATTGAATTGCTCCTCCCCACTCCCTGATATTACCATGTTAGTTATGGGCTCATTGCAGTTTTAGTGAAGGCTGAAAGGTGAAAGGCATTAACCACTTCAGCCCTCTAGGCATTATTAGCTTTCCTCCCTCACTAAGTGAAGGACCAGCTTCTTCCTTCATCTTCTTCCTTCTGCTGAAATATTAATGGGAAGCTCTTTGCTATCTTTCCCTTGTTAGTTGTGTTTCGTTTTGTGCTTTGGCCTTTTTATGATTTTGTCCCTACATGCTCCAGCAATTCTTTTATAGGCATCTTTAGTAAACTGACCCAGTTTCCATCTCTTGCATGTCCTCATCGAGCATCTGGCTGATGCATGGAATTGCCAGTCGATACCAGTGTAGGCTGTGATTCACCTCCAGGCTGGAGACTGGGTGAAACAAGGATCCTCTAACAACTCATTTCCACCCAAGGAAATATTCTAGGATTGTAGTTTCTGTGAGCAAAGAGAACCCTCAGTATTGCACTGGATTGAGAAGCAGGTGCCTAACAAAGAGCTGTGCCATCAAATGACAGAAAGATGTCAAGCCTCTGTATTCAGTTATAGATGTCTCTTTCTCACACTCTGAAAACTGAGTCATGGGAATTTTGGAGAGAAACGGGATATGAAATGGTCTCAAACTCACACCACTGTTCGTGAATCCTCTCCCACCTTTTCTTAAAATGTTGCTCTTTTGCTCTAGAAGACGTCAAAATGGCAACACATCTGCACCAACAAGCCTAACTCTGCCATTTCTTGTGTCATCTCCCCTGGGAGCTGCCAGTACTTATTGAGGGATAGCTGTTTCCACTGTGCGTTCCTGTGGAGAAGCGTGGTGAAGAAAGTGCTGGAGTAAATTATCTGCTCTTTGAATTATTGTCATGAATGATAAAACAGATGTTTCTTATGCATGAACTTTTCATGATCTTGGGCTGCTGGCTGGTGGGATAATCAAATATTATTACAGCATGGAACAAGGAGTTGTAATGGGCATATAAATCCCAAATCTAGCTCCAGATGATATCGTTTTTTCCACAGCTTATCCCTTAAACCACACACGTGCTAGTTCTTGCACATCCAGCAGCATTTTCTGTACCAATTCTTAGCTGGAAGTGAGACTTTTGGCAAATTATTTGGAAAACTCCATAAAATGTATACTCCTTCTTCCTCAGCTAATGCTAAGCTCAGTGTCCTTCAGTGTGCTCGAGGTCTCTGGAAGGTTCTTGGGCACGATTGTTTCTGTTGCCTTCTCCCAGGTGAGAATGTCTGTTCTTACACCTACCATTAGCATGCCCTGGGCTTTGCAGGAGAAAATGCATCAAAGCCCTTTGCACTGCCCCAGGGGCACAAAGCAGCTATAAAGCAAGCTAAAGCACTTAATTGCTCTGCTTCCCCAAAGCAGCATAAAGGAGTTGGAGCTCCCTGGAGAACCCAGCATTTAGAGAGTAGTTTCTGTTGTACGAAAGGCACAACTCATAAAATCACAGACATAATGCTCAAAGGGATTTTAGAGCACACAGTCCAACTCTTCACACCCAGGTGGGCTCAAGGTTAGAGGTAGGTTACAGCTGATGATGTTTGCTTACGCCTTTTCACGAACTGAAGGTGTTTATACAATGTGTACCTGGAGACAGCTTTGTGCCTGCCCATGCAGAATGGCTGAGCCCTCAGAAGAGATTTGCACACCAAACCCTCAGCCTACTCTTTCTGTTTGCTGTGCAGTTTTCATACCTACTGTGGAGCGGCTGACAGGAACCAGCACTAGAGACAGCAGCAGAACTCCCTTTTCCCAGGAGCTCCTGGGACTTGAACCAGGACTCAAACTTGCCACCGTGTGAAAGATTGTGACCCTGCATTTGGGATCCAGGCCAAGCCTTTCTCCAGCTGCATTGCTGGCAGAGAGCAGTGCCCCGTTGAGAGCTGCCTTTCCAGTGGGCTTGAGTACATGCAGAAGAGCTGAACACCCCTGACATTCTGCACATGCTGCTCTGAGGTCAACCCTAGATTGTGTGACTGCCATATTCTCTCTTTGTAAACAGAAAAAAAGGGAGGTTTTGTATAAATGACTCTCCTCTTAAGCAATTCCTTGCAGTACTTCCTTGCACTCACCCTACTAATCATGAGGTTAAGGAAATACTGCTTGAAAGATGCGGTAATGACTTGGAGCTCAGCACAAGCAGTAAAAAATTGCACTGTTTTAGGAAATATTGTCATTATCCTATAAATATGGCATATCTGCATAGTCTCTGTCTTAGCACATATGGACCACGGAGAGGAAATTTTGTTACATCATCACATTATCATGTGCAGTTGGCCAGAATTCTGGGAGCTGTTCCTTAACTCCAGGATCAGATAAGAGCAAAAAGAGGAAAGAAACAACTGACAGGCAGAGCTGTATCAAGGCAGAATGTTCAAGTTTTAAAAATAATTTTTTATCTGAGACAGTTGTACAATATAAACCCATCTTCCCCCAGTTTGGTCACAGTTTCTATGGAATGAAGTCCTTTGCACGCAGTTTATGCATGTGTTGAAGTAATTTGCTTGGCTGTATCCTAAAAAAGCAGAGACATCTATTTTCCTTTACTATATGACATAAAAGTAATTGCAACGCAGGCCAGAGCAATGCGTTCAGTTTGGCCCTATATAGCACTCTTATCAAAGCCTCAGCAATAGAGAAGATCTGTAGGACCAATAAAAGTGTATTCATCCCATCTGCCATGGCAGGAGGCAAAACTGAGCTGTCTGTCTGGTCTGCAGTCACAGCCGGTTGAGCCAGTGGAGTTCATGGGTTAGTTTATCCACCCACACACAGGTGTGGACTTCTGAAGGCGAACCATCCCCTCAACCCCATGGACACTACTGCTTGGTTCTCCATGGAATCACTGTCACAGAATCACAGAATGGTTTAGGTTGGAAGGGACCTGAAAGATCATCGAGTTCCGACCCCTCTGCCGTGGACAGGGACATCCTCCACTAGACCAGGTGGCTCAAAGTTTGACCACACAGGGAACCTGCGTCGATTTGGTCACATACAGAGGTGTGCTCTATGTGATCTCAGAACTACTCTCTGACTTCTGTGGGGATCTGCAGAAGTCTCCCTTCCATGGAAGGGAATGGTTTGGTTTGGATTTGTTTGGTTTTTTCCATGAGGAAATTTGCTACATGGTGGAAATGACTCATTGATGGTTACGCCAAGGCCAGATACGTACATGGGAGTCTGAGCTACCAGCCAGGTTTGATGTTCTTGATTGCTACCAATAAATGAAGAAAAATAGGTCAAAAAGAATAGAGAAAATTTGGGGAACTCATATATCCTACTTCATAATCCTTTGTTAAAAACCAAGATGTGCCCACACATATGAACGAAATGGGCTCTGAAATCTCTGTACAGTAATATATAGATACACCTTGTGCAATACCTGCTCAGAGCAGGGCCGTTTTTATAGGATTTAAGACCACTTTTCTTGCATCCTGTGAATTACAAGTCACAGAATATCACCTAGTTTCTTGCAATCAGATCATGCTAAAGGATTATCTTGAAAAGAATCCAGCCATGGCTGGAAACAGCAGGAGACTGAGCAGCCACCACTCACTGACTTGTTTCAGCAATCTAATCAGTCTCCCTTTGGAGAGACTGGTAGATCTTGCTTCCACCCTAAGCTTGTCTCATGTTAACTGATCGCTTTTGTATTCTGCACAACTTCTCTTGGTGTTTTCTCCATGCCTCCAAGAAGCACCTCATTCTTCTTACCTAGTAACTTACAGAAGCCAAATTTTCTAATAACTTGCTTATTTCATTGTGAGATATTTTCTTGCCGCCCTACTGTTTTTGGGTTTTTTTCTATGGCTTTCCTCTGCTTCTTGTGCAATTTTTCAGCATCCCTTTAAAAACAGAGTTATCAGGCCAAGATGAAGTACTCTAGTACCCACTGCTGCTACAAAACCAGGTAGAAATCACATCCCTTCTCTTACTCACTTTCCTCCTCTTTATGTCTGAAGATGATGTTAGTGTTGTCTTCTCTCCCAGCATCATTCTTAAAGTTCAAATTCATCTGTGCGTCCAATATCATCTTTAGGTCTGCTTTGGTCTGTGCTTCTAGGACTCAGTTGGCACATTTATCTGCTTGCATTTACTTTGAATGGGCCTAATTTACAAAATGTTTCAGCATTTCTTTATTATTTCCTGATCACAGGAAAAATGTAGAAGTCTGACAAGCTTTATGCCATTGGGAAGCTCTAGTTTCAACCTCAAAGGTGTTGATAAAAACTTGAGTTTGAGCCAATCTCTGTGAAATCCACTAAGAGATCTATTTCTTGATAAAATCTACTCACAAAAAAATTTAAATAAATTGATAACTGCCAGTTAAGTGGTTTTTTAATCTATTAATATTTGTGCTTCAGTGTTGTACAGGGCATATTTTTTTGCAAGTTTCTTTAGAATATTATGTGGTACTAAAATCCTAAAATATCCAGAGCATGTTTAAGCTATGCAGTCTCCTTATTCAGTCAGTTTACTGCCATATACAAAGCATCAGTTTTGTTAAAAAGGAGCCATTTGCATATTAACACGTCATTAACAGTCAGTGATTACAGTCCTAGCCTTGAGCCTTATTGTTGATTTATGAACATGTCTCTTTTTCATACAAACAGCTCATTGGCTTTGAGCCTATCTTTGCATTGTCTTGTTTGTCTTCAACAAACATTGGCAGAGAATTAACATTTTTCCAGTCATTTGTAGTTTCCCCAGTACTGTGAGATTAAAAGGAAACATCAAGGAACCAGACACCACATCAGCTTCACTTTAAGATGCCTGAGTCAAAGTTATCCAGATCTGCTGTTGTTTCTTGTTCTCTGAACCGCTGCAGGTTCAGAAGGTAGTTTGTCATCCTCCTGTGATCTCAGTGTATCACCCTGCTTGCTCCCAAATACAGACTGGAAGCACGCTACCTTCATTGTTACTGGCATTTAAGTTGTTCCTGATATACTTTAAAAACTCTAATTCTTCCTGTCTTTGGCCCTTTTAACTCTGGATAGTGTCCAGCTTCTCTTATCAACCACCTAATTAGAGAGAAATCCCAAAACATATTCCCAACCTTTTCATTTGTAACATTATCTTATTTTTAAATTGTTTTCACTCACTGCTTTTACTTGCCAATTGTATTTTTTAACTATAACTGGAGTGCTTTTTTTCTTTTCTGATGTTTTGACACCTTTTTTATCAATAAAGTCCAACTGCTATCCCTGATGACTTTTCTTTCTTTTAGTGCATTTTTAGTTGCAATTCTCGAGTTTATGGGCAAACCTCACTGCTTCCATTTCTGCTTTGAGAAATGCTGAACAAGTGATAAAAAGAGTTTGAAACTTCAGGAGGAGATTTCCAGCATATAAACACATGGAGCATCCAAAAATAATAACTAAAAAATGTAAATCAGTACAAGCAATCTATTGGTGATTTTGTTAAAGCATCTACCTGAGTGCATCAGAGCAGTTCACAGGGTATTGGTTTGATTATTAGGATAATTAAGCCACTGCCTGGTTGTGTGACCACTGTCAACTTTTTCCTCTGCATTTGTCCTTTGAAAATGAACAAATAACAATAAGTAAATTGTATAATAAATATCTGTGTTTAAGAAGAGTTCAGTGAAGGCTGCAGATGCAGTCATAAATCTGATGTTCTTAAATGTCTGAAGACTTAACTTGCAATGATAAACTTTTCATCTGCATATTTCCCCTTGTTTATTTGCTTTTTCCATATGCAGTTTCCCAGGAATTTGGGATTTTTTACTGAAGGAAGAAAGCAGCTTTCTTTTTATACATTGCTGTTTGTTTGCTTGGTTTTCTAACATGCTGCTCTCATGGTTTTCTCCTTTTTTTGTGGTAAGAGCAGAATCCCACAATGTTTTTGCATCAGTCTCCACGCTCAGCAGCAGCAGCAGCACAGCTCGAGCTGTGTCTCAAGCTCTGGAGCAGAGCTGGTCTGAAGCCCTTGCAGGAAACCTCTGAGCCACAGCCTGCCAGGTGTTAAGCAATGCTGTGCTGCTGAGCCTGATGTGGTGGGCACAGGTGAGTTTACAGAGAGATCTTGTCTTTTTTTGCCTCCTGCTTTTATGTCTCTGTGCTCCTGTCAGTGGGGTTTTACTGACATAGGCCGTGCTGTGTAAAACATGAATATATGTGGCCACACATTCATGTTCCAGCATTGTTAACAGGTTCACAGAATTTTCTTGAGAATCACCTGTGACAGAAAAATGGTGGGTTTATAACTAAAGTGCAGCTCAGGTGAATACATCTGGAATTCCAGGCAATAAAAGAAACAGGCAAATCTCTTAACCCTAGCCTTCCTTGAAGTGAAATTTTTAAGACCAGCATACAGAAAGGCTCTTCTTGCATTTCTCAGAAAGATTAGAATAGTGCAGGAAGTCTGACAAATGTCTCTATAATTCTCCCTGACAAGGTTAGGTTAAATATTTGTGTTGCTCAACTCTCATGCTGCATCACCACTGAGGCTGTTGCTGAGCACGTTGTGACCTACCAGCTGTGAAGGCAGTGCAGGAGACACAGGGAGCAAAGGAGGCTACTGAAATCTGTGGAGGATTTCTTTGCAGATGATGGGATTACTCCTGGCAGGGCACGTTCCTCTCCATAAAGCCATCACTGGCTGATCTTTCAAGGGCTGAGTGCCACCAGCTGTAATCTTCTACTCTGGAACACTTTTTAGGAAACTACTGGAAAATGTGATTTCTGTAGTCATTCAAATTAATTACAGATTGAACATTTGTATAGGAAACTTAAACTCATGGCTGTATTTCCTGACTTTCCTCAGCATTTTTTTAAATGGGTTTTGTTCTGAAGATGCTGGAAAACATGTTTTTATTGCAAATTCTCTTGAAGAGTTGCAAACAGCATGTTTGCAACTCAAAGATCTTGTTTGTCTCTCTATTCTTTTGCTGAGGCCACTAATCCCACACTTATGATCTTGTTTTGATGATTTCAGCTTGCAGGATGCAAAATATGAATGACGCCAGCAAGAGTCACACGACCTATTGGGTTGACCCCAATCTCTGAGTGATGTACTTGCCTGTTTCCACTCTTGATTAGTAAATATTGGGGGAAAAATTCCCACTGTCAGATAACAGCACCCAAAATATACTTTCAAGTCTGCTCCCTTGATGATTCACTTTGACTTAATACTGATTGTAATTTGTGCCTTCTTTTGGAGTGAACTATCTCTTCCTGCAACACAAAACCTGCCATGGAGCACAATTCAGATTAAGGGCCCTTTCCACTAAACAGGATGAGTAAGTCTGTGTGTTGGTTCTGCATGGCCTGGTTTTTGGTAGCAGGAGGGCTGCAGAGGTGGCTTCTGTGAGAAGCTGCTGGAAGCTTCCACCATGTCCAGCAGAGCCAATGGCTGATGGCTCTGAAGATGGACAAGCCTCTGGCCAAGGCTGGGCCAATGAGAGATGATGGTAATGCCTCTGTGATAACACATTTAAGAAGAAAATCAAAACAAAGTGGACACAGTTTTTTCTTCTAGTCAGAGAAGAGGAGGTGAGAACATGTGAGGGAAAACAACATGGCGACACCAAGGTCAGTGGAGAAGGAGGGGGAGGAGGTGCTCCAGGCACCGGAGCCGAGGATCCTCTGCAGGCCGTGGTGCAGCCCATGGTGAAGCAGCTGTGCCCCTGCAGCCCATGGGGATCCACGGGGGATGCAGAGATCCACCCACAGCCCGTGAGGGAGGTGCCCGTGCCGGAGCGGGCGGATGCCTGGAGGAGGCTGTGATCCAGTGG
>VZTA01000672.1:503763-732973 GCA_013398855.1 Mohoua ochrocephala
AGTTCACAGAGAACTGTCTCCTGTGGGAGGGACCCCACGGCCTCACAGGGGAAGACTCCTCTCCCGGAGCAGCAGAAGAAAACCTTGGGTGACGAACTGCCCCAAAGCCCCATGCTCTGTCTCCCTGCGCTGTTGGTGGGAAGGAAGGAGGGGTTGGGGGAAGAAAAGGTGTTTTAAGGGCTTATTTTTACTTCTCATTATCATCCTCTGACTCTGTTAGTAATAAACTCACCTTGTATCTCTAAGCTGAGCCTGTTTTGCCCTTGGAGTGTTTTCTCCCAGTCCTTATCTCAATTCGTGAAGCCTTCATTAAATTTTTCTCTCCTCTGCCCAGCTGTGGCAGGGGAGGGTGAGTAAGCAACCTTCGTGGGTGCCTGGCGTTTGGCCAGTGTCAAACCACAACAGTCTGCAAGTACACAGCTCCAAGCCTCACACCAGCCCTCCAGCCCTGCATCCTCCAACACAAACTGTCCTCCAAGGCAGGTCATGCAGTTTGATGGCCCATTCCATCAAAACACCTCTGGTCCACACAGTGGTTCACAAACTGCTTTGAACAGCTGAAGTAAAACTGATGCACGTAAGTTGGTAATGATATCTCAGAGTCACAGAGCACCTGGAGCCAGGAAAACACCAGTGCCAAGTGCTGTGCACTGTGACAACCAGAAAGTGCCAGCACTGAGTCATGTGGGCACAAGGTTTCTGCACCATTTGGCTGTGGGGGCATATTCACTCCTGGAATGGCTATAATAGATACGTTTGATATACATGCAACCTGAAATGTCCTTGCCCGTGCAACTTATGAAGTCTTCCCATTTGACTCTTCTGTGTTTACTTCTCTAGGCTTAAGAGAGATTTAATCTTTCTCTTCCTCATAACTTATTCATAGTAAACATCTTAAAAGTTGAAATAGCCAAACAATATTTTTCAATCCATGTCTAACATACACAAATAACCCACTTGATCTTTCACTAAGCTTCCCCCTCCAGTACTGTAGAATATACCAGTATCCATAAATGGTGAAAGAATCCCGGAATCCCCAACAGCCATCCAAACAATAAAAAAAAAGACTGTTATTTTCTCAGTGTGTAATGGGAATGCTATTTGAGATGCATCATACTCTTTACACACTGCAAGAAGCATCCTCTGTTACTTGAATCCCATCATTTCCCTTGGAAAAGGGTCATGGAAATGAAACCCACAAACCTTATGTTTAAATAACATTGTAGGCCTGGCTGCAACCCATGACCGTAATGAAAATGCCTAATTAAGGTTTCCAGTTTACCCCTAATTCACTCCACATTGCTTAAATATTACACCATATGTCTCACCTCCTGCTTACAGTGAGATCCCTCGGGGACTGAAGAGTCCCTCCACCCAGGCAGTTTGGGTCAATCAGAAAGTATTTTACTAGTTCTGAGTGATCTTTAATGTTATTTGAATACTGCAGTCTGGGTAATAGACTCTGGTTTTTACAATAACATTCAAATAATTCAAGGGCAGCCTAAATATGGCAATGTTATTAGCAAAGCTGCTAAATGTTACTGCTTGATTTTTTTCCTTCTATCACTACAACATACAAAGATAAAGCACTAAACAAAGGTCTTAGGCAACAGAACTTTCTCACAAGGTTTCTAGGTGACTTTGAACTATCACTGAGGTCCACATTCAGCCTGGCTAGCTTTGATTTTAGGCTACCTACATTGTCAAAGGATGAGAAAGACAAAGAAGGAAAAAAAGGAGGAGTAGAGGCTTTCAGAGAAAAGCTCATTATGCATTAATGAGGATTGCCCAGGTGACCGACCTTCTTTGAAAGCTGCAGGAACCTTGGCCAGCTGTTTTCCTGCTTGAGGAGCTTCGGTCCAGCAAGTAAACTAAATAAAAGACATTTGGGCATATGTCTCCAGGCAGACAATCTCCAACTGGTAAATATTTGCCTTAGTGTAATGGGGAACATTGTACCAAATATTCCCCGGAGATCAAGAGGTGCTGCATCCACAGTAGCTCAGCTGCTCCAATGCCAGTCCTGTCAGTAGGACATGATGTGCATGTGATCCTGAAACTCACACAGAGTGCATGCTGTTCTCTGGCCTGTGTGCATTGCTTTCATGGGGTGATAGCTCAGATCAGTTTAAACTGAAAGAGGGTAAATTTAGACAGATATTAGGAAGACTCTTTACTGTGAGGGTGGTGAGACACTGGAACATGTTGTCCAGAGAAGCTGTGGATGTCCCATCCCTGGAGGTGTTCAGCATCAGATTGGGAAGGGCCTTGAGCAACCCGGTCTAGTGGGAGGTGTCCCTGCCCAAGGCAGGAGGGGTTGGAACAAGAAGATCCTTCTGTTCCCTTCCACCTCAAACTGCTCTATGATTCCATGATGACCAGCCTGACTCTGGCATTGCTCTGATGAACAGTACATCCCAGAGAAGCACAGCAGATCAGCTGAAGAAGAGCTGAAGCTTTGCTGTTGCTGTTCTTGTTAGTGCCTGGTTCATCTGGCCTTGTCCAAGATTACAGTTTATCCTCTGACATCCTGCTGCTCATTGTAAATTGGTATTTACCACACACACACACTTCTTTAATAGAAACCCAAGTTTATAGCAAATTGAATACCATCTAAATGTGAACTGTTTGGCTTTGTAAAATTGCTTCACTGCTATTTCAGCTTTTATTGACAATTGTATTTATTTTTACAGGGACAGTGTTTTTCTTTTCCCATGTCTTGCAACATGACTAAGAGAGAGGCAGAGGATTAACCCTTCTACATCCAGACCACTAAAACCCAAAGCACATCAAGCCAAGCTTCAGAGCAGTAGACAGACTGCTCAGGGGAAAACCACTAGACCTGTGAGGGTTCCCAAAACCAGGGGCATCTTCATACATTTTGCTAGGAGAAATTTGTGCCCTTAATGAACTCAATGTAAGAGACTATTATTATAACCAAGTTATCATATCTTGGTTCTGGCAACTTCCTCAGTGAGTGGCTTTTCCTGCCACAGACCTAGTGAGTCTAGAAACTAATTTCAATTTTGAAGCTAATTTCCATTTTGAAGGGGTCTGTAAGCTATATCTACATCAGGTGACAATCACATAGCCTGTAGTTATTCAGATATGCTTTAAACATAGACTAGGACAAGGAGCAACAGCCCAGAGCTTTAATGTGGATTTGTTTTCCCAGGCAGATATACCAGCCTACCCCTAAGGCCATCAACAGGCTGCTACTAACCCCTGAAGGGAAGTGCTGGTTGGCATGGGACAGAACTGGAACAGCTTTGGTGCTGGCAATTAAACTTTAGGTATGACCACAGCACAGTTAGGCCTATTGTCCTATTTTAACACTACAGCTGTAGCCACACAAACAAGTCTGAACCCAGCTTGATGTTCCTAATCCTGATGAATGCCTGCAAGTTAGCATAGACAGTAAAAATTCCAGAGGGTCGTACTTTATTAAGACCTCATGTTATTTCATGAGGCAGTGTTATTTCATGGCAGTTGAGGCTCACATTTTTACAGGACATAAGACAAAGAGAGGTCGATTTGCCAGGAATGGATGTGTTCATTCCCGCTCCATATACACATCACAGATGTCTCACAAGACACAAGACACTAATCTAATTCTGCAGCAGCACAGATAATTTATGTTCCCCTTCCACAGCTAACTGTCCTTCCATGATTACAAAATATTTCCTTCTCTTTCTTCCTCAAAAAAAATAATAAAAGCACTGCTTGGGACGCTTGGTGGGATGATGGAATGTCTGTTACACTGAAATAGGGGACTGTGCTGGCTAAATATTGATGTGTGGAGTGTAACTTTTATGTAAGTTGTCATCTTTAAATGTTTAGCAGCTGCTCCTCACATAAGATGCCCTCTGTCTCTGCAGAGGGAACACACAACAAAGATTGTGATGCTGAAATATTCTGCACTCTGGGATTTAGAATGTCTCCTCTCTTAGGGCAGGACGTAATAAAAAATTAACCTATGGATGATTAGGAAGTGTTTAGCAAGGATGGGAAGGCAGGCAGTGTTTTTTTACTCAACTGGAGCCCCATGATGGCTAAAATAAGCTTTCATCCTAAAATGAAATACAGACTTGGAGTTCAAAAGTAGAACCTGTGTTGCCAGCTTGCATTTCTGAGACGAAACTATGGGGGTTTACTGGAACTAAAGCAGCTCATGACTTCCAAAATAAAGCACAAGCCCGGTCATGGGATGAGAAGTCCATCATAGACTGAAACCATGAAAGATCTGATCATCAGATGTGATGACAAGGGGAAACATCCAAGAGTTGATTGCTTTTTAGTAAAAGTTTCTCTTTTTTTCTCATTATAAGACCAGTTAGGGGAAAATCTTTTGTGTCCTCTTTTTATTTTTGTCTCTGTATCATTGTTTATAGTGAATAGGATGGAGAGGTTTTATATATGATTCTGTGATTTATTGTTCTTGGATTTGAATTTATTTGGGCAAGTTACTCATCTGTGACTAATTATATTTGGTTTAATGTCATAAACATGTTGTTTTAGAAGAGATTTTCTGTATTTCTTTTGTCTTCTTTACTATGTGGTGAATATAACTTCTTCCTAAAGAAAACCTATCCAGAATCTCACAACTCTTGTTACTGAGTTAACAAGTAATATATTTGTTAATCACAATAATTTGCTCAAGAACTAGGAATAAAACCCCCCTCGGCTAAATATCGCATATAGGCAGAAAATAAAAGAAGCTATGGCTGCCATCTGCATTGTTGTCCATGCTCCAAGTGCTGTTCTTTAATAACACAGTATCTTTAATGACACAGTATCTCAGTCATGGCATGGAGGATGAGCATATTACAGTAAACAGATTCTTCTTCTGCTAGTTCTTCTTCAGTAATCCCAGTTCTACCACTGATTCAAAAACTACAGGACAAGGCTAACATTGCTCCACACTCAGAATTTGGAACTGTTTTCATTTGCCTACCACGTTTTTACACAAACAAATTTGCCTTTTCAACCAAACCATGAGGGTTAGAAATGTACTTTTATTTAAAAGAACAAGCAAAGCCTTGCAAAATCACATGACCTCAAAGCTGGCTTTCGAAGAAAAACAAAAATGATGGGTCTTTTAATGATATCACTCTTCTTCCAGGTCTGTTCTTACCAGTTTGAGAGTCTGGTCCTGCCACTCTTGGTAAATACAACATGGGATGGAAATAAAGGCAGAGTTCATCAATTCGACTACATAAAAGTTAAAATGGCTGAGCTGAGATAATCATACTGTGTCAACATTCCAGAGTCACCAGAAGAAGACAGGGATTGGGGATTGAGCCAATTTATTTTAAACACCTATCTTAGTATGAGAACAATTTCCCTCTGGGACTGACTGAAGAGTCTTGCTCACCATTTGGAATACAGGCATAACAGATGTATAATCTAATTATTGTAGGTGACCTTAATTATATTCTAGATGCCCTCAGTAGAGCCCCCACAAGTCATGGCGTGCCTTTCAGCAGGAAAATGTTCTGAGAAAATACCAACCTTTGCAAAGGCCAGAGCAGAGACCATACATGAAAGAGTGCTCCAAAATAGCACTGAAGCGGGCATAAACAATGTGTGTCCTCGGTGCAAGGACAAATTCCACCATCTCATTCCTGTCCTGCTCCTGAACTTTGGATGTTAAGGCCCTCTGGGATCTGATAATGAGGCTAAAACATTTCACTTATGAAATTAGTTCTTATAAGACTCGTGGCCATCTTAAAAGAGCCCGGTGCTGGAGCAGTACTGGAAGGGCAGAATATCCACGATGGAAATGCCTCCTAAAACTGAGGATTGATTTTCTGCCCTGGGCAAGCGATTGCTACTTGCAGTATATATACATGCCAATATCTCTGGGAAACAGAAACCCACTGAAAATCTTCACCACAGTCTCCCCTGGTCTGATTCTGAGGTATAAATAGAACGTGCATTCTTTCTTCATGCCAAGCCACAACAATACACAGAAATGGGTGCTTCCCATGTTATTCTTGCTGTGGGACAGACAGGGTCTAGCTCAGAAGCACCATGGTGAAAAAGCACAACCCTAATTGCCTTGAAATTGGGTCTAGAGGGAGCAGTTTCCTGTCTAAACCTGCAGTGCTAATTATAGTCCTGCAAAATGAATATGAACCCTGACCCCTGTTTGCAGACATAGCTCGAAGACAGCCCTTGGCCAGGATCCAGTGGCAATCTCCAGGCAGTGGGTCCCAGAGCTCATGAATCACCAGGAAAGCAGATCCTCCGTGTGTACATTGACAGAGGAGAAAAAAATTTTGGCTGGGCAAAGAGATTAGAAACAAAATCTGTAACACAAACAAGGTGGGTGGAAATTCAAGAAGAGTAAAGATGGCAAATGGACCTTGTGAAAGTGTATTTATCTAAGCACAGCGTGGAAAATAAAGATTGTTTTATAACTGAGAAATGAAATTGAAGGGAGTCCAAGTTCAGACTCTGGTTCTTGTAGGCACTTGCTTCATATTTTTCATCATGTCACTGATTCTGTGCTTCAGAGCTTAGAAAAGGCTTTGAAGAATGGTGTTCCCTGTGCCCTTCTCTCTGCAAATGGAGAACTTGTAATTCCTCCCTACATTGCTCATTTTTTTTGCAGGAGCCCTTCCCCCCACCCCCTGCATGAAGAATAGTTCAAATGTGCAGACATAGCTACAGACTTCACATTCGTTACTTGTAGATGGAGATTGCCATAAAACTCTAGGTTCTGAAGTGAAGAAAATGTATGAATAATAACTTATTTAAGTCATTTAAATGTGTCCAAAGTTTAATTTCCTGGGGTTTTTTCAGCAGTGGCAAAGTGAGCTGAGCCTTCTTGGATCCTTGGTGATTATCAAACATCCTGAAACCTTAGTTTACTTGATGATTTAGATCCTGTAACTGAGATTCTATATTTGAAATATAAATGGAAATTATGTTGTTTAAAAATTTTGAATGCAAAAACCAATATCTTGGAGGGCATAAATGAATGAAGAGAGTGTCTGTCAATCCATAAGGAATGTGTCTTTCCACATGGGTCAGCAGTGTCATGTAAACTATCCTCAGCAAGTTTTCCTGGAAGAAAAAAGAAGGTATAGCAGAGAAATCATCATTGGCCTTGTTCACTGGGACCTTGGGGAGTGGAAGCACTTTTCATAGAACCATAGAATCATATTTTGGGTTGGAAGGGACCCACAAGGGCCATTAAAGCCCTGGCCCTGCACAGAACAGCCTGACAATCCCATCATGTGCCTGAGAACATTGTCCAAGCATTTCTTGAACTCTGTCAGGTTTGGGGCTGTGACCGCTTCCCTGGGGAGCTTGTTCCAGGGCTCAATCAACCTCTGGGTGAAAAAACCTTTCCTAATACCCAACCTAAACTTCCCCTGACTTTTCTTCAGGCCCTTCTGTCAGGTCCTGTCACTGGTCATCAGAGAGAAAGATCAGTGTCTGCCCCTCTGCTTCCCCTCCTGAGGAAGATGCAGACTGCAATGAGGTCTCCCCTCACTCTCCTTCAGGCTGAACAAACCAAGTGACCTCAGCTGCTCCTCCTATGGCTTCCCCTCCAGACCCTTCACCATCCTCATAGCCCTTTGGACACTCTCTGACAGCCCTATATCCTTCCTACATTGCAGCACCCAGAACTGCACAATTTTTTAAAAGAGCATTTTTAAACAGGTCAATTAATTCACTGCAGTCAGTCACAAATCCCATTTAGTTTTACTTCTAAAGCCTGGCAGAAGCTTTATAGTTACAAGGTCGCATGATTGGACATTAAATGTTTAAGGACAGTAGGCTTTTCATTAGGAGGGGTTTCAAAAGCATCCAATTTCAAACATGTTGTTGAGCCTCCCAGCTACATCTAAATTACCTAAAACATGTGTAGGATCGTGCCTTTATTGATTAATTGATTTCAGACAGAAGTAATGAATGGAACGTGTTAAAACAAAATGAGAGCCTGGCCTAAAATTCTTCAGTCTTTAGTAAGGAGGGCTGATCATTTTGTCTTCAGCCTCAATAGGGTAATTGTTATTCAGTTCCAAAACTCTTAGCCCTGACAAATCTGAGCACTGTTTGTCAATTCACTTAGCTAAATACATCTGACAGCGGCACGAGGTTCTGAAAGGTTTTGCAGCCAGGATGGGATTACTGGTGTCTCGCCTGTTACCAAAGGTAACTGGGTACAGCCATCAACACTGGTGACGTGATGACAAGAGGAAACATCCAAGAGTCGATTGCTTCTTTAGCAAAAGTTTCTCTGAACTTGGCTGTGTGAAAAATTGGAGTAAAGGGAATGTTCAGCTTCCAGGTTTCCAGGTTATGTTAGTCACACTGGAATTAATAACACTTAGAAACAAAATGCCTTCTTGAAAAAATACAAATTTAGCTCTGGTAGAAATGAAAAACTTTTCATTAATTCAGGCACTGAACATAATTGAGAATCCATCTGTGTTTATCACATGAGAAGCCCACAAAGCATCCAGCATTTTCGGGATTAGGGAACAAAAGGAACATACGGCCATCGGCACGATGGAATTTCCATCGCAGCAGACAAGAAACCCATGTTTTCACATCTCGACACGAAAGAAAAAATGAACACATGCCTTGGAATTATGAAACTGTGGTTGAATTTCCAAGAAATCTTAGCAGCTGTGATGGAGCCAAACGCCTCAAGCCAGGAATCCTGATGTGAACACATTAGATGAGGAGAGAGTGTTTGGGATGCTTGTGGCAAGGAACGTCTTCAGGTTTAGAGAGGTCAGAGGAGCTGCTCAGAGGGCAGGTCAGGCTACTGTGCTGGTGAGAACAATGTGGAACCAGGGCTCCTCTCAAAGGGATTACAACAGAAAACAGTCAGAGATTAACCAAACAAAACAAGAACTCCTTGATATCATGCATTCATAACTGGCTGATGTTGATGATCTCTAGTCAGGTAATAGATAATCTTCATTCTGAAGAAGAGGCCCCAAAATTGATCTTCAAGAGAAAGCCTGATTTGGAAATGTATCTTTCAGCTGTGTTTTCTGTAATTCCTTGCCCCTTTCTTAGCTCCTTGTCTGTCTTGGACAGAGATACTCAGACGCAGCTCAAAGGAAAAATAACTCTTTGTATTAAAAAAAAAGACTAAGATGAAAAAAAATCAAATCCTGATAAACTCATCACTTCAAATTTTTATTCAAAATGTATTCAAATCTCTGTCTTCAGGATGAGTGAAGGAAGAAGAGAGTGGGGATAGGTAACATTTTGACTGGCATGTGGACAGTCCTTACGTCTGTTAGGATTTCACTTTTAAGATTCATTCCAAAAGAGAGATAATCTGAACTGGGAAGTCCCTTGTGTACAGGAACTTTTTTGGATCATGTGAGAGTTCTGGAGCAGGATTGGGGTGTCTCACAAGAATACCTTAGTAGCAGGTAATCAGCTGGTAGACTTTTAGGCCATGAAACACCTGATCCATGAGGTGTATCAGCCCTGGAAGAAGTCCTCAGTCTATGCCCTAGGCTGCTCTGTCTCTCCTGAAGAGGAACCTGCTGAGCTGGAGGCACATCCTCTGCCAACACCTGTGGGTGCTCATTACCTTCAAAAGGCTCCAGAAAAACTTAGTCCTGACATTTTGTAAATTATAGGGGGAAAAAAGAGAGACGTTATTAGTAAATCTTAGAAAATGTAGTTTTCTGTAGTTACTTCTTTCCATTGCCTACAGTGGCTACAGCTGTATTACTGAATTAAATAAAGCTGGAACTTGTCTCTGACCTCCTGCCCTGATGAATCCTCTGTGCAAGAAAGTAATTTCTCCTGTGTTTTCTGGCTCTGGATTGTCACCACCACTTCACATCACCTTCCTTTTCAGAGTGATTTGTTCTGAGTGACAATAAATAATATCAGGGAACACAGGAAGAGACAACATACTTTTTTTTTTTGTCAGGATAAAACATTTCAAATTACTCTGTAGATGAAGATCAGGAAGGATTGAAGTCATCCAGACTTTTGGAGTAGTAGTGAGATACCTGGCCCCAGATTGCTGGTGATTTCTTGAGGGATGATGAAATGAGGACCTCTGAGTAGCTTGCAAAAGCAAATGATACAGGGACTCCTCTTTGCTGGACAGACTTTTTTCCCCAGTCAATTGAAGAGAAAAAAAATGAAACTCACATTTTCTATTGTGCTTTTTGCTCTTTGGAACTGAATACAGAAAATATGCTATTATTTCAAATTAACAGTCTGAAGACTGAAAATTTCTGCCTTGGTCTTTGTGGTGGAAGAGTGACTGCATCCTCCACAACAAAATCTCCCCAAACAGCCAAGGCCTTATGCAAGAAGGAATACACTGCCATATCCTTCCTCTTTTTTCTCTTTTCTGCATTTTGCACAGCAATTGGTTCTATCAACACTTCATTTTTCTTCATTGAGAATCAACCTTTAATCCCAAAGGAACCCTGAATGGCAGCCTGAGCCTTTTCAGAGTTTTGAATATTTGGATTCCTTCAGCAGAGAAGAAAAATGAAAGAAAACTTCAGCTCTGCATCTGAAGGCTGTGTCTGACTCACCAGCTACTGGATGACAATCTGGAAAGTTTTAAATTCTCCTGACAGTTTTGGCCATCAACAACTGAGATGATACATGCTTTTTTGAAACTGCCAATAACCTCATCCGTCCAGGCTTTAGTCACAACTCTGTTGATTATTTTTATGTCACTTAACACTGTTTCTACAGAGGACATTTCATTTAATAAAGTTGTTCACAAGAAGGCTCTGAAAGGTAATAAGAAAACTCAGCAGATGTCTGTGGAAGGATGTCTGGCTCTATAGCCCGTATCAGGTCTCCCCAGTACTGGTGCAGAGCCTCCCAGTTCCTTCTCTGGGATTTTGCTGTGGATCCATGGATCTCTGTGGCATCTGCAATTTCTTTTCTATAAGCATAAGCAAGTAGAGTAGTGCTGTCTAGAAGAGTGACAGAGAAACCTGCCACTGCTAAGTGCTTTTAGAGTTTCCTCTTAGCTACGAATGGTACTCTCTGTTTTGGGAATTTAAGATAAGAGGTCTTGATGCATCTCTTAGCATCTGCAACTTGTTTCCGTATTCATCATGTTTGCTGCCTGTCTGCAGGGATTGACCCAGAGCTGTACTAAAAATCAATGTCCCTCACATGCCACTGACTCTACATGTTCAGACCACAGCCAAAGAAACAGTGCCCGGTGAAAGCTGCAGCCATTGGGGCAAAACAAATATATAAGAGTAAATTTGATGGTCTGGCACTGTGAAAGATGAGGAGATGATGATGCACAAGAGAAAGCCTTCAGAGTGTTTCTGGGCTGTTAGCTGGACATTTAAAAGTGGTGTAAAGGCTTCACAGCCATGGGGACCAATGTGCACTGTATCTTAATAGGGTGACAAAGTATTGTGGGTACGTGTGTATATATAAAATGTACTGTTTCCTAACAGAGACAAACACACTCCTCCTGCCCAGGATTTGCTGAAAATGTTGTACCTTAGGCTTTTTTTAAAAAGATACTGGCAAATGGCACAGAACATGCCTGTTGCACATTGCACTTGCAGGGGGACTTGGCAAATAGCTAATTATTTATATCTCCCTCTGCAATCATGGCAATATTTCAGTTGCATTGAGTCTCTGGCTTGTCTCATGGTGCACACCTCTGGAAGGAGACTTGCACTGACAAAGGGAGAATTTTGTGCTCAACTGCTCACCCTGCTTAACCCTGGCCCTCCTTCTCCTCCTCCCCAGCACCACCAGCTGATGCTCTGACACGTGCTCTACTCATTCCCTGAATGTGGACATCTGTCCTCCTCTCATTGTCCCTGCAGATCTCTTGTCCTTCTTGCCAGAAGCGAATACCCAAGTTAGTTATCAAATATCATGATCTGATGTTTGATGCTTTTACCTCTTGTCCTGGTTCTGTCTGCACTGCAGACCACAGGGTGTTGAGGGGTTGGACTTTTGCCCCAGTTGTTTCTAATTTAGCCAGGGACCAGGCTCACCCCTGTATCACTCCCCGTTTCTAAGGCTGGGGCTTGGTGGTCTTGCAGTGTCAGCAAGTTTGTTTTGCTCTTCCCTGTCCATCACTCTCACCAGGGAAGCCAGACTTGAAGCCAGAGAGATTTTAGCTGTGGGCTTCAGTGGGAGGAGACCTCAGCTCTATTTGACTTTCTGTTTTCTTTCAAAGTACCAAGAACTTCAGGCTGCTTCCAGGGCCAGACACTTTCTTGGCTGGTTGCAGGAAGCGTTCCTGATCTGGCTGCAGTACAAGCGGCCAGAATTTCACTTGGATGAATTGTTCTCAAACAACGTCTCCAATGTATTAGGCAAGAAAAGGGCTTTTCTTTTGATGTCAGCTGTTATGCAGGTTCTTTTATCTCAGCAGACTTTCATTCACAGACCTATTTACTGTGGTGGTTGAGCGAAAATGCTGAGTAAGAATTAAAGATATTGTGTCTCAGGCAGCACTGCAGCGCAGTTTTAATTTGTTTATTTTTTCTTCCTTTATACTATTACCATTAGATTTTATCTACTACCCCTAAATGTTGCTCTTAGGGGCTGTGAATCATTTGCTTTCTGCAGAGCTCCATTCCTTTAATCAGCACTAAACTAACTCCCCAAGCATCTTTTAATATTAAAAACACTATATTAACCTGAATTTTTTTCCTCGCTCTATTTTATTTTTTTTATTCAAAGTCATCATGAAATGTGAAGCAAATCTCAGGAAAAGAGGAAGCGGAATAGGTCTGAGTTCCCCACAGCAGAAGCACAGCAAGCTTCTACCCAAAGCAGGTAAAAAACTTCTGTTAGGGTTTGCTGCAGTTAAGGACAGAATCACAGCACAGAAACCGAAATGGGCACGGACTGGAGTCCCTGCTAAGTGAGGAGTCTCACCTGGAGAGCTGAGGAGATCCTTGCTGGGACTCTAAAGTGCACCCCAGCTGTTGGCTTTCAATCAGAGGCTCAGCTTAGAGGTGAGGGAGAAGAGTTGTGTGAAATGAACATAGACCGTGAGAAGAAATGGGATAGAGTGGACATAAATAATTAGGGGTTAAAGAGAAGAGCGAAAGCAGCTGCAGAGGGCAGGAGGAAGAGGGGGCAGGAAAGAGGCTGTGTGCTGGCAAGCTCAGCCTCAGCAGCCCAGGAAGGGCTGCGGATATGGAGCAGGACTCTTCCAGGACAGTGTTTCCCATTGGCTCAGGGGCTGTGATGAAGCCAAAATCAGTTGGGGAATGTGGATTATTTGATACACTTCTGTGCTGGCAAAAGCACCACCATTATAGATGAAAAGTGTCTTTTGCGGTTTTTTTAGGAGTATCATGGGATATAGGAGTGCCTCTCCACTAGTACAAGCTGGTTGGTGCAGAAGGATCTCTCCAGAATAACTGCCCCAGTTCCAGTGTGGTCATCTGTGGAGAACTGACCCTGTGGGTGCAAGGGAGAGAATAACAGGAAAGGCAAATTTCACCCAAAATAAAAGCTGGTGGATTAAAGGAGTAGGTTAGATTTGTCTGGGCAGATCTTAGGCACCTCATCCCTGGGAATCATACTCAATATTTAGCTTTCTAGTCTTCCACCAGGCTTCATTGAGATCCAGACTGTGAGACAATGGCCTTACTGAGAGCTAAACATAGCCCAAGGGGTCTATTTTTAGCATGCTAAAATATTCCAAAAAGGTGATAAAAAGGGTGTAAATCTGCAGCTGGACTCCAGGGTGGAAGGTTGTGGGGAGGGGGTTGATGAAAAATGGCTTCTCAGAGAGAGTGCTTCTTTTGGAGCACTTGTGGCATCTTGGCAAAGGAATAATCCATTCCCTCATAAACACAGTCACCACTCCGAGTGCCACTGGTGTGAATCAGTGCAGCTCGCAGCCTCTGGCTCTGATGACATTTTTGACTTCAGCTGAAAGGCAGGCCCACAGCTTTTGAGAGAATGATCACTGCCAAATTCAAGAGCTCCAGCCCTTGTTCAGGCGTTTATTACCAGGCATGAAAGGAGCAAACTGCCATGTAAGTGATCTGAAGCAAACACGTCTGTCAGAGTTTGCCTTCTCTCCTGCCAGCCAACTGCTGTCTTTGAAAGCAGTCAGGCTTGTGACGGGGTTTTTGACTGTGTTGGCTGGGCCAGAAACAGTTTTCAGGGTGATCCTTTAACTGGCTCCATGGGACCCTGTCTCCTGAGACTGCTTGTCCTTGAGCGTTCCCATAGGTGGGCATGCAGCCCTTGCATCATCATGTCCAAGGGATTCAACCTTCGTCTCGCAGCCACAAGTTCTGACAGCCCGGGAGGCTGCAACAAAAACTGTGAAAAAAACATAGCTTTGGAGTCACAGAAACCAGGCTGTCAGGCACAACTCTGGCTGGTCTTGAAAGTCTTATTCCACACCCACACCTTGTAGGAGTTACTGACAAGAATGAAGGATAGGACAGCAGGTGTTAGGCTTAGCTCCCAAGGTGCTAAGTGAGGTGCCTAAGTAGCTTTGTGAATATGGACCAACTGGGGACGTGACATAGGGCACTCTTCAGCACATGGTGGGAAGTGACTGCCTCCTTTCTGGATGAAAGGAAGAGACAGGTTGAGGTCCATCCTTCCCCTCCAGCAAGCATTGCTGGAAACACCTCTACTACTTCTGAACAAAGTGCTGTTGGTCACCACCCCAGGCTGACCTACACCCTGCGAAATAGGATCTGACTTGAGTAACTGCCCTACACCTTACTCTGCTACAAGGTATCATTTTGAATGAAAAAACACCCATCTGGACTTTTCTTTTCACTTTAGGCTGATCTGAGATGCTGAATTTAAATGATGCTGCTTTGGTCTCCTCCTACGATAGACCAACCGGTCAGTTGTTAGTTATTTGACTGATCTTTCACCTGAGCTCAGGCTTTACTGCAGAGTTGAATCTCCCAGGTAGTCAGCATCCAGCCATTAACTTTTGAATTGCCACTCCAAAGAGCAGCTGTTAATTCAGACTTGTGTTCTCTGTGTTTTAGGATACAAGTACTGAGTAAACTCTTCAGAGCCAGAATAAATCCTTGCCTTACCTAGGTATCCTGTTTCTAAGGTATTCAGTCAAAATCTTACAAACAAAAGACTTTTCATTGAAAAGTCATCCTTCTATTATTAAAACGACACGTTTGAACAATTGTGACTGCATAGTGTAGAAGAACATCCAATCTCTTTACTCTTGAACTTGGGCTCTCATTTCACTTACACTGACACATGGAGAGCAGATTGCTGCATTCAGTGGTACGTATAAAATGCTGCTGTAAACTGATTGTGACTCCTCTGAATTCTTTCCTGAATTTAAAACAGGGATATGTGGGTCCCTTTGGAGGTGTGCATTACTCCTGTGTGTGAGACAGTACCTGTATGCTAATAGCAGTCATAAAAATGCTGGCTGCCCCTGAAAACTGGCCACTGTCTTATTCACATGAAACAAAAAAAAAAAAGCAAGCTTTTTTTTTGGTCTGTCTTGCTAAAGATCTCAATCTTAGCCAGGGAAGCTAAACAACAAGCTAAATTCTCCCTTTGTGAGTCAATGAACTGCTGCCAATTGCAACGGTGCTTTTGTCTGTGGCCATCCGCTCATCATGAAAGGGAAAAGGCTCCGAAATGAGCACTGACCATTGCACAGATGTTGGGTGGGGTTTTCAAAGCCATAATGGGAACCGGGCATCCAAATTCCCTACAGGTTAGTGGGATCTGACTTACGGAGTTCCTTAGTCAGCTTTGAAAAACAGCTGTAATGTTTAAAAATATCCAGTCCCATCTGACTTCGATCAGAGGCCTATAAGATGCTATCAGTTATATTGACTTGTGCTCACCAGACTCTCTGTAGAGTAATTGTGTAAGAAGCAGGAAGGATAAACTCCTGAGGCATTGCCTCTCCTGCCATGATAGCAGAATATATGAGGAATAACAAGAGGAAGGAAAAGGAGGTCTTCTTAAAACAAGAAAATAACAGCTTTTGTAATGATTCAAAATCTGTGCTGTGGAACACAGCATTCTCCACACCCAGTCATACGACAGCCTCTCTCAAAGAGTGAGTAGATTTGTCAGGAATCCTGATGCAAAACTGTCTTAATTGTCCTTGAGGGCACATGAGCTCTCAGCTGAAGTTCACTGAGTTTTAGCCAGTGCTGGAATCAGAGGGTCTTTCCTGGGCAGCTGGAAAACTGAGAGAAGGAGCAAACATCATCATGACCAAAGGCCATGCTAGAGGATTCACATCTGCAGGGGCAGGAAGTAGTGACCCCTCAGCTTTGGGCCAGATCAACCTCACATAAAACCAGAAAAAATAGAAAGAGTTGAAAGCCCTGACTATCACCCTTCCGATTGACCAGATTCTCTCACACCTGAAACTTATGTAAAATCCCAGCCCGGCTGGTGTCTGTGTTTCAAAGACCAAATGAGAACCATGTGGAGGATCTTTGGCTTTGTGATCAGGTTTATTTTTTTTTAGTTTCACATAGTGTCGAGTAATGGTCCACAAATATCTAATTACTACTATATAAGCCACTGCTATAGAGTGTAGCTGGAGCAAGTTGGAGAGAATGTGAGCTTTTATATAATACATAACATTGGCTATGATGCTGCTATGGCGAAAGACTGAGTCCCTAATTTTAGCCAAGGGAATTACATGATGTGGATAATAGCAGGATGACAACTGTGAGGTTCCAGCTCTATGTGTCAAGTACTTATGAAAACAATCAATGTTCCAGCATTGCCATTTAGTCAGTTGTTTTCTTTCCAACTCTGCATGGTAAAATATTTCTAATACTCCACATTTTTTCTCTGTTGCCTAATATCTCCTGTGCAAAAGAATCACACAAAATGCTGTAGGTTAGATATTCAAGTATTAAAAGCGACATATACAGAAATGTTCTAATGGCTCATCTTTCAAAAAGTTCAGATTAAATAACTTAAATGGCATTAACTTGCGTTGTCTGTGTGCTCATAGGAAGTTTAAAAGAATGCTTTGCTTTCAAAAAATTATAGCCATTTCCAGTAGGAAGCAGGAAAGCATGGCTCCAGTCATCGTGCTTCTGTGCATTGCTTCAGTACCAGATCACTGCAGTCTTTGGTATTTCAGTTTAAAGAGCAGTGACCTAAATAGTCTGGGAATGTATTTTTCTTACTAGGAATTATATGTGGGAGCAGACTTGGCCTCGCAGTATCACTAAGGCTAAAGTTTCCTGACCTCTCTCAGTCAGTCCACATGTACGCTTTTCTAATTAAATCTCCTGTTGGATTTGACCAGGATATTTCTAACAGTGTGGTTCCCCATAAGAAAGAGGAGTAAAGTCAGGAAGGTGATGGGACTTACAGCCAAAAAGACTGAGTCACTTGTGCTGCTGCAAAAGTTATCTCAGAACTCAAAGATGTTTGATCTTAAGGATACAGGATGGAAGATGTGGGAAGATGAGGAAATATGGAATTACAGGAACACAAGGGATCATGAGATTGCATTTGTCTGCATCAAAATGTTCCTTGACAGAAGCAAGTTTAAAGAGGTATGGAGAGTGAGCAGGACTAGCAGAAGGGAAGAAGAGGGAAGAGCATTTCCATGTTTCTTTAAAGGAGGAAACCAACAGTAGGCTATAGAAAAGAGGTTTCTAGGAAACTTGTAGAGAGACAGAACGGTCTAAAGAGCTGCATCCGTTTTAACAGGGTGGGGACCGGGCAGTCAGTCACTTATTAAACAAAGATATTTTACAAAAATTTTGTACCTAAAGAGTCTCTTTTATTAAACTGACAGTCAAGCTGGATATCTCAAGAGGGGTGACCGAAAAGCTCAGTCAGACCTGCCTATCTACCAATCCTACCAGATGGCCAACACTGTAATTAGGAGGCTACAAAGCTAAGTTGCTGCATTCCTAGCTCAAAATGAAAACCTTTTCTCAAATTCCTGAGACATCTCTGGGCTCAAGGTGGAGCTGAATAATGAGTGGGAAAAGATTATATATTTGGCTTTCATCAACATGAGTCAATACTGAATCCTTTTAAATCTGATCTCTGTTTACCAGTTCCATGTGCAACAGAACAATACTGGAGTTGCTGTGACCAACAATTAGCTCTCAAACAGGGCAAAATTAAACCCAGTCTTGCCCAAGGAATCAGAGCTGCTGTATCTATAGCTACTGCAAAGAAAGTATCCTCTGTTGAGATACATGCTTAAGATCTGGGCTTTTAAAAAAGTTCTTAAATTGTTTCTTTTTTTGTCCCTTACCAGTTAGCTAGTTTAGGTGAAGTTAATGATGGAAAACACTGTTTAAGTTCTCCATCTTTACTCTTTATATTTAGCCAGTTAACAAGTTTCTTGATTCTTCCAATCTTTTTACTGTTTATTGAACAGGATGTAAGTATAAGAACTAGGAGAGTTACACAGGCTTTTTTCTTTCTTGGAAACCTGGATACAGGGCAGACAGCAGTAGCTGCTCATGTACTGGCAGAGGGCTCAAGCAGCAAACAAAACCTTATGAGTTGTTTTACTAAATCATTTCAGCACTGCACAAGAAATTTGTGTCCTACTGGGCAACCTTGATTTTACTCTTTGTGAGGTTTCATGGACACGTGTATGATATACCGTCAACTGAAGATTATCTGTTGCCAGATGGTCCCAGCAATGAATTAACAACATGATCCAAAATGCCTTCAGAGCCATTAGAGGTATCCTATGATTTCCTTACGCTTCCAAAACGATTGTGTATCTCACCTTCTTCTTAAAAAAAGATAAATATTCCAAGGACATTGTTCTCTAAGGTGTAATTAACATATTCTTTATTATCTCTGCTGTGTGCTCTGCCTTACCCAAATGGTCTTGGACATACTTTCACAGGGTATCATGAGCTGAGTATAGCATGTGCCTGACATCGTGTGAACAACTCAATGCATACTCATGATTCCCTTCCTAAATTGTTACTCCTTCCCATTTTAGAGTTCTTTAGTTTTCTCCAGAATGCCAAACCAGGCTCCCTTTCTTACCAGCAGCTTGTGATAGGATGAGTAATAAAAAAAAGACAAAGATATGACATCTAACAAATCTGAGCCTCACCAATGAGGGACTTCTAAGTGTTTTAATGTAGGTTCTTTTCTGGCTGATGGTACCACAATATGCTGGCATTTGTGTAGTTGCAAGAAATAAAGACCAAGTGTATTTGTCTTGGTTTTGCAGTTTTTATTGATACTTTATTTTTTCAAAGTACAGTCTCTTTTGATTTAAAACAATAGCTGTAGTGCTTATTTTGGGCCATAGTCACTAATTTTCTTGAAAACTACTTTATTGAAAGGTCTACTTTACTTGTTGAGAAAGTTAACTAAAGGAAGTGTTGTTCATTGGTGTGAGGTGGTTGTGTGGATGCACAATTGTGTGACAAACCCACTCCACAGCCCTGTGATTCCCTATCTGCTGTAAGCCACCTCAGCCCCCAGGGGCTGGCTCTCCAGGGAGGTAACTTCACTGGGAGCTTCACCAGGGCTGCTTTCTGCAGATGGCTTTCCACCGCTTGCACTTCCTGAAAAGACAACACAATTAAGATTAAAATAGATGTCATATCTTTGAGGCAGCAAGCTACAAGGTACACACTTTGTCAATGACACCTAAAAACCTTTTATGCAGCTATAAATGTTCAGGAAGCTATTTTTCTCAGTTTGCAGTCCATTTGCAAAGTGCTTTAGAGTAATGGCAGATCCCCTCATGGTAATTAAGTATCGTGCTTTAAATAACTGCCACTGGAATACATAATAGTTTTTTCTCCACTCATGCAAGACTTTATTTTTGTATTATCTCCTGATACTTCCCTACCAGGTAGGAAGTGTGGAGAACATTAATTTTCTGTCTGTCTGTAATACAAAAAGCCCCAACCACCCACCTCCAACAGATCTTTTCTTTGTTATCTCTTACCTTCTATGATTCCAGTCTTAAACCCTATTTCAGTGATGCAGTTGCCTCAACACCATAAAAGTGTGTCAAGAAGGTGTACTGAGGGTGTTTATTTAATGTCTCATAGCCAGAGTGCTCTCATTCCTGCACAGATGTCCCTCATACTAAAGGAATCTGTTTTCTACTTGAGATTTCCAAAATGATGTGAATAAAAAGGATAAAAGATGAATGTTAACCACAACATTCCTGATTCAGTTTTGATTCAAGTCTGAACTGTGAACACTCTTACTTTGTTTGGGCTCTCATTTGGCTACACGTGGCATCCCAGAGATGCCACGGAGAAGGCTCATGGAGAAGGCTCTAGCTTTGCTGCCTGTTGAATTTTCTACATATACAGCCCAATCTGGCTAATTTGGGCATGTGAAATATGCCTAAAGGTCAAAATTTAGGCATATGAGTTAGGCCGACAAGATTTCAGTGAGACACTAAAGGTATTTCTTTCTCCCCAGCTGCAAGACTGCTTACAGAGGCACTTACTTTAGGAGGACTGGTTCTTTTTAGATACCTGCTAGAGGAGTAAAAGATGTAGACTGGATCCAACTCCACCTGTTTGGGACGCAGTGAGAGGCCCTTTATAAAGGGACTCACTGTTAGGCACACAGTCCACCACACTACGTAAGCGGAATGTTAGCAATCAGACATCAGTCTGAATATACATAAACATTCTAGAGCTCCTGTTTTTAACTGAATGCCAAGTTATTAACACATTTCCTAGAAAAAGCCATCCACAGCTCTTTTTTCCACAATTGCCACTCTTCTTGTTTCTCATTTTGATGTTTCCCGTGGAAACCGTCATAATTCAAAATATAAAGCATGTCTTTGAAATGCAACCAAGGGAACTTCATTTAGTAAATCCAAATGTCTTCAAGCACCATCACTTTCATAATTCCCCAAGTAAACTCCTCCCCAAAATGTCAACTTTACAAACTGGTCTCAAACAAAACTTCAAGAGATTTTTAGTTCATCTGCAATGAAACAGATTCGAACTTCCCTCCATAGCTTGTAAAGGCACTGCCAGCAAATATTATGATGAATCATTGCATTTATGACATGAATTTTGTTAAATTATCTCCAAATGCAACAACACACATTCCAATTATGTGCCAGGAACAAACGATACATTCTGTCATTAAGTATCATGGCCTGACCACAAAATGAAACACCAACTCGGACAATATTTTTACTAAATGGAAAGAAAATTACAAGTAATGCTTAATATGGATGTATAAACAACAGCTTCTAGATCCAGCAGTGAATAACCTAGAAGACATCTAAGATTCTGAATTTGAGAGGTTTTATTCCAGAAACTGAAATTTATGAGTTTAGCTTAAACCACAGCAAGGAATACCTCAGTTTTCTGCTGGACTGAGATATTGAGCTTTGAGCCTTTAGTCATCCCTAATTTGACATTTCCAAGACAAGACATTTCCCATGGAAGTATACAAAGAATCAAAAAAAATTTTGAAATGCCAGTTCCAGTTATATTTTATGATCACTGGTTTGTCCAGTTCTTCTCCATTTTATTGAAATATGCTGGAGATTTTTTTGCTTATTGATTCCCAGATGATATATGAAGCTGGAAAAATATTGATTTCAAGGAAAAGATGAGATGGATAAAACCGGATTCATCACAGCTGGTTGAGATTGCATCAGACTAGATCCTGTACATCTTTGTGCTTAGATGTGAAAACTGGAATGTTTCATTATCCGTGCTTCTTGATGGCACTCTTGTAAACTCCATCTACTTGGCGTGAGGCCACAAACTGCCATCCACAATAACAATCCAAGTGTATTATCATGACAATTTATAATTACTGAAAGGCAGAAGAGTGACAGATTGGATCTCAGGGTAGCTGACAGAGCTGACAGATCCCCCTCAGGAAAGAGTACAAGGTACAACAACCAAAAATGGTTTGCAGCATTGTTCTCTCAAATCTGGTGTTCAACATATGCCAAGGTCCCACAGGACAGCCTGAGAGCACTCCAGGAACAGAGGCTGGAGCAGTCAGGGACCAACAGGGGTTCAGTGCTCCAGTTCTGAAGGGAGGTACAGCAAACTATCTCAGGTGCAAGGAGACACATCAATGAGGTAGCAACACGATGCATAGGGACTCAATTCCTGCAGAATCCAGTTTTTGGGAGCAATGCAAGTGATGAACTTGTACTGACGGACTGATGCTGCTTTGGCATGAATTGCAGCACAACATCCTCTCAAAAAGGAATTGAGGGTGTTCAGCCCTCACCATCTGAGTTTTATGCCATCTTTCTAAGCGAACCTATGAACATTATGAATCTTTTTCCATAAGGAACTGCTCTCAGATTGTCATCAAGAGACCCACAGTGTCTCTGTTTCCATCCCAGGGCAAGGGGTCTGGAGCAGAAAGGGGTTTGATGTAATATCTATTTAAATTGTATGAGAAATTTTAGTATTCCAGGGTGAGAACAGATTAAAAATGACTATCAAAGCAAAGTGTCAAGCCAACACTGCTGTGAGACAGAATTTAGCAGAAGTCAGCCGTGCAACTGCATTACCATGGAGCTGAGGCCAAGCAAATACTGGCTTAAAGAGCCAGCTGGGTGTACTCAGTTCTGCTTGAAGATGAACATGTACTTTTGACATGTACTTTTAAAACCTTTTCTTGACAATCCATACTCCATAAATTTCACACTTTATGGCTTGTTTTCAAAAATTTTAGTCAACTTTGTGAACTCTTTAAGTGTATTTTTCTCTGTCTCCCTCTATTTTTATGTTTAAGATTCAAGTATTTGGTTTTGGCCACTGACAAGGTCAGGATATTGAGCTAGACAGATCATTGGACTAACCCATACATGAATGCTGTGTTCTTATGCCAGTTTGGATAGTTTTACATCTTGTCTGTGTCAAAAACAATGTGCCCTGCTGGGTATTTTCCCACCTTTTGGGGGAATTTCCGTAGGTGCTGGGAATGGTCTCTGTCCGTGGTGCTCGGTCAGCAGTCATTCTACCAGAGCTGTGACTTCAGCTCAGTCTGGCATTACACAGCCACAGTGCTGTGAGGTGAGGTCCAAAAAGATCTAGAAGTTATTGCCAGGACTGTTTAAATATCAGAATAAAGCTTTGAAAAATAACAATATCTCAATCAGCACAAAGCCATTGAAGAGATCAAAGTATCCCCTCTGAACCTGAAAGACACTGAGGGAAACAGAAAAGACCAGGAAACAGAAAAGGCTGACAACAAAATCTTGACTCCACTTTGGAAGGAAGACCATGAGTAAAGATTGAGGATGTCCATCGAACAAGAGAATTGCTGCTCTGTGTTTGCATCAGAACCACCAGATTGATGGTTCTGAGACATTTTAGTTTTGTGTCACTTAAACATCAGCCTCAGCCTGTTTGAGGTCTTGAGTCAGGCATAGATAGCCTGGGTAGCTTGGTGTCTTGGAAAGTACACTTTGTTCTCAGAAATTCAACAGCCCCCAAAGCAGAGAGAGCCTGAACTGTGTTCAATGTGAAGATGAATCCTTAGGACATAAAAAACACATGCAAACTTGCAGGCCTCCAAGAACAATTCAAAACATCTCTGCCTGCCAAAAAGGGATGGTTTTGTTTGCTTTGCTTGAGGCTATCCATATTTATTTACAAGATACACAGATATGAAGGGGAGTTTATATACTAGCATAAATTCAGGACAGGCAGCAGATTGAAATCTCAGCAGAGTTGGTTTTACTGTCCTAAGCAGCAAGAAAAAATTGAAAGGCTCTCATAGCTGCATTGAAATTTATGGCAAAAAGGAGACATGCAAGGGGCATAATCACCACAGCTATAAAAAAAGTCAAAGAAACTAATCTAGTGAGAAGTCAAAGCATGCAGGAACCATAATGAGATATAACTAAAGCCTCAGCTGCAACTTTACAGTGGATGGAAATGATTTGTGCTCCTCCTAAGCCATAGGAATCTCAACATTCTCATGTTAGGCGCTTCCAGTAGACAAAAGAGGCCTGTATATGCAGCCTTCCAGTTTACTCAAAGTCTATATTAAGACTGTGAATAGAGAGCAGACTATTAGAAGACATGGCTTTGTCATATCTTCTATCATCATAACAGGAAGATTTCTCTAGCTAGTTAAACTCCAGGACAATTAAACTTTAGTACAAATTATCTGCTATAAAGTAAATTTGGTTAGTCTTACATTCTTAACTATATGCCCTGGACATTGCAAGATGTTTAATTTGTGAAATGTGTTTTTTCCACAGTGATGTAACAGCACTACAGTCAGACAAAAACATTAAGCAGAGAATTATGGGTTTATTTAATACCAGAAAACACTCTTCTCACCTGTGGATGCTTTCAGCCTCCTGATATAATCAGACCAAAAGGAACAGTCTGCTTTTTTCAGCCCTTTAAGAGTCGGCAAAGATACGGTGAATTCCTTGTAGTTATCGCCATCATCGCTTGACAGATACATAGGCCAGGCAGGCATCACCCCCAACATTCTTCTTGAGAAACTGTGGAGGTAGTTTGGGTTTCTAAGGGAGTGGGAGAAATTATCATTAGAAGAGAATGACATGAACAGTAAAATGATGAGAAGATTGGCTGGCTCAGGGAAGTGCGTATCCAGTCCCTCTGACCAGCGGGGTTCAAATTCAGCCCAGATTGGTGAATCATTCATGATGCCTCATCTGACAGCAACTTTTTAGTCTGGTTCATTTCCTAAGGAACAGGTACACAGAACCTGTGTAGACACAGGCTTACGACACACCCTCAACAGCCCTCGGTCCCAATCCAACCCAAGATCCTGTAAAAAACACATTAAGTCACTGCTCCCACCATTCCCACGCTAGGTTTCCAGAGACACTCCTCATTCTCAAACATGACCACAGCATAGTAGCACAGAAGGATGTTCACAGAGTAGCTGGTAAAGGGTGCACTGTGTCTTCCTGTGCTTTCCCTTTTCTTCTGGGAACAAGAGAACTCTTAGCCAAGAGGTTTCAGAATTGGGGAACTAAGCTCTGGAAACAACAGCAAGGCCTTTGAAGCCTGCATGTACTTTAGGAGAATTTGCAGCTGGTCTTTGGAGATAAAATGTCTATTCCTCCTAGCTAAGTCTCATACTATAAATCTTTGGTGTCTGCTGTGCTTGATAACTTGGCCATGACTTTCCAACCACGTGGACTAAATCCCACTGTAGGCTTACAAGTTGTAGAGGAAATGGAGAATGATTGAGTGAGGGCAGGGTCTGGACTGACTACACTCCCTCTATTTATCACCATCTCCCCAGTCACAGCAATTCTTAAATATCCCACACTTACCCAGAGTTTATGAAATTGGAGATATACTGCATAATTTGCAAGGAAAGGCCCTTTTCTTCCTCAGTAAATTGTGCTTCGTACTTTGGGTAGAATGGCAGACCAAATGCATACTGAACATCCAGCAGGAGCTCCTGACCTGAGCTAAACCAAATATTTATAGAAAGATAATTAAAACCATTATTTATTTATTTACTTATTTATTTGTGGAAGAGAGGGAAATAAATTAATTCAGAGAACAAAGCAAAGTTGTAAATAATTAATGGCCATTAATTAGAGTGTGGTGAGCTGTGGGAGTTTTTAAACCCAAAACATAAAAGAAAAGCAAGCAATAACAAGGAAAATTTGCCATTATGTTAATGCAGGGTCTTTAACATTTGTTACAAAAGGAAACTGTGGAAGGTTTTAGGGCACATTTTCTAAATTAACCGGGTGTATAAGAGAGAGTGATAGAGGGAGAAAGTCACTTGGCTATTCCTTAAATGCCTCTTAAGTTTTGGACAGATTTTCACTACAATTAAATTCAGAAAGTGGAAGCAAGTGGTGACATGGATTCTGGCAGCCACAACGGAAGGTTAATTATGGCTTATTTCACAGACTTGGAATAAAATTCTGGCCTTTCTTAGCTGCAATTGGAGATTTTCCATTGACTTAATTGTGGCCAGGATTCTGGATAAGAAAAGATGTAATAGGAGATGTTTATGAAGATTTCTCTTAGACATAGTTTTAATCTAATTTCTCTGCTGGCTGGGTGGTTTTGGTTCATATACTCTGTTCTCCCCAGTTTTTATATGGAGACAAGTCAAAATAGCTTGAGATAATCACCTAGATCAGATTTAAG
The DNA here is from genome assembly GCA_013398855.1 of Mohoua ochrocephala. NCBI lineage: Eukaryota > Metazoa > Chordata > Aves > Passeriformes > Acanthizidae > Mohoua > Mohoua ochrocephala. The sequence continues at coordinate 529,827 of VZTA01000672.1, forward strand.
AAAGAACAACTGCTGTGTAGTTCCACGTAATACTTAACACAGGTTATAAGGAACATTTCAACAATTCAGAGACAAGACTGGCCAGGTAAGACCCCAACATGTGCAGGACCTACTAGCAAAGGTTACACACCTCAACATTGTCAAGTCCTGCAGAAAAAACAGTGGCCAACTTCCACTAATAAAATTATAACTAAACTATGTTCTACACATAGCTTTGAACCACAGCTCAGGAGGAGATATTTCTGGCCTGGTCCAACTGCTTTTTCCATATTCCACATTTAGACAAAGGTCTTATTGACTTAGTTTAATGCTGAATGAAGACAGACAGCATCAGGGGACCTGGGAGAAGGAACAGATGTCTGTGAGGCAAGAATAAAAAAATCCCAGATCCACTCAACAAGATTTCATCTGCAGTGGCATTTGTCAAAAGGTAGCACAACTGAAACTATTTTATCTTTGGACATGAGATGCAGCAGCACTGGTATGACCCTGACACTGCCTCCAACGGAACAAGGAGAGTAGTTCAAACCATTATGGGCAGGTGGTCTGAAAGCAAGATGACTGCTTTACATTTTATGAGTGGTGGCACCAAAGCCTCTATTTTGAAAAACAAACACACAGCCCTCTAAATGAAATACATCTTTGGTTGTGTTTTCCTTAGTCTTATCATAATACCTCAGTAATACTTTGCATCTGGAAAGTGAATTATTCACAGATTATTCACCAAAAAATGCAGAACTGAAACAAGATTAAAGCATATTTTTCTTCCCCAAATGTTTATAAAAGGATTAAGCAAGATCATAGTTTAATAATTTTGCCTTAAAAATAATTTGCTTGGCCCAGTATATAACAGCAATTTCTAGTGTCAGTATTGCAGCAAAGGTACTATATACTTAAAGAGGCAATTTTCTTGGCAAAGAAGAGTCACTTTTGATTAGATTAGAGGACATGAAATTAATTGAGGTGCAATGAAGAGACAAATGTACTCATTTAGGGAAGGCATAGCAGAGGTAAACTTAGCTGTGAAGCTAAAACAAGCGAGCTGGGATTGAGGGTTTCCTTCCAAATGAGACTTTATTCTCAGCCATCATGTTTCTAGAGGTGAAAACTGCTAAGGTCAAAGCCCAGACTAAAAATTCATCAATTTCATAAATAATTTATTTGACTTGAAATTATTTGTGTGACTGTACTTGGTTTGATACAGAGACATAAAGTGGTACAAAACCCTACAATTTCACAGGCTGCTTTCAATGTTTCTGGCTGATGGGAAAGAAAACATGAGGATGAGAAAAAACCCCTAAGCTTAACAGGGGAAAGAGGCACATATATAAATGCACAGAATACCAGGAAAGAAAACTGGGGAAAATCTAGATGGCAGCTGGATGGAAAATATCAGGAGAATATTTCTGTCTCCTTCCTCAAACTGATCATAGAATCACAGAATCACAGAATCATAGAATGGTTTGGGTCAGAAGGGACCACAGGAAAGTGCAAAATGGCCAGAAATACCCAAACAAGGATTTTGGAGTCTTGTAGGAGCTCTGAGCACACTCAAGGTAGCACCAGGTAGTGACACTGTTTTCAGTGGAAGAAAAGTGGGGTGAGAGAAAGAAAGGAGAGGCAAATAAGCATTTATAGCTTTGCTGTTGTACACTGCCAGCTCTGAAGGGAGGTTTTTATTTCCTGAGCTGCTCCAAACTGCACTCCCAGGATACCATGCATGTGTCCAACATCACCAGCTCTAAAGGGAGATATGAAGGCCCCACGACTTCTGGACTTCAGAGGACAGTTTGATAAAAGGGAGGACTGCAGAGACAAGGGCAAAAGGGGTTTTTAAGGAAACTATAATAATAGCAACTAACTTCCTCTACAGAAGTCCCTTTTCAAGGAACAGATCTGTTATTTTAATAACAGCAGTAAATGCAATTATGTGTAAGGATGAAATCTTGGCTTTGGTGACCTCACAGGAACAGTACTTTGTGCAAAGGTGTCACTTCACATCTTCTCTACACAGCTTTGCTTTTTAGGATGTCAATATTTTTAAAAACAGATTCACAGCTCTTCTTATTTGGCAGACCAGTAAGTTGAGCCACGGGGAAGTTGGAAGCCAGATTCTACAACTTTGTTCACACTAAAATGAGCTCTCCATGGGGAATTCTTACTTTACCTCAGAAGAAGGTGCTACTGGAGTTCAGTTTGCAGAAAAACAGATGGTAAAATCAGAAACTTTGTGACATTCATAACCAATGATTTAACAGCAGACCCTGAAATATCATTTGCTGGGAATTTTCATTATCCAGTGCCAAGCCATTTAATCGGGAAGGTATAGGTTCTGAGAAAATTTTCCTTCAACCTAAGATGGAGTTTTCATTTAAATTTCCGAGTGGGAAAGACAGAAAGCAATGACTTAGCCATCAGATACTCCACTGCCCTCTCTACAGAGCTGTGGCTATTTTCATGTATGAAGAACAGCTTCAACAGGGAATAGTAAAAGATGAGTAGATCAGAATTTAGAACAAAAACCACCCTGGTTGTGGTTGATTTGGTTTAAATTCTGGTTCTAAATCAAACAGAGCATAGATGTAAGCCCCCATGTCCAAGAGCTGAAGTTAACATCTTAATCACAAGGTTTTGGAACAGAAAAAAAAACCAAGACAAATCAATAACAAACAAAACCAGCCAAAAACCCCCAAAACAAACTGCCTCACCACCACCACCCCAACTCAGAATTCCTCAAAAATTTTTTTTGCAAAATGGAATTGTCATTACTGGCAATCCATAATCAGGGCAGTTAGAACAGAAGAATGTGATCTGGCAGACTATCTTGCTATTCTACGTTAGGACTGAATGCACAACTCAGAGCTGGGACTGCAGGGACCTCACAGTGTGATCCATAGTAAATTAGGACATAGATCTCATTTTGAACCTTGTCCTTGTTCTAGGTCTGACTAATTATTTCATACTGGAAACTCATTTTGATGATTAATGACTTACTCTACCCTAACATTTCTCTTTTCTTCCTTTCATTTAAAAATAGTCCTTACTCTCCTTTCCAACTAATTTCAATTAATCTCAAAGCATTTTCAGTCACAGCTTCTATTCTTAGTTGCCTTAGTGTAGTTTTTGGTTCTTTTTTAAACCTCCACATGCAGATAGAAGCCAATGTAAATGAACTCAAAATTCTAATGATATCCAATATGATATCAAAACACCAAACTTCCCACTGCTATTCAATCATTTAAATTTTAAAATAACAAGATAAATATAACTAGCTAGAGTTCATCCAGAATTGCCAGTGATCATCTGAGAAATGGAGAAGAAATTTTGTATTCAAACTCATGTCAGTCACCAAACCAAGCAGATGTTGGCAATCTGTGACAGACTGGTGAAAGAAGAAAATAATTTATCCTTTAATGTAAACTTTTATGAGAATAACTGCTCATTCTAACAATTCTGTGAAAGATTTTGTGTTGGAGAAGGGATCATGCTTGGAGTTCCCGGCCTCCTAAACAAGGCCCTGTTCAGTATCCCATTGGCAAGGACAGGCCTAGCACTGGGAAAGTAAAAAATACCCCACCTTTTCAGTGTCACTTGGCTTTGGTGAGAACAGGTTATTTACATGCTGAGTGAGCTGAACAGCACAAGTGAAACCCAGACTCACAGGTTGCTGATGAATCTCCTGCTAATTTGAGTTGAAATAGGATTTCATAACAAACCAGTCCCAGGAGAAGAGGATATGATTTACATAAAATGTGCCACTGCCTGCATGCTCTTCTGGCCCCATTCTGTGTTTATTTTCAGTAAATGGATTTAAATTTTTTTTTTTTTGCAAGAATTATTACAAATATTAAATGTGCTTATTTGCACCTATCTGCATTATCTTGACATTAATGCTTGCAGATTTTTCCAGAGTATATTAGCAGATCCAGTATCCTGAGCTGTGAACAGGCATCGTCCCATCCATGTCATGGGAGAGGAGCAGCCTACCAACCCTGCACTTTGCCTGAACTGAAATGTTCATTTTGATGCCAAGCAAAAATAATTTTAACAATTATATACATCCACACATTTTATGAAAGGAAATGGTATGTGATTGCAGGGAGAAAAAAAATAATCAAAGGCTAGCTGGATATTTATAGAAATTCAATGAGCCAACGCGAGGCCTGGTGTGACCTCTGCAGTTCTAGGGATGCATTTGGCTCCTTGGTCTCCTGTCATTATGAACTGCTGCCAAACAAATGGGGGAAAGGATGTGAAAAACAGATGAACATTTTGCTTTCTTCTTTTCAGGAAAATCAGGACATATGGAAAAAGCTTAACTCCTAACAGGATTAAACTGCCAAGTTTATCCACCTTCGCACCAAAAAAGCCCTGTAGATACACGTGACTCACAAAAGTATTCTGGAGTTTGCTGCGTCTTTTCCACTTGAATTACTCCCAATACACACAATGTTCCACTTTGCATTATAGCTGTGCCAATTAAAGAAAAGAAAATTGAAGTAGCAGATAGTACATTCAAGAGCCTGAAAGCCCACATTAATTGAAAAAAAAAAATCATAGATCTTGAGGCAGGAAGAAAGAAAGCACTTTTATCAACTTGTCAGAACTCCTAAAGAGCATAGATTACACAAATCTGTCAGAGAATTACTGTATTTAGAACCTAGTAATAGGCATGCTGACACTTGACTGGACTTTTGGGAGACAGAAATTCATGCATTTGTTCAGTAGGGCTTCTCCTAACCTGAATGAATGGATGAATTTCCAGAAAAAGGTGTTGTGTACATCTAAAGACCCCAGAGCACCAAGGAAAACATGGTGCTTAACATGCATCGACTTTGTGCTTATCTTGTAGATTACATTTGATGGGAACTGCCTGTCCCAGTGCAGCACATGCAGCTCCAAAATTGTTTTGTACCTTCCTGAGTCTTTCAGCTGGATTTTGGTCCATTTAAAGCTGTTTTCTGCTTTTTCTGAGCTTGGTACTTTGCCTTTGCATATTTATGGCTAATTTACAAGATCTGGAAAATCGAGTGAATTACAAAGGCCTCTAAACTACTTAACGGGAAGAAAAAACAAATTGCCCAGACCCCAAACCTTTAGAAACAGAGAAACTTTGCAAAGAGTTGAGAATGGCATGATGTGGCTGTATCAGTGGGACAGTGTTTTCATAGCTGCAGCTGGCACAACGCAATGGATAAGGCCAGAGGAATGAGAGGCACTTCCAAAACAACAACTTTTAGGAGATGACTGGGAGTAGAGCTTTACAGAGCACAATGACAAGCTGTTGATGCAGCAAGTGGACATAGCTACCTAAGGCAATTGTGGTGCTTGCTCAGCTATGGAACAATATGTATCCTGTCCTTGTCACCACCCCACTGGTAATTTATTTGCCCTCTGTGTTTAGATCATTTTCTTTGAAGCCCAGAGGCAACTGTCTGCCTGCACAGCACCCAGTTTAGACTGTGTCCCCCAGCCTGTGGGGTGTTGGTACTCATGGACTAACAGCTACAGACAGGAGGAGAGCATCAAGTGGATAGCAAGTGGTGGATGGATTAAAGGATAGGGATATAATTGCTGTGAAATTAAAAGAGTAGAAAAATCTCTTTTAATTAAAGAGATATTAAGTATAGCCAGAATTCCTGCAGCATCCATAATAAATAGAAACCAAGAATACTTCACATAGTTGAATGGGTTTATACACAAATATTTTTTGTTTTATCAGTCAGGAGTTTTCTCCTTTAGTTACAGGAATCTTTAGAAGTGTCACCGAAACACAGCCAACTATGTGAGCCTTGGCACAGAGCAGCCTTTTAACAACTCACACCAACATACACAAGAGTGCATAGTCAGGAGGCAAAGACAGCCCCAACTAAAATGACTCAAAAAAGACAGCAGCTCCTTAATCTTGGGTGAATCTGTCCCATGCACAATTAAGAAAAGTTTTTATGACAATGATTACAGTCATGTTAATGATTAGAAGATAAAGCCTCATTAAGTGTCAGTTTAGAATGTTTCAGGGACAGTTATGATGCTTTTCCATCCTGCTGCAGCTGATGATCAGGCCCTCTCAGTGGGCAGAGCACTGATTTTTAACCACCATCTTTAAGACAGAACATTTGGCACCACAGTGTGACTTGGAAACTGTGCTGGCATGGCAAGCAATGCTTCTTCATGTAAGGTGCAAAAATGCCCCAGAAACCTCTTGAAAGGTTAACGAGGCAAATCTTTGTACAATTAATAATATCCCTGTCAAAACACAGTTCTCCTATCACACGTTTCTTTACCATAACTAAAGCTATCCTCCAGCCCTCCCCACTAATCCCAGGCAGTGCTGAGCAGTCACATTCCTCCTGCATTGTTTAGAATAAATGTTTACTCCAAGGCCTAAGTGTTCTCAAGGAGAGAGTGAGAAAATGGCAGCTGGGTCATGTATATATTTTTACCGCAGATTATTAATGTGGGAGTTGGCTCCTCATTCAGATGGGAACTGAAGACTAAAGCAGACATGGTGTAATGCCAAGCTCAGGAGAATGCTACCACGTGGAAAGAGGTATTATTTTGCTCTCTGCAAGATCCATTTATCTATACAAAACCTGTCAGTCCATGGTTTTATGTGATTTTCCACATATGTCATAGACATCAACTTAGAGCAGGCTTTTTAACCCTACCCCCGTATATATGCATGCTTGAATGTGTGTGTGTGTGTGTGCACAGGTATACATCTTAGAAACATCCCCTTGACAGACAAACTTTGGCTAATGACTTTTAGTGGTAAAAATTCCTCCCTGTTTAATAATTTTTTGTCCACTTTGCATCATTGTGGTTGAGTCCGTCTTTACTGGCTGACTTCTCCCTCCCTCTTGTTTACTTTGCTGTTAGTTATTAAGTGACTGCTCCTTGTGAAACAAGAGGAAATACCAGTACTTTTTCATCCCTGCATTTTAACTCTCTTTTCTGTTACACATTTTTGGGAGACACATAAAGTAGGAGAGAGGTGACAAAGTAGAAATTGAAGAATGGCTTGTTATATGGTGCCTTATCTTAATTAGTGAATGGTTATTTCCCCAGACAGAATATTTTGTCCAAGAACAGTCTTCTATTGTTGTAGTTATCTGAACATCATTTTTAGGTACTCTTTCCAATGCTCATGTGAGGTAGCCATTAGCAATTATTATAGATTATACATAACTATATTATCAACATCATCATGATACAGATGGTAAACACAGAGAGGGAAGGGTCCATCTCCTGTGTAAACTGACTTCCTAGGAACAATTTAGTAAAGTAAAAAACCCTCATTGTTTTATCTTTTCTGTTACCTTATTTCCATTTTTACAAGTGAAGGTTTATATCTCAGCAAACTGGTTGAGAAATCATTATTCTATCGAAAGCCTATGAGTGATAAGGAATATCTGTGGAGGTTTTCCTCCAGCTACCATGCACAAGGGGCTTCTGATCCAGCGTGTGCACCAACAGAATATCCTGTACACGACTACAGTGTGCAAATCATAGTTTGGCTATTGCATTCTCTAACACAAAGATATGGCTGTAACAGGATTCTTCTATTCAGGCATTTAATAGAATGTTTGCAGGGTTCAATTCTCACCTCTGCTGAGCAAGTTCAAATGCACACATCCTGCCTTCCAGCCTAAGCTGTAGGTTATTGGGGAGAGTATATACCTCTCTGCTACTGCTCCTAGGAGTCACAGTTCTCAAAGAAGAACTTGAAAACTGTCAGGACTCAATTCCAGTGGTTATGGAAGTCCCTTGGAAGGTGGGGACATGGTTGCTAGATCTTTTCCCAAGATCAGTTCATATATTCTACTTGAAGGCTGTTTCACACTCATCACTGGTTTTAGTCTGGTAAGACAAATCGACAACAATATCCCCAAGCACTGTGTTTTGTTGGTTCCAGTTTCCTGATGGTTTCCCAGTTTTCAGGAGTTAAAGCCACTCTCCCACACAAAGCTCCTTCTCTCTCTCAACAGCATCACAGCACTGGCATGAGGGAGGCTGCCGGGAAGCCTGCAGTGCACCTACACTGCACGGAGGGGGGAATGCTCTAGGGAGGGTGACACGGCAAAACTGGGATGAAGAATAAAGGAAGATTCATTTAGGAATGAATGAATGAATAACAATTTTTAAACAAAACACTCGCAGAGTATTCCGCAGAGGACCTAGTGTGGGGTCCCTTGGGAAAACGAGGGTATCACTTCATAAATAGCCACCTTGCAGTGTCACATGAGATCCTCCCATACAGAGACAAGCTGAAATCTGCAACTTCTGTTAAAGTGTTTGCTTTGCAATCTAAACAGCATTTATTTTAATGGCACTTAAGGATAAATAAAGACAAAAGGAGTAAGAATGTCATGCAGCATACCAAGTTGGGTCATTTCTCCTTGCAAGTGGCTTAACTTAAGGCAATTGAGCCTCTGCCTCACGTTCCTGCAAGTTTCAGACAGCATTCTGGCTTTGTTTGTTCTTTTAAAGAGGGTTATGAAAAAGCAAACTAATAACTTTAGCACTAAAGTTAACATAATTAGCTTTGAACACCAGTGTCAACATAAATATGATTAAAATGTGTAGCTACATGCTATGTAAACTATTGCTGCACGGGAGAGTGTGAGGAGAGCTAAATAACACGAGCACAAGGGAAATCTTAAATAGGGCTTGAGAGAAGAGAAAATTCTTATCAATTCAAAATCACTGCCTCAAAGCCAGTGAGTCTAAGCTGTATAAGTACTATTTAATCTACTTACAAATAAGATCTAATCGTAGATGGCTGGGTCACTATCATTCTCCAAAGCAAGAGAAAACTTGCTGGCTCATTTGAGAACACATCTTTTCTTTTTGTGCGGCTGGATTTTTGGCATACCATAGCTCAGCCCTGTTTGGAGCCTTGTAAAAATCACTTATCTGGGCCTATCAGTAGCCAAATGGAGCACTGCGAACATTCCCGCTGGAGCTGCCAGAGAAATAACGGCTCCCTGAGGATTAACTCCTCACTTAAAAAGAAAGCAAGCCTGTGTTACCACAGCATAATGGCCTTCATCTGTAACCTAGATCTGGGCTGGCTTCTTTCAAATGCTTTTTCACTACGCTATCAGGAAGGGAAAAAGCCCACACAGTTTGCAGGGAACTTCACAGGATCAAATGGTGCCAGCAGGAACCCACTGTCCCTCCTCTGAGCCCTTTTGGAGGAAGCCTGAGAAAAAGGAAAAGGTCTCAAAAATCCTTCCTGGAGAGAGATGAGGGGCTGTACAGGGAGCAGGGAACAAGCAGAGCTTCCTCATAAGGCAACAGTATGAGGACAAGCATCTCTGCCTGCTTTGCTGCCCTGGGGTGTGGATCCAGGGAACAGGAGGGGCGACTGTCGCTGCAGTTTCTCGTCACTGAGCCTTTGAGAGCAAGAGCCACCCTGGTGAGTCACAAGGCACCCCAAAGTGCTGACCACTGCCTGCAAACATCAGTGCCTCTTCCTGACTTCCGGGAGGGGCTGGGTCTAAAATAAAGCCAGGAAAGGTCACCTTAAAGGCCTCTGCCTACCAGATTGTTCTGTGCCCAACAAGACATTGCATTTCTCACAGTCATTTAGGCCTTTCTGCCTAAAATATAATTGTCCTGCTGACAATTTTTCAAGTAAGCTTCTAAAATGAAGGACGACACAGAGCCTGAGTCCACAAATGCTTGTGTGCAAAAATATTCTCCTTCCCATGAGACAGTCTGTCGGCAGATCACCAGTCACAGTGCGGGATGGAGCAGGAAGGAATGAATCCCAGAGCTCATCCACACCGAAGGCCAGTCAGTACAACTGGGGTACAATTGCACTCTGACCTCAAAAGGGCAGTGTTATATTAATAGTGAGTTATTTGAAAATGGTATCCCATTTATCTTGAGAGCTGTGAACTCCCAATGACTTGGTCCACATTCTGGTTCTTTGTGGGAGATTTATCAGATGCAGAGTAGGATTCTGAAAGGTTAACTTCAGAACTGGTCAAGGTAGGGAAGTTGGAAAGGGGAAACTCAATTTAGACATCTAATGGGAAGTGCCTCAGTTCAGAAAAAGCATTCCTGTGTAGTTAAAGAATTTGTTAGAGACCAGTCCCTCCTTTGCTCATCTGAACTATTTATTTGGGATATCTGCATCTATTCATTTACTCCATAGCATGCCCAAGCAGTCAGCCCTGGTTTTACAAACTCTTAATCCAAGAAGCATAATAAAATCCATCTCCTTACCTGCTCTGTGAGGAGCTCTCAGGTACGTGGTACATGAAGACATTTCCTCGAGAGGCAGCAGCCCAGTGACTCGCCATGTTTATGATGGGACATGTGATAAACTGGTCACTGATAAAAAAGGAGGAGCAGAGAACAGACACAGTTGCGTAAAGGAAAAAAAGGGAAGAACCCCCACAAGCAACAGACCTCTCTCTATCTCAATAGTTTTCTTCAAATTTTCCAAAACAGCTCATATCTCTGCCTTCAAATCATCTGAAGGAAACCACATTCACCCTCTATGAGACCAGTACTGCTTAGAATTCACTAAAAGTGCTGTTTTATGGAGTGTTGAACAATGATAGTAAAAAAAACAGGTCGGACACATAAGAAATATCCTGGCAAAAAAACCCAATCCTACTTTAGTGTAGTTTATAAGGGCTCATGCTTCTAATAGTTTAAAGTTATTTCTGGCACCACTAGGTTGCAATGGCATCTAATAAAAGGTCTTATATACTTCCTGTGTTAAGGACTAACAATGTAATTTCTGAATTTGTGTCTGTGTGATTTCTTGGGTAGAGTTTCCAGAGCTGGAAGAGGTAAGAGACCACTTTTGAAGATAACCTGCAGGGCTCATCAATATGGAATTCCCAGTGCAATATGTCTGGGAGAGGAAGATTAAGCAATAAGAGTGCAATGAGATAGTTAAATGATCAATTTAACACCAGGTCTAAAAGGTACAGGTGAAGCAAATGTATCCAAACCTTCCTGCCTTCCTTTGCCCCAAGAAGGGGGGCTGGAAGGTGGGCTGAGCAGTAGCTGGGAGAAGCACAAGTGGTTCAAGAGGGGCAGGTAGCAGACAGGAGACCTTACTGCAGTGTATCTTGATTCCTCGAGGCAATATTATATATACACACAGCACCACTCTCCATTCTTCATGGGCCTGAGGACCCAGCACATGCTTTGGGTGTTTCTATACCTTTACCTACATGAGTGCACACAAACATATCTGCTGAAGAAGTGGGAGGTTTCAATTCCCAGTTCAGTGAATCTGAAACAGCAGCTTCTCCTTCAGACTTGGTAGTTGAAAAAAAAAAAAGACTGGTGCAAGAACGAACAGCATCAGAGAAGCATAAAAACACGTTGCTATTTTTAACTGGTATGGTTATGAAAGGCACTGTTTGGGTAGCTATCTTGGTTCAGCAGAGTTTATTTTAAGCTCATCTGTGAGACCACAAGCTTTGGGCTGACTGACCACAGGGCTCTTTGACAGATATGGTTGACAACACCCATATGAAACAAAAATTAGCGCTCTTCACATGCCTACCAGCATGGGGCTTTAGAGGAGCAGATGGTCCTTGAAAACTAGGGAGTCTGGGGAGAGCAACAGCTCCCGAGAAATGCTTCGAGATACATTGCACCATTTAAAACTGGTTCTCAGTTGGTGCTATGGGGGGAAAAAAAGTCAGCTATTCTGAGGAAGCAGAAAAAAATCCCAAATACATAGTAACCGCAAAAACGAAACGTCTGTCTCTCACAGGCGTGGAATACCAGAGCTAAAAAAAAAATTAAAAAATAAATATAAAAAAAAGAAAGAAAAAGAAAATGAAACTAATTTTACACTTGGGAGAAAATACCAGAGAATTGCAGTTAAAACAAATTTAAAAGTGGAATTATTTTAAAACCACAAAGTATGCACAATGTATGTAGTTTATAACAACCACTTATGTTGCTTTATCACACTTTGTAATCCCGTTAAAACTTTAGCAGTTAATTCCTGACACAAAACTTTTCTTGGCTTACACATCTATGCTGGTAGTAAGTTTTTTGTTAAAAAGAACAAAACTAAGGAGAAAAAAACCCAAAACCAAACCAACCAACCAACCATCAAAAAACCCAGAACCAATTCCCTGTTTTCTCCACCATGTATGTGATGCTGATACAGGTGACTCTCATTCTGTACCTACTGTTTCCCCTCGCTTTCTGCTGTAGCTGAAGTAATTTCCAAAGCGTTTAAAGCAAAATATTATCATCAGATGCCCTGTTCTCACTACTCAGCTTTCTGCTTGCTCAAGAATAAGCCATTCACTTCTTTCCCTAGCCAAGGCATTTTGCCTCATATCACAAAGGAGCAGGTAATCCCTATGCCCAGGAGGCTGCTGAGCCTGAGGAGCTGTTGGTGGATCCCATTCCTGCTGGAAATGAGTGGTGTGCCAGCCCTTGCAGCTTTGAAAAAGTCAATGTTTGCATCACACTGAGCCCTGGGCTGAATGTCAATGACCAAATGTGACAGCCCTGTGTTGTAACAGCTCCTTATAGAAGGATCTCCGGATGGGAAGAATGGTTAAAACGTAAGACCTACAGTGGTTTATTATGGCTTAAAACCTCACTGATCTAAAGAATTACTCCCCATGAGTAACAGTGGTGATGGAAGGAGACTGAAGACAAGTTCTGGCTTTGATGCCCGTGAACCACAGTGCTTCCACGTGTACTGCAGGCAGTCGTCCCAGATGTCACGGGGATAGGAGGCCCATCCCTGGGACAGGCTACAAGGGAGGACAAATGTGGCAAGTTGTGTGAATTGATAAATGGTACAAAGCTCAGCCCACAACCCTCTGGCTTGTTTACTCCATGACCTCAGTGCGCCAGCACACCTGGACCACCCAGAAACCACTGTCCACTTTCTGGATCAGCTGTTTCCAAGAGAATCTTGGCTCCTGTTCATCTCCCGCTCCCTGAGGCTCCCCCAGAGCAATGCTCTGCAGCTCTGATGGAGGAATAAAAGGAAAATCCTGTCTCTGAGGTGTTGTGGAGAGGCTCACAGTGGGACAGAAAACTTAACACTGAGAGTGCAGATACCAGGAGCCTGCAGCTATGAGGTCTCAATTCAGAACACTGGTGAAACACCTTGGACAGGCCCATTAGGATTCAAGCCACCAGTTTATAAACCACATCACATTAGAAAAGTAAAGAGTTTTCACAATGTATCTGCTCAAGAAGCAGAGATAAGAATAGGGAAAGAGTTTTTTGATTCATTTCCGGAAAATCTGTTCCACTTAAACATTCAGTCCCTGAATTTGCTCAGAGGCAGGAAATGAGAAGGAAGGAAATTTCTCCTCAGTTTGTCTCCTTTCAGAAAAACTGAACCACTCCCCCAGTTTAAGATCTGTAACTGCCTGAAGCAAACTGGCTGCCCTCGGGGAAGACAGCAAACTTCAGTCTTCTCCACAGACCAAACCAGTGTGTGACCCAAGCTAAAGACATCCACCAGACTCTGTGGCTGACCAAAGGTGTCATGACTGCTGTGGAGTCCTAGTTCAATGAACAATGGACTCTGCAGACTGACTTATCCAGAACTGCTGGCCCCTGATGTCATTTAGGCATCAAAGCTATGCATTCACAGGAGGTGGTGTGAACATGGCCCACAGCTCAATTTCCACCTCTCAAAGGTACATGCAAGGTTTCAGTGCAAAGGATAGGAGTGCATTTACTGGAGGCAAGTAGCTCATTTGTCTGCTGACATGCATGAGGTGCTGGAGCATGTCCAGAGCACAGCAATGGAGTAGAACACAAGTCTGAGGAGGAGCAGCTGAAAGAGCTGGGGGTGTTTAGCCTGGAGAAAAAAAAGGCTCAGGGGGAGCTTTATTGTTCTCTATTACAGTCTGAGAGCAGGTTGTAGTGAGGTGAGGATTAGTTTCTTCTCCCAAGTAACAAGCAAGAGGAAACGGCTTCAAGTTGCGCCTGACATCGTGAAGAAATGCATTTGGCGGGTTTCATTTAAAAAAAAATATATATATATAATTGCTGATATCAGAGTTTCCAAACTTGACCACCAAGGAAAAGTATCTGACTGTATAATTAGGGGACTGGGAATAAAAAGCAACCTATTATATCTACTGTCACAGGGATGAGACAACTCAATGAACAGTTGATGGCAAGGTACAAGCAACCCAGACATCTATGCCTCATCTTTTTGCATGAAAATGCAAAAAGAAGCATTAGTAGTCTGAACTCAATATACTGTTCTAGAAAGACATGTCAAACTTTTCACAAGGCATAAAAATCAGTTCAATTTCTGTTTACCAATGACATTGGAAACCTCACGGAAAATGAAATCATATTCCCCATTTTCTGTTCGTTTGCATAAGAATTTTTCAAGTTTTTCAGAATATAAATGCACATTTGACATAAGCAAAACAAAGCTTGCTCAGCCCCAAACACACAGTTGTATTAGGATGACTTTCTTACTGGGTGGCGTTTTCCAATGCCCTGGAAAAGGTTGAATAATCATCAGTTGAGTGTTCAAGAGAGTAATACCACGTAGCTGCATCTTCAATGAACGAGTTGGACTCTTCTCCTCCTAGAGAATTTTGCAGAGCCTGATAAAAGACTGTTTTGCTGTTGGCTCTTCCTTGACTTTCTTCAAATTTCTGAGGAAAAAAGTGCATACATGGAATTCAGAAACAAAACCAAAAGATAAATTTTTTAGTGGAACAATGTAGGCTCAGATCTCCCTCTGCTGGAACAAGTCCTCTCTGCTGTGATTTCTGATTCCTAAGGGATTCAGTAGGGGACAGCCCTAATTTTTCTTTCCCAAAACAGTCACCAACCAGAAATATTGGCTTCCTCTGGACATACTAGTAAGTCCAAATCATAGGTACCAAGCTGTGTCAATGGATCTCGAATAAAACAGAAATCCTGCTGGCTCTCACAGTAGTTCCCAGGGAAAGTCCTCCTCTGCATGTGTGTCCAACTCTGTCTTTTTGATGGTCTCCCTGAAGGAAAACTAGAGGGGAGAGAGGGAGACACGGGTGTTTTCCTTTGAAAATTTCAGAAAGCAAACATGTTGTATAGGCCATTTCACGGCTATGTCACTCTGCCTCTTCTGGGAACACCTACAAAGAAACAGGGCTGCTCTAAGTTCTGTATTCAAGTCCCTTCTGGAATAACATCTGCCTCAGACCTGGAAGAGAAATTCCATTCCCTGCAAATTCTAATGCAGAGAACAGCCATGATCTTCAAACTTCATCACCTGTAGGGCCTTTCAGAGAAACCAAGAGTGAAATGCCCTTTTCCTGAGATCTGTGGTCTGAAACCTTTCCTACCATAAAGGCTTGTTTCCCAGAGCGAAGTGCCCATGTCACAGGGACCACCTTCTATGCCAAACTGTGTATCCAAACATATTTTTACCAAAGCTAAAGACTGCTGGAATTTTTCAACACATCTTTCTTTGAGGAAGCTTTTTATGTTATCAATTCAAACTTTTCACTCTTTTAAAAAATTATTTCAATTTCAGAAACAGAACAACTTCACAAAAAGAAATATCAACCCTGAACTTTCCTGTGCATCAAGTCCTTTCTAAAGAGGGCACTATACAGGTGCATATTGGTTGAAACTTGGATAAGCATTCCAGAGAAAAAGATCTAACAAACCACCTCTATTATTTTGGGCAGTCAGTCTGATGTAAACTACGCCAGTGTCTGCCCAGTTTAGTTACTGTAGATGCTTTACTTAATGTATTATTTTGATGGCCCACAGCTGGTTTTCATCATGCTGCTAGAAGGTCTTTCCACAACCCTATACAGAAAGTACAGATGGAATAATAACTTTTCAGTAGATTCACAGAAATGAAAGACGGAAAATAAGTTCCCATGAGCTGAGGATGAGGTTTGTCCTTAGAATACTAATGCTCTGTGCATTTTGATTAAGTGACTTTAAGGGATTTCAAAACTCTACCGAGTATCCCAAGGTCCAAGAAGATCTTGGCAATTTTCCTTGCATTTGTAATAGATTCTTCTTTTTGATAGATTTTGGCCCACGCAATGTGAAAGAGTCATGGGATGCCAGCTTTAGTAATACAGCTGTACTCCAAAATAGATGGGGAGCTCACTCCTGACACGTCACTTCATGTGCACAAATGCCACATATGAAACTGCACAGCACTCTTGCCTGCAGAATCGTTCAGCTCAAAACCAGCAAGGACACATATATTCTTCTGCAGGAAATAGAAATAATCACTGAAGACCTGACTGCAAGTTTGCTGAATTCAAAAGCAATTTTTCCATCACAGCTTTGGCACACGTCGGTTCAGGTTCCTACTAACCAGAAGAAGCATTGCCTTGTCTAGCTAAGAATCCCTCATTTGGAGTCTGGGGTTAGCAGCTGTGGGTAAGAAAAGATGCTTTTCTGCAGCAGTGCAAAGCCCAATCTCTTGTGTATAAATCAACCCGTACGAGCAACTTTCATGCAATACTTTTGTTTAGCTGGCTTTTTAAAAAATTATTACCTTGTTCTACACCTGTCATGGATACTTAAACCAGAGAGAAACAAAGTGAAAAAACCTTACGGTATTGATTATGTAACCTAAGAACTGATCCATCACTGTCTCATCCATGGTCAAGTATCAAATCAAAGTTATGGTTGAAAATCACAGAAAAGGAGATGGATCATCATACAACACATGGTTAAGCTGAGGAACTCCCTGCCAATGGTTTTGTGGATGCCAAAAACTGGTGAAGATGAAGTTTCATGAATGAGTTTTTGAATTAAAAAAAAAAAAAAATCAAATAACTTGATAGTTTTTGAATACGGGAAGATCAATTCAGGATAGGAAGTCCCTGAGCTGCAAAGTGCTAGAGGTTTGGAGAGCATTTACCAGAAGTATCAGATTTGCTTACCCTATTCTTACAAGCAGCCTATTTTAACCACTGCTGAAAACATTTTGTGCTGAACAGTCCTTTGATCTGACTCAGTGCGGTCGGCCTTAGGTATTTAATGTCAGAAGTCAAGGAGAAAAGGCAAGAGGCTGGCTTGGCTGGACAGGGATCCTCTCTTGGAAATAAGGCAAAAAAGAAAGGTGTATGCCCAGTGGAAGGAAGGTCAGGTGACATGAGAAGAATACAGAAATGTTGCTTGCCACTGTAGGGAGAGAATTCATTTGGCCAAAGCTCAAGCGGAGGTGAAGCTGGCAGAAATGTGGGGGGCAAGAAAAAGAGTTTTTTCAAACATGTTAATGGCAAAAGGCAGTGGAGAAATAACATCGACCCTTTACAGAATAAAGATGGTCACCTCACACACAGGGACATGGACAAGGCAGAGATGTTCAATATATTCTTTGTCTCTGTTTCAACGTGGCTGATGGACCAAGGGGGTCTCAGTGCCCTGAGCTGGAAGACCATGACTGTGAGAAAGATCAACTCCCAGTTGACTCTGAAATTGTGTGGGATCTGCTGCTTCAGCTGGATCCCTACAAATCTATGGGGCCTGATGGGATTCAGCTGAAAATCCTCATCAAAATCCTCATCAGCCAGCTGGCTGATGTCATACCAAAGCCTCTCTTGATGATTTTTGAGCAGTCTTGGGAATCCAGAGAGGTCCCAGCTGACTGGAAGCTGGTGAACATTGTCCTGATTTTCAAGAAGGGCAAGAAGAAGGACCCCAGAGACTACAGGCCTGTCAGTCTCACTTCAGTGCCCGTTAAAGTTATGGAGAAGATTATTCTGAGAGGTATTGAAAACAACCTGAAAGATAGTGCAGTCACTGGTTTCAGCCAGCACAGTTTCATGAGGGGAAAGTCCTGTTTATCAGACCTGATTTCCTTTTATGACAAGGTAACCCACCCAGATATCTGGGAAAGCCAGTAGATGTAATCTCTTTGGATTTCAATAAAGCTTTTGACACTGCCTCTCACACCATCCTTCTGAAAAAAAATGTCCAGCTTTCACCTGAATAACTGTGATACATGATTGGTGAGCAACTGACTCATGGGTGGGGCACCAAGGGGTATATGGAATGAGGTGACACCAGACTGGTGATTGGTCACTAGTGGGGTTCCACAGGGCTCCATCCTCGGCCCAGTTCTTTTCAGCATCTTCATTAATGACCGGGGCACAGAACTCCAAGGAAGTTTGCCGATGCCACTAAATCGGCACAGCATCGCCAGCCGAGCAAGGGAGGGATTGTCCCACTCTGCTCTGCGCTGGGACGGCCTCACCTCAAGAACTTTGTGCAGTTTTGGGCACCACAATATAAAAAAGACATTAAGCTTTTAGAGAGCATTCAAAGAAGGATCACAAGGATGGTGAAGAGTCTGGAGGAGAAGCCGTATGAGGAGCAGCTGAGGTCACTTGGTCTGTTCCACCTGGAGAAGAGGAGACTGAGGGGGGAGACCTCGCTGCAGTTACAGCTTCACTGTGAGGGGAAGTGGAGGGGCAGTCACGATCTCTTCACTCTCATGACCCATGACAGGACCCAAGTGAATGGGTCCTGAAGTTGTGTCAGGCAAGGTTTTTGTTCAATGTCAGCAAAAGGTTTTTCATTCAGAGAGTGGCTGGGCACTGGAACAGGCTCCCCAGGGAAGTGGTCACAGCACCAAATCTGACAGATTTCAAGCAGGCTTTGGACAATGCTCTCAGGCACATGGTGGGATTCTTGGGGTGTCCTGTGCAGGGTCACAAGTTGGACTTAATGATCTTGAAGGGTTCCTTCCAACTCAGGGTATTCTTTGATTCTGTTCTATGATTCTACGATTCACTGTGCCTATGTACTGGTTTCTGTGGTTTTCAAAATGCCCCAAAAACTCTGCAATTTTCAGAGTTTTCTCAATAATAATTTATAATATTGTGGGGCCCCCAAGACATGTTGAGTCAGATGAAAGAGGGCTCAACAGGCGGACATGGATGATAAACAGAACTAGCATTTGTAAGAGATGATGAGAATTTTCATCCCTCAAACAGCACTAAAATAGTACAACCCGAATCCATTTCTGAAGTGTTGCTTTGGCTACAGTATAATTTAAACATCTGACTTAAACATGATAGCCAAAACCAAAGCAATATGTTTAAAATGAAATTCATTAAACATTAAAAAGACAAAATATTTAAACTTCTCAGAAACAGATTCAGTTCGACCAATTTTCCATGTCCAACATATGTTCCCATTAGAAAATATATGACCAAGGAACAATTTTCAAATCACAGTAGATACAACAGCTGCTACCAGATTAATAGAAACAGCTGCACATTATGTAAAATAATTTACATTTTGCTACCATTTAAAGAAGCATTAGGAATTGGCCTCAGAGTTATAGTGGGGTTTTCTAAGAAAGTATGTAAGCAAATAATTAAAGGCAGCAGGTGCATGCCTTTCTACTCCTCTGACGATTCAAAAACATCACAAACATTGCCTAAATATTGAGTTAAATAACGGTTACTGTTCTTGTTGCTGCAGGATAGCTTATGGAGCATATGAGTGAATCTGGCCCAGTGTTTTACTTAAAAAGAAATTGTAGCAGTAGGTAGACCAAATATTTACATCTTCCAAGGGGCAAAATGTACTTTTCCGACAAACTGAAATAGTGATAACACTAACTAACCGTGTATGTACAGATCTCAGGCCTTAAATGGCTTTTGACAAACACTGTCACAAAAGATGGTGAAAGATCCGCCAGCCACTCAGCAGAGTCTTCCAGGAATTCCAACTACTTTCAATATGAAGTAAAGAGTTGATTTCAGCCCCTTCTCCTCGCCGATGGCATTTATGAGAACACTTTTCCCCTGGTCATTACAATAAATATACACATATCTGCCCCCTGTTGTATATTGCTGAATACCTTTTTCCATAAATAAATTGACTGTAATATAGTGCAGGATGGAAGTTCTGTCCTGCACAGATCCGTCTGCTGACATGAGGTAAATAAACTAGATTTCTATTTACCCACTCCCCTATGTCCTGGATTTGGGTTCTGCACCCCACTAGATTGTACTAAGGAGGGAAAGAAAAAGAAAGAAAACACATGAAGTACAACCTCAGTCTTTCAACTAAATCCTTGCAATGTGGAGATTGCATAGCAGGCATTTAACAAATGGAGGATACAGCCTGGGCTATACTGACCTACATGCACATACAGATAAACACAGACGTAGAGCAGCATGAGTGAATCCATAAATTTAATGCCATTAGGTCCTCCCACCTGAGCATCACATACAGGACAGGGATAAAATTTTGTCCAGTTGGGAATTGAAATCAACATTTTTAGAGGTTTCTGCTCAGATGCCTTAATCTATGACTGCTCAAAGCTAATATTCCCTGAAGGTCTGCCATGGGAATTGCCTGAATGGGTTCAGGCTTAACCACTCCACATGTCACAGAATAATGCATTATGGTACCACTTGCCATTCCCTTAACAAACTCTGCTTTGTTTCTCACTTAGTTTCAACCATCTGATGGCTGCACTGGGGATGAGTAGGAAGTGCTCCAGGAAGTGATGAATCTGTCTCAGTTCACATGAATAAGCTTTTCAGTGAATGCCATAAAATGGACATTTTATGGGCATACTGTCTGCTGCAAACATCACTGAGAGACCTCAGCCTTTAATTGTAAGCAAATCGAACATAAATGTTTTGCTCGCACATAAGTGGTGCCTTCTGCCTTTCTGTTTCATTTTTAATAGCAAAGACCTTAATAGGCACAAGCGCGGTGCTGCAGTGGGAGTACAGGGACACCCAGCACAACCAACAGCCAGAAGGATCTCACAGAACAACATGGTGCCAGCTGGATTTTCTACCTTCTGGTCTGGAGGTTTCACTCTCACTTCTATGCGAAGAGTGCAAAGAGTTTATAAAACTTGAATGCAACTCCAGTCTAAGATGATAAGATTTGCATCATGTCTCAAGTTTGCTTACATCCAAATGGCTAAAAGTGTCTCCTTATCATGTAGAGGATCAGTATTAAGAGAAACTAGGATTAACAGAGCAAGTCCTTGACTGAATTGGCCAGCACAGTTATTCCCAGGAACCGGTGGAGCAAGTCAGAAGGGGTTAAATGTTTCTACCCCTCACTCCTTGCACTGTCTGCACTGAAATCAGTCATCCTAAAGAACACGGAAATTGAGGACTATGCCAATTCCATACACTTGCCAGAGCACCTTTTAGCTGTGTTCATCTACTGAAAAACATGCATGGATCTTCTCTCTGCAGGGCAGGAACACAACCATAGGTGGATTTTCACCCCAGGGAGGTTTGGTTCTCTCTTTTTAGAACAGATTAAATACTTTGGTTGTAATCAAAGGCAAACTAGTAATTATGCCTTGGTTCCCCAGGTTCAGCTCAGTGCTCTGTCTACCAGCTAAGCCTTCCCATACTCCTTCGTGTGTCAGTAAAACCAGATTTCGGTATTCCTAGAGAAATGCAAGTCAGATTAACCTCAAAGGAACCCTTAAAATTAATAATGTAGATGAGTGGGATACGGTGTGGGTTGTCTCAAATCCTGCTTTGAGGTCTGTTGTGGGGAGAGGGCATTTAGCACAGGTTAAAGATCTCTTATGATACTTATGAGAGAGGAAATGGGGCACAGACTTCCAGGTAACAAACGCCATCCGCACTAGATTCTGTCACTGCAGCTAAATACATCCGTGGCTTGTTCAGGACTCCATCATCTGACTGACTGCAACCATACATGGTCATGGCTGGCACACAGAAATGCTGCTGAGGGCCTGGAGAACGCATGTTCTTGAACAGCTCAGTGATGGAAGGAGCATTACAGTTTCCCAGCAATTAATACCCTAACTGTGTCGACAAGGGAGAAATCAGGAAAATTTAACCTTGCAGCAGGTCTTTAAGAAAACAACCCAGACAGGAATTCAGAGTGGTCAAAGCATTCATCTCCCCCCAAGTCCTAAAAACCTGACAGGAAAATAGAAATAGCAGAAAATGTGCATTAAAAAAATCATCAGTAGATATGACCCTTTCTTACGGTTGAGTTGCACCAACTTACTGAGTTCCCTTCCAATCTTATTTTCTGCAAGCCTTTAAATAAAAAAGATATTTCAGATTTTATTTTTGGACAGGCAACATTTTTCTGCTGAGCTCTCAGTTACAAGTGTTTTTTCTTTTCATTTCAATGTGACAGTGCTGGGATTTAGCACTCGTGCCTTTCATCAACACCATGATTTGTTGCAAAATTTTTAATAAATCATGGAATTTCATCTCAATTTTGCAGACAACTGTCATATGCAGAAACAGCGGTAAAGGAAAGAATTTCACTTCCTAGTCTTCATCACAGGACTTGTAATGAGGTCACTGAGGTTTTTTCCCCTCTCACAGGTTCTGGATCATTATCTGCAGGCCTCCAGCATCACACTGTATTTTCTGTGCCTTCCTCCTACGACTTTCTCTTGCAATTGATTCCAAAAGAGAAAAATACATGAAATAAGAGCAGGAAACTTCTGATAGAGAGTAAATAAGTAATAGGAACTTAATTTAGGTGGGCCATTAATTCTGAATTAAATTGGTCTACGTGCTGTTGCCTACCAGCAAAGAGAAGCTGGCAATGACCTTTCACTGCCTTCTAAGAGATGAAATCCACAGAATTATTGCAAGATAGCAACAGACAGTACAGCATGGATGCAATTCTTTTTGGTTTCACCAGCTTATGTCCGGAAACCTGAGACCACACATCAGGCCAGTGCTGTTCTTTGTTACAGCTAGTCCACATTCAGAAACATCTTTACGAGGAAATGTACTTCTAGGAGGCATCAGAGGAAACAGGTTGCTAAAAAAACCCCAAAATGCTGACTTAATCCTGCTGTGCAGTGAAGAAATTCATAATCAAGTTTCTTTCTTCTTTGTGAGATACTACTGAGATTGAAATATAAATAGAAATTTAAAGACAGTAAAACATAAATGCTAAATCACTTCTGATCTCTTGCCTTTTCATATCTGCCACAGAAATCTTAACCAACAAATATTATTCTGTCATTAGTCATCCTGACCATGACCGGCTGGAGAAGGACAATGCATTTGCATATTTCCATGGAACGTAATTCACAACTTGTAGAAATCAAAAAGGATCTCTCCAGGCTGCATATGATTACTGTCATCACCATAATCTCAGTGATACCATCAGTTCATTAACAGGGAGTGTCTTCCCACCTTAATTGCCTTGGCTCTGCTGATGAGCCCATCTTGCTGAGCACTTCCAATGAGCAGATCTACTTTCCGAAGCCGAGGGCGCTGCAGGGCTTTAGCCAAAGGTTCCCGGAGGTAAATTCCATCCATCACTGGACCCCAGTACTGGAATGGGCCACTTATAGCTAGCAGCTATGGTGGCAAAACAAAGCAAGAATTGTGCGGTCAATTTCGCTTACTCTTTAAATACTATTTTATTTATGCTTAATGGAACGGATCTGATACCCTTCAAGTGAACAAGTTACCAAGTACTATAAATGCAAACTCATCATTGGCAGGAAACAATGATTTTGCAGACAGTCTCAGCAGGTGAAATGAGCTGAAGAGGCTAAGAGAAATGATGGTCTTATAGCCATAAAAATGTTGTTTTAAACTAGGGATTGACTCTATGCTGGTCCTCATCAAAAAATTTATTGTCAGTGGGTGTTTTAATTTGTGGGTAAAGGATCCATCTCTAGAATTATTTATACTGCAGCTTTCACAAGCCTCCCACTTCAAATACAGAACACTGACATCCCACCCTGATTCATCTTCTGCATACATTCTGTTACTAAAGCTACAGACATTTGACTCTCCTCTAGAGTAACACCCAGGGGCAGACAAGAGGGAACTGAAAGAAGGCAAAAAACTATATTTAGATTTATTTTAGAAGACATGATTAAAGCAGTGTAAAAGGAATTTAGTCTAAAGGAGAATCAAACTGTGAGTATTCATAGCTCAGAGATGGATGTCATGGACAACAACTTCCCTCCACCACAAATAGTCCCGTTCCTCTTTCACAAGGATTCAGATTAAATTATTTTTTTAAGCTTTCTCACAGCTTTGTGTGAAGGGAAACTTTTTGATTTTTTGCCAATGGCATATGTTTTGCTATGTTGTACCTTAGTCTGTGCATCATTGAGGACACGGGCAGGCAACTGGTGAAGGCAGGCTACAATTTCCTCACTGGTGGATGAAGGGCATCCCACATCTTCAGCCAAAGCTGCCGCTTGGGTCTGTGCTCTCCTTGTAGTAATTATGGATGCTGGAGAAAAAGCTGAGCCTCCCTAGGGAAAAAAACCCCACAATATCAGTCAATATAGGTTGTCAGAACACCTGGTTCCCTGGTGCAGGTAAAAAAGATGAGAAGCAAAATCTGTCCAGCTGCAGAAGGTAAAACACTGGCTTTTAAATCAAAACAAGCAAGTTCTAAAGATCAAAGCAAAAGTATGAAGGGTCGGCTTGGCTGTTTCCAGCTCTGCCACGGTCATTTTGGAAAAGCTCTGAGAAGTGTCTACATTATGTCTCTAACCAAATAACAAAACTTTCTGAAAACTTTGCTGGAAGGAGAAACATTGAGACAGGAGCAGATATAAAGAAGGTGCTGTGAGGCACATGAGGGAACGGAGAGCCCATCTTACAAGAGGAGACTAAGTAGAGTTTTATCACAGCAATTATAAACAAGGACTGAGAGCAGGCATGATGCCCATAAAGAAGAGCTATTTGTACCTTGGGACAATGCTGGTACAAGGACAAATGAGCACTAAGTATTCACATTGACTGTAAATTAATTTCGGCTAGAAACCAAAGATAGCTAGCACAAGGAGCAGTGAGGGTTGGAAGTGCTACGAACTGAGGAAGGAGGAGCAAAAGGCCAAAGGAAACTGCAGAGGATTAACCACAGCATGAAGATCAAAACCAGAGCATAGGCTACAGTCCAGTCTCTACCCCAGACTCTTCATATTTTTCCTACAGCTGTGCCAACATAGAAAATGTTCTTAATAAGAAAAGATGGCACAACATTTTTGAGTGTACATGAAAACTGCCTGTTGAAAATGCAGATAAATTAGCTTAAATCTGATAAGAGCTGACCTAGAACAGAAAGGCTGGAATCGCTCTGATATGGTTCAAATGACTAATTTCCAAACATTTGCATCAGTTTACTATAATAGCCGCTAAGATTAGCCTCTGTCCTCTAAAAAACCCCACACCCTAGATGCATGACATGAAATACACTGATCTATTGAGCTGATTAACTTACTTCTTACTGAATTTGCTCAAAGCATAACTACGAGTCTGCAAAAGCAAGTTAAAAAGAAACAGAAAACAAACAGCAAATCCTTAAATTGAAATTGTCTCAAACCTCTGAGCCCGCAGAACTCTGTGCAGCCCTGGCCAGCACCAAGGACATTTTTTATATTTCAAACAAGCAGAGCCATTGATACTAACAGGATACCATTGCTCGCAACTGGAGAAATCGGTTTCCAAAAATAGTGAGAAAGAGGTTATTGTTTGGGGGTAGAGACAGTCTTTTTAGTTCACTGCATGTAGAATTTCCAGTGCTACTACCTTCCTGAAAGGTTTCTCTTATTTTTTAACAGATCTGGAAAACAAGCACTGTTCTTAGCTTAATGACTGAGATGCAGATGGTTTCAGATAAGGAGAGGAAAAGCCTATTTTTTTACATCTGAGCCACTAGAAGAGCCATCTCGAGTTTTAAGAGGGTGGAAGAACTAAAGAAGAAGAAATAAACACCACTTGGTCTTATTCCTCACTTCCTCACTCAGTTTAGATGAGAACTAAAGTGAGCAACGGGCTTTATCCTCTCATGGGATTTGCAGTGGCCTATTTTGTATTTGTAAGGCACGATATTTGCCAGCTGCTGACTAGGTGCACTGACTCAGCTGGTCATGAGAGAGAAAGAAAAATATCTTTGATGAGAGTATCTTGTCTGTGGGTGGGTTCCCAGCACACGGAGTGAGAACCATGTATTTTAACCTGGCCTTTGGAAGAGCATGTTCAACAGAGCTACAATGAGTGAGACTAGGAAAAGGATAACACGCCATGTCGGCTTCCCTCAGAAGAGCAGCTTCCTTGCATTCCATTTGGAGTAAGGAATTATGAGCCCCCTCAATATAGCAGAAAAATTAAACCCAGGATTGCACAATATTTACCCACTAATCTGGCAAACATATTCTTCCACATCAGATCTGAATGTGCTCAGCATGCTTTATCAAGTCTCCAGTACCTCCAAATGGCATTCATTTAAAACAAAGCAAAACAAAATCATAAAAAATTAATGGGCTTCAGTTTCCCAAACTCCAAAAGTTTCACAAATTTTGAAAGTGTCAGTTTCTGTGGAAATTCTGAAATTGCCCTGTTAAAAGGCGACGTTTGGTAGGGAAAGAGTACTGAAATCAGAGGATAGATGGATTCCAAAAATTCACTGGGACCACGCAAAACATCCTGGTGCTTGATTTTGAATACGTCTCCTCGCGGAGATTTTAAAAGCTGTGCAAAGCTTGCCTGTCTCAGATATCTACAACCTGAAAGATTGCCCTGAGGTCATGTACTGAGTAAAGACTGCAAAAGGTTCTCGATAGAAATGTCCCACAAGTTGTCTACTGCGGGGGCAGTAGAACTAAAAGCCTGGGCAGGCAAATCGTCATGTCACAGCACGGGATGTGTACGGGCTAGCAGCAGATACAGTCGAAGCTCGACGAGTGAAAGAAAAAACCCCAAACTTCTGCAAATACATTTCTGAGGGGAGTAGATTTCGATGGAGCCTTACTCTGGCTGTGGATACTTTCTCTTCCTTCTGTGAGTGGTTACAACAGGTTTATGTGCTCTTTATTCTGTCCGTTTTCTTCCATTTTCTATGATAATGGCCACTTCCTCAGTTTGCTTTTTTTGGTAGCACCCACATTCAGGAAGCAAGTCTGGCATTTGGGCTTTGAGGGAGACCAAATCTTTGGGGCTCGAAAGAGATGTGGTACCTACTACTTTTAATCATGCTTAATTTTAACTAGGACTGGAAGCAGGTGATAGAGAAACACGGGGCATCATTCAAGCAGTATTTGAAAACAATACCATTATGTTTCCTTCCCAGGTGCATCTAAAATATGTTCCAGGCTTTAGAAACATGGCTCCTCTTGGGGAAGAAGTTATGCAAGCAAAACTGTACCAGTTCTCTGCTTTTCAAATTCACATCAAAATTCAGGGTCATTGTTTCTTCATCCTAGCCGAAAAACCCCTTCAGGAACAGATAAGTGAGAACAGAATCTGGCATTGCCCAGAACTAATTTTCTTTCTTTTTTGAGCCTGCAGTTTTCACATTAAACAGAAATCTTCCCTAAACACTGAATCCGCATTAGAGGCTGGCTCAGGACACGGAGAATAACAGAGCTAAACTCAGCATTTCCTTCTTTTCCTATAAAACTATAATTTATTTGTGTGATTAGTCCCAGCAACCAGTAACAGAGGACTTGTGTGTTTTAAAAAACAGGACTATTTAGGCAGAAGCAGAAAGAGTGGAGGGCCTGTTTGTTTCCATTACATGACACCCATATTACCATCAACATGACAGAATCATGAATCAGAAAACCAAAGATCATGAGATCAGCTCAAGAATAACAAACACTGTGTTCTTTTTGTTAGTCCTCTGTTTTTCAATTCTCCAGGAATTCTCCTGTACCTATGAACACAAGAGCTAAAAAATTCACTTTTAAAACTAACAAGTGAAATCTTCAGATATTCCTGCAGAGTCACTTTTTGAAAGCGAACCTCTAAAATAATTACATACACAGTATAATTGTAGTCATTAGCCACCTTTGCCATCACTGGGAATTTCCTATCTCAGCATCATTTAGAAGGGATTTACAGGGAACTGAAGCCACACACACTTCTTGTTTTAGCTGTCCTCACAGATGGACCCACTGTCAACAGAGGAAGTTCCGATGACATTTTTGACAACGACCCAGTCGAAAGCATTCAGTACTGAACTGCGAAGAAGAAGCAGTTGCAGCTGTGTTACACAATCCACAACAGCCTTGTTACACTGCTCTCCGAAATTCAGAGGAACAGGAGGAACATCGCAGTGTTGAGCAACAGCACCTACTGCAACAAGTGATGGCACTGAAAACGAGAGGCAAAGCCTTCAGTATTATTTAGTACAGGGACCAGGACCATTGTCAGCATTTCGCAATTTCTCTTTTCAATATTAGAGGTTCGGCTACACAGTAGAAATTCAGGTGCTAGGAAATGTTGCAGCTGACAATGGTGAGAAGCTGATGAATCAGTATTATGTGAAGGTGAATTCTCACTTTGATATCAGGCTGTGACCAGCTGAGCTGGGGCTGGTGCCTCTTGCAGACTTCTCTTTTGGGACATCATAGCTCAACAGATTTTCATTGGTGCTATCCTAACCATTCCAATTCTTCCTCCACAAGCTCTTGCTGCTATTCCGATGAGATGATAAAAAAGAATATATGGACCTGTGCTTGGTTTGTGTGGCCAAGTTTTGGTAGTGAGGGAGTCTAAATGAAATAATTGCACTGTTGTGAGGAAGAGTGAGAGTGGAAAATTCCAGAAGGTCATAATCATGCTTTACTTCTCATTATCCTGCTCTGTTTAATTGGTAATGAATTAAACTAATTAAATTAAATTAAATTAAATTAAATTAAAGTAAACTAACTTCTCTGTTTTGTCTGTGATGGTAACCAGCAGGTGATCTCTCCCTGTACTTAGGTTGACCCACGAGAATTTCATTATATTTTCTCTCCCCTGCCATCTGAGGAGGACAGTGACAGAGCAGGTTTAGTGGGCACCCAGTGTCCAGCCAGAGTCAACCCACCACAGTACTATCACTGTACTCTGTCCCACAACATATCTGGAAAAGACAATTGCCATATAAGCTGCAGTGCTGAATGTCTTTTGAGTCCTCATTTAGTTTGGAAGCTCACTTCTGCAGAATTATTCAAAAATTATGCAGAACACATCTAATGATTAGAAACTTCACTGGAACTAGATTTTATCACCCACACTCTGCAAACCCAAACCCAGCTTCCTCTCCTCACATCACGACCTCTTGTTTTTTTCCAAACTAACTTGAGCCACATTGTCTCCTCAACACACGCACTCCCTGCAAGTGAATGCAGTTTCTCTGAGGGCTGCAACCAAAGCAGGCTTTCTGTCTGCCCTGAACCATGCTATCGGCAATGCAAGCAGCAATTACAGTAACACCACCCAAAAATGAGATCAAAAGACATCTAATGCAAACAGTCCTGAGAATTCTACTTTCCCAAAAGAGCCAGCTGTACAGCAATATTTTATTTGTTAAAAATAGGCACTCTCCAGGCTCAGATACACACAGTTCCCAGCCAGAAGTATCTGTCAGACCATCTGGTTTGACCTCCGGGATAGCCAGGGCTCTTCCATTTCCTGACTGCTGAGCTCAAGTGCTTCCTATCACTTAAAGCATGGCTTGTGTTTGACTAAAGCCTGATCTTGCATGAAGCATTTAAGCTGGGCTCAGAGACACAGAGAAACAGATACCGCAGCCTTCTCCTTGGCAGTTTGTGCTTAAAGATAATCACTTCATGGACAGACAACAGCGCCTTATTTCTGTTTGAAGGTGTCTTCAGTTTCAGTTAATGCCAGACTAAAGATACAGTTTAAATCCTGTTTTTTCTCCCTGCAAAAATAAGCAAGCTGCAACTAAGCGACCACTGACTCACTTTTCCAATGATCTTAGGAGATTATTCTTAAACAGACTGGATTTAAAATATTTTCAGAAGTTGTCTTTAATTTGGAGCCTATTTACTTCTTTCTTGCAGGGTTGTTTTCCAGTATCCTGCACTGTTTTTCCTTAGACATCCAATTCTGCATGGTGACAAGTGCTTACAAGACACCAAGGTTGCAGGGCCCTATGTGATGACATTAATGTCATTTTTTCCAGGCTTTCATGAAGTCTGGCTTCAGGAGCCTGGAGAAGTAGAAAACTTTGGGACCAGCTCAGGGAGTCTCTGTCACATCTAAGAAGACGTTTGGCAGACACCTGGCAAACACCAGCACAGGGAGTGTAAGAGGGAACTGGCATATCAGTCCAGCAATGGAACGGGAGACTGAGATACAAACGTTTTTCCCTCCATAATTGTCTACTAGTCTGTAATCTCCATATAAGAATGGGGGAAGGCAAGGGTTTTCTCTCTTATATCAAAAATAACGTTTTGAAGAAGGAAGATTTCTTTTTGGTATATCAGCCTTTGCAAACCTGTCTTTGCTGACATCAGAGGCAGCCCTGCAGGGGCAATGTTCCTCTTACGAGTGAGTCACAGAGTGCCTGTGTCAGGTTAGTGACTTGAATAACAGGATATGAATACTTCTAAGATGACATACAAAGCCCCACTTAATTCATATAACCACTTTCTTCCATTTAGATGTAAACACTACCTTATCAATTATCCTATTTAAAACGTCGTATCAGCTAAATGCACTGAAAGGGTAAACCAGCTCTCATCATTACACAAGACCAGACAGACACCAGCAACAGGCAGAAATGACACAGAAATGGAGAATTCTATTTACCTCCCTCCTCTGCAAACTCATCTGCTCCTCTACAAGCACGGTACAGACTATGTCTGAGATTTGCTGTGTTTCCAGCAGATCATTTTTTATCAAGAAAGTCCAACCTCTCCTTTAGTGTGACCAATCTTTCCTGCTCAGTCTGAGACCTGCCCCATTCCCGCGTGCATCTTAGGATGTAACCTTACTTCTTGTAAAGGCACAAAGACCGTCAGAGGCAGCCTAAGGCAGAGGGTGGCGAGAAGGATCCGGAAAAGTCTCTGCCTCTGCCTATTCCTACATGCAGACATCCCCCAACCCCTGACATTTTAGTAATCCCAGAGATACTGTTCATCACTTTGGTGAATGCCATTAAGGGACATGCATATCACATCCTTGTGATTTGAGGAAAGCAAGAAGGTCCAAAACAATCAAAATATAATTGGCCAGGGTAACCATGGAGCTGGTGCTATGGACTGATTAGCTTATCAAGCTCCCTAGTGCTTAGGAACAGGAATTCCTTCAAACTGAGGACTGCTAGTACAGCCCATCAAAGAGAAAGAATATTCTGCTGAAATTAGCAAATTACCAATTTTGGCACAGCTTTGGGGATTTGATCAGTGTTTACTGGCTTCAATAACAGTTACACAACAGCTCCCATATAAGCACCTACTTGGAGCTACTCTGGTGTGAAGCAGGAAATCTGCTTAGACTTGTTGGGTTTTCTGGTGGGTTATTTTGTTTTCTTTGGGTTTGTCGGAGGTTTTTTATATTTTCCTCTACAACGTTAGGCATTTGAGTTTTTCAGATCACATCTTGATTATAAAAGCAAAGGGCAAACCTTAATAAATCCCTTTGACTTCTGTATTCATATCCACAGTACAGTATTCTTCAGTGCCTTTACTCAGGTTATTTAACAGGCCAGTATCTTGGTTCCTCCATCTCAGACACTGAGATGAGGAAGGTCTTGAGGCTTCTGCACTTTTTACAATTAATGTGAAAAAGGGCTTCATAGACAGGCTTTCTATCCATATTTCTTCATTGCTGATCTTAAGCTTCAATTATTTGCAGACAGCTATTTTGGGGTACAGAGCGAAGCATAATGCAAAGGCTGCATTCCTATTCAGACTTAATAAGAGTGAAAACTGTGTTTCGTGCCTCTTCCTGTCTGTCAGAAAAAAAATAGCAAAACTGCATAAAACAAAACAGTTGGGGAATGAGCAGTACTGGATAAATAAATTTAGAAGAAGAAGAAAAAAAAATAAACTCTTTTTGTGTAAGTAATGTAAACCGGGTTATTTTCCTCATTTTTTATATCTACTAAAACCAGCCCTGATGCAATACATTGAAAACCTCCCTGTTTTTCTCAGCCCATAGATAAAAAGTGCCTTCAGTAGTGACTTGCAACAGGAACCTCATCTGTTGCAAACACTTTGAGCCTTCCTTATTTCTCAGAGAGGAAGTATGTGGCCTGTTTGGCAAATGCTGCTCTACATGACAGCGTGAACTTCACAACACACTCATTCGACCGGCTGCTCCTCGACTTGATCAGCTAAACCTTGCTGGCAGCATGAGAGCAGTACTATGACTACGGCTTTTTTCAGAAATACTGCAACCTGGAATGCCATGCCTAGCATTTAAAGGTAATCACTGCTGTGATATATTTTAGATTATCTGCATACGAGACCAAATGTTTCAATTTTATTTATATACAAGGGTGTTCTATTTCATTAAGAATGACAGTATTCAAAACGTGGATTTCAAGTACCACCGAAGGCAGAGATAGAAGAGCCTGCCTTGATCCTTTTCATAAGGAGTGGTACTAAAGACAGCCAGGACAAGGAGTATTTCTACTGAAACCTCAGAGTAAGATAGATGCTTAGGACACTATGCTGAGGCAAAGTGCATTTCACTATAACCAAAATATGAGCCCACAGATTAGTGGGCTTTTTATTCAAAGTGTTAGAAGTGTGCATAGTGTGGTATTTCTGTGTTGTTTCATGTTTGCATGTGTCTATGAATTACTTTGATGAGAGTATTATGTTATTCTTTCTAAGTACAGAGGGATAAGAGCCTCAAAGCTGAAAGGATGTTCATTTTGATTAATGATAAATTAAGGGATATTCACCAAAAAAAAAAAATATATACAGCTTCTGAATTCTAAGTTGTTTTGCTTTTTCTTTCCCCACATGAAAAATAACAGGATGCCGGTGCTTTCATATTCAAGCTAAATGAGATTCAGACATTACCTGTGAACCTTTTTGAGCATTAAATCATAAAACCTTGGCAGTATAGATGTGAATATCAGGAAACAAAAATCAAATAGGCTGTAGCATCTCAGGAATGATAAATGTTCTAATTTTACTAGTCTACGGTGTTCCTTGTAGGAGGGCTTTACTCATGTGCTTATCTTGCCTTTTTATTCCTCTTATTATTTTCATTTCTTTATTTACTAATTCTCAATCATATTAAATATAACTTTGAAAAAGTTCTCACCAAGTGGCAGACTTTCGTATGTTCCATGCTATTTAACTGCTGCAGAACACGTTTTCTCAGAGAACATATTCTGCAAAAGGAAGTTATTGCTACATATGCTGCACGCAGGAACGGAAGAGGAAAATTGTACCACAGGTTTTGGGGTCACACCATGTAGGTCAGTGGGATTCCAGTCTTGACAGGTGAAGAATTCATAGCTGCTGAGAGTTCTGATAAATAGGACACAAAGGTGGGCTGGGACTGGAGATGTTTCCTCACCTTCCTTTTGGCAGCAAAGATCCCTAAGCCCTAACAGCTGTGTGCAAACAGCCATGGCTGCAGCGGGCGCCTTTCCTTGGACACCACGTGCACAGGTGGAAAAGGGAAAGGAGGAAGGACCAATGCTTGGAACACTGCAAATGTGATCTTAAAATCAAATTCTCACTGAGGCGGTGGCTGGTGAGCAGAAGAGCTGCAGGTAGATTTTGGTTCCCAGCAGCCCAGCAGTTCCTCTGAGCTGAACAGCAGCTGCAGTCCAGGCAGGGCTCGGGGTAGATAAGACACAGTGAGTTTAGAGTTTGTAATTCCTCCTTAATTCTTTCCAAATCACCCTAAGTGAATTATTTTCTTTGGATCTGGCATAATTATCTGCTTCTGTGATGGAAGGATGGCACTTCTACTTGTATCCCAAACTCTGTCATCAAGTTTAGATATAAGGAACAAATATTTTACAATGAGGGGGGTGAAACACAGGTTGCCCATTGAGGTGTTAGATGCCCCATCCTTGGAAACATTCAAAGCCTGGTTGGACAGGGCTCTGAGCAACCTGATCTAATTGCAAATGTCCCTGTCCATGGAGGGAGGGTTGGACTAGGTGGCTTTTAAAGGTCCTTTCCAACCCAAATTATTCTATGATTCAATAAGGTCAAGTGAGATGCAGTGCATGGAGCAAATTTGCTATTTCAGAAGATTATCACCTATAAAACTGTTACCGTTCTTCTATTAATTTCAATGAAAAAAATTGGTTCACAAGATCTTTAAAGCTTCCAGTAAGTCCAGTTTTGCAGAGTGTCTCAAAATTTCAGAAAACCACACAAGAATTTATCATCCAGTGATGGAATGGATTTGTATTGTGCTGGCAATAACTCAACACAAGCACAAGATACTTCAGCCATGAAGTTCTATCATTCACTTGAGAGTAAACTGTTTTAGCAAACAACATTGGTTTAGAAATACAGCTCCAGTTTGTACACTCTTAGTCTAGAAACAATGATATGCCATTGCCAGCAAGCAAGCAGAATCTATCTTTTGCCTGCCCTATTTCAAACAAAACTTCCAGTTTCTTCCATTTTCAGACATCTGAAGGTTGAGTCATGCCTCAGAACATTCACTCCACCACCTTTAACTGGACTATAGGAACCTTCACTCTGCCCATGTGCATAATGACAAGTGGCCTTAGTAGTAAAACCTAGTCTGATGTCTCATTTTCCTTTTAACCACTTTGGTTAAGTGAATTAACAGCAAGGGTCAGAGCTTTCCATTTTTTTTATTTATTGAGCACTTCTGCCGTGAGTCTGGAGAACATCTCGAACTCTCTGTCCCTTTCCCGACTTTATGCTACCCATGGTAGTGACAGTAAAAGAGCACGGAAAATGCAATGACACTCAGCAAAGTGCCACGTTAGTGACGGCAAAGCCCAAGACGTCACCGCTCTTCACTCTTACTGAAAGAGCTTTACAACGTTCACATTTTCCACAAGTCAGATTCTTCTACATCTAAAGCAACAGCACGGAGCTGCACGCTCTGTCCTGATGACTTCAGAGGTCCTTCGAGAACAACGATGCCTGGTATGGCAGAAGTGAACCAGGCTGTGCTCTCCAAAAATACGAAGTAGGAACTTGCCTGTTCCAGTATTTAATCCCTCTGGGCTAGACAGTGGTTTAATTGCAAGCGATGTATAAGCAACCCTGAAGAAACACTTCAGGTATTTTTAAAGCAATGTTTAGAGTTTAGATCCTTAAATACCATCTAGAAAAATGAAGGTGTCTTGGTGAAATGTGCCGTGCCTTTAGAAAGATTGAAAGCCTAAAGTAAAATTTTCAGAAGTCTTTCCACCACGCATAAATACTACATATCGCTTTCCAAAGTGACTCAGGCATACCTGAAATTAGGAGTAGGAAAAAGGCCCTTGGTCACAACCCTGAGACTTGTAGGATGATGCTCTCCCCGGCCTTCAAATAACAAAACACAGCATGAAATAGTAATTAGAGGTAGGACTCCTCATTTTTTTTTTTTTCAGACTTTTGGGACACAAAATTCAAGCAATTCTCATCTAAATATCAATTGCATGTGTCAAAATTATAGATCAACATAAGATGTTTATGCTGTCATTCTTGCCATCTATCTGGACTTGCACAACATTTTTGGTAACTTCAGCTTAGAATCTATACACTGAGCAAGAATTGAGCTTCCCTTTTAAATTACTGCAAAAATGCATCTACAAGAGCACAGAGCTCAGCAGAGGTTATCGGTCCAGGTATTTTTCTCACTATCCTGGCTGACTTTTTCAGCCCTGTTGAGCTCTCTATTGCTGTGTGCAGGAAATTTTTCTGGCTAATTTGAAGATGAGCCAGGAACATCTATAATATCTGTAGCCAAAGATATTTTGGGCTGCACTACTCCTATGGGTTTACCTCTTATCCTTGATGGGATGAAAGTAAGAAAAATATTCAATAAATTAAAATTGAGTCTTGCAGAAAAATATTCATAGTTAGATCAGGAAATTATGATCTTTCAAGTAGACAGTGCCTGACAAAGTGAATTGTGGTCTCAGTTTTAGAAATTTAGGTGCATTTACGTGGAGAAAGCTATTTTTTGTTTTCTATCACGACATCTTTTTTTAAAAACATGAATACCCAAGCAGTTTATTTAAATATGAGGGTGCTGTTCTATTCAGCTTCTAGGCTTCTTCTATCAGGCAATGAAACACATTTTTGCTCTTGTGAAAGTAGGTTTCAGAGGCTTGTCAGAAAGACACTGGCACAGCTGCGCCCTCCAGATGTGCCACAAGCCAATTCTGAGTGCATAAAGAGAAGGGGTAATGTGCCATTTGGCCAGTGAAATAGAGAATTCTAGCAAAGAGCCTTTGGGAACAAGCACTGAGAAGCTTGGAAAGCAGATGAGGTGGAGTCAAACTGTGCACTACCATCTGTTCTAGCGCTGAGCTCCTTGCATTTGATAAGGGACGAATTTTCTTTCCTTTGAATGGCATTTTATTCTGTAGGATGTCTTCCTAAACTGTCTGTAACATGTTAAAAATGTATGGTATTAATCAACATACTGAAATTCTGCCAATCTTATTCCAAAAGACAATTAGCAATAAAGTCTTGCTGATGTCGGCAGTTCTACTTCTCAGGTTAGATACCTCTCCAGCTGACCCCATCAAGCTCTAGCCTGTCTAAGTGAAGAGCTGCACACCAAAAATCAGTAATCATTTTCGAAATATCTAAGCTAGAAAAGGCCACGAGATGCAGAATACTCACACAATGCTGCTAGAGCTCCTGTTAACATTTTCACAGGGCAATGGACAGAAATACATTTTTAAGAAATAATTGCCCATCAGCTGGTGGTGTTATTTTGCTTTAATGTACAGTTTTTAAATAGATACAGCTTATTGTCCTCTGCCACTGAAAATATACTGTAGGATGGGACACCTTCCACACTCAAAATGTTTTTCTCTCTGTCCTCTGTCAGGGAGAATTAGGATGGCTGCAGCAAAACTATGAGAAGGAACTGTTCCTCTCACGGTATTTAATTCCACAATTGCCTGATACTGTTTCTTGTACAACCACCAAAACTTTTGAAGATAAGTATCTGAAGAATGCGCACTGCTGGCTTTATGCAGGAGGACTGTTTTGAGAGGAAACATTTTTTTAGGCAAGGTGTTACTTAAAAAAAAAAATTCCCACATTTGCTGAGGGCACAACTGCATCAGAAAAAAGCCCAAACCTACCAAGCTATGTTCTTTGTGTTCAGCAGTAAACCAACATCATATACACACAGTGTATAAAACCAGGGACATCAGTCTAATTAGGTCCTTTGTAGCCCCAGAACCCCAAATGCTGAAAAAACATTTCGTATATGAGATGCCCATATGGGCACAGTTCTGCTGTTACTTCATATTGTGCCGAGGTACTGGTAATGGAAACTTTTACTGCATCATGTTCTTCTGAGCAACTTCCCTAGCTGTGGTTTTCTGCTATTCCCCTGATAAAAGCACCAAAGTGGTGAGAATTTAGCAAGTATGTAAAACTCTTGCATGAATCTGACAAGAGTTCTCAAAAGCAAAACTGTACGAAATTGGAGACGCCCAAACGAGGTCATTTCTCATCTGTTGGCACAGCAGGTGTTATTGTGATGTTAAATTTCAATGTCTGCTTTGATTTAGCTCCGAAGAACTTTAACGGAATTAGCGAGCACAATGGGAAATGCTGTGAAAACTCCAAGAGCATCTGAGGAAACAAATATGCCGAGCCAAACGGGTAAGCACTCATTTCATTCCTTTCGAGAGAAAAAGATGTTCACGATATATGATAGACTCAGCCATGTGTCTGACTTCGCCCGCCTGACAAGAGCAGGCAAGTGTGTGGCTGCTGTGGGAGAAGGAGGGCATCCACCAGACAGTGCTTATATTTAGCTATGTTCTAGCTCATTTTCCAAGAAGCACTTTAATTAAAAACCCCAAATGTTAAACGTATTATTTGCTGGTGCTCCTTGAAAGACGTTCTTTTCAAATCAGAAAGCACTGAAACGCTACTTCGGAAGCCAGGAATGCTGTGTTTTGACATAATTGCATGTGATATTTTATACAAATTTATTCTTGAAATTCGGGGTTCTTTCATTTAAGGTTAAAAATTTTAACGATGTTATGCTTGAACTGAACCTCATTTCCATCCACTGTCAGATAATTGCATTAAAAGTAGCACACAGCCAACCTGTCACCAGGTTTATCCATAAAGGCTATAGAGGAACACAAATTCCACAGGGCAAGCTGCCAAAGCAGAATATAGCACATCTGCCCTCTGGATTCACATGTGAATAAATCAGGTTGCAAATCCCTCCCTGCCACCTCTCCAGGCTGCTGGAGGTCATGCATCGGAGGGGGAAAGAAAGAGAGATTTGGTGATCCGCTGCTACAAACTGGGAGTGAGTGGGTGGAGAGTCAGTACAGCCTCAGCCCTCAAGGTGCACTAATACAGGCAGCTGGCACAAGAGCTGCAATAAATCACTCCCCAAAGGTGAAGAAGAGAAAACAATTTGGGTTTTTTTCCTTTGGGTTTGGGGTGGGACTTTTTTAGTTGCCTTTTTTTTTAAACGCGGGAAGGCATTAATTAAAATTTTGGGGTTTTTCCATGAAAGATTTTCCACTTGGGCTGTTCACTATTGTAAGGATAAGGAATCTGTCTGGTTTCATTTTTGCTGCAAGAAGACTCAGCCCTGCTTTTAGTATGGTCAGGTACTATCTGAGATGGGCAGCCTTGCAGCCCTAGAGGTCCTGGTATAGCAGAGACCAAATACTACCCAGCATATTACTACAACTTTTTTTTTTTTTCCATGAAGAAGAGTGCCTTATGCTGATATTCCCAACAACTGCTGACACAAATACCAAAAATAAACACCAAAACAGAGACATGCACTCACTCAGAGCAGCACCTCATTGATGAGCATGCCACGGCTGTGACCAAGTTTGTGCAGGTCCTGCATATGCTAAAAGTCAGAATGTAGCAGGGCTAAAAACAACAGCATCCTTCCTGTGATGGAAATAGAACATACCCCTAAAAGATAACTCAGTAAACATGGATAGCACAGTGATTACAAGGGGAAAATATCCACTTAGGAATTCAGGACTTAATCTATTGCTCTCTCCTACATGTCTAGCAAATCTGGAAAGGTGTGGTATTAATCTTGCCTGACCTCCTGCTACCACCTAGGGAGACAAGAAGTCTGTGGCAGTGGCACCTGCCAAGGGCATAGGGAAATCTCAGATACTCTCACAGCTGAAATTGCACCAGATACCTATGTTTACTCATACAAAGGCAGGGGTTTTGCCACAAAAATTATCAGAGTGATGGAACACCTCTCCTATGAGGAAAAGTTGGGACAGTTGGGGTTATTCAGCCTGGAGAACAGAAGGCTCCAGGAAGACCTTATTGCAGTCCTCAATACTTAAAGGGGGCTTATAAGAAAGAAAGAGATGGACTTTATAGCAGGGTTTGTTGCGATACAACAAAGGATAATGGTTTTAAACTAAGAGGAGGTAGATTTAGCCTAGATATAAGGAAGAAATTTTTTACAGTGAAGATGGTGCAACACCAGACCAGGTTGCCCAGATTGGTGATAGATGTCCCATCTGTAGGAACTTTCAAGATCAGGTTGGATGGGGCTCTGAGTAACATGACCTGGTTGAAGATGTCCCAGCTCATTTCAGAGGGTTGGACTAGATGGCCTGTAAAGGTCCCTTCCAACTCAAGCTAATCTATGATTCTAAGATTGATCAGCCTACATAGCTCTTTGAATCCATCCATGCCTTAGCCTGGATCAGACCAGCATCTTTCATAATGGCTTAGATGTTGCTAATCAAAGCTGGGAATTCAAACATCAGTACTGCCATTCAAATCCAATGAAAAAAGATTTCTAAAATTGAACCTGGTACTACAGTGTGTGTTGGGGTTAATCCAGTGAGTTTGTATCTGTTTGCCTTCCTGAGCAGATCAAACTCTAAATCACATCACAAAACACAGAAGATTTCCACCAGGCCAAGAACAGACTTGATTTAACTGAGGTGGAGATTCCAATCCATGGACTTTCAATAGTGGAAATAGTTATTAGGAGAAGTAGGTTTGACGCTGGCTCATTTCAGTGAGACTGAATAAAACAAAGGACTGAAACATAAGGGGAAGAATGAAAGCAAAGTGTGTCCCTCAGAAAGGGGAGAGAAAACAGATAACTGGAGCCTGCAGACTTGATCTGCAGTGTGAATGTGTTCATCAGACCTGTTTCAGCCCCTTGTGCTGCCTGAAAGCTGCACTGAAAGCAAAGCCTTGTGCTTTCCTCACCATCAGTGTGCCAGTCTTGGTCCTGAGAAAGGGAGCAGTGCATAAGCTGCATTTCCCAAGGAGGCACATGGACCCCCATCACTGCACCCCATCTGCCAGCACACTGTGCAGGCATCCCTGGCACAACCCAGGGACTGATGACAGAGTAGCCAGAGCAGCAAGGGGCCATTAGGGGTTCTGAGCCCCTCTCTGTCCTCCTTCGGGACCCTGAATCAAGGGTTAATCCTTTTGGGCTGCACCTGCATAACTCTCAGTTCCCAAGCTGGCTGTTTTAGAGCTAGCTTGGGTACTAAAGTGTGACTCTGCAGCCACACCTTGTGGTGCTGCACAAACAGACTCCCAGACGCACATGAGTGCCTCCTTCACCCCCTCTGGTGCACGCCATGCCATAAATCATAATATTTCTGCTGGCCAGTAAAGCTGGATGATGCATGGAGCTGAACTCCAAACAGCTCATTCCCACTCTGGACATGGACCACAACAGTGCACAGCACAGCAGGTTTTTGAGGGCGATGAGCTGGATCTGGATGCTCTGCCTATGCTCTTCCTACTCTCTAATAATGCTTCACAGTCCATTCCCAATGGATAATTTGAAGGATACAATATTCAGTCACACTTCACAAGACATGCAGGTGTGAAGACATCTAAAATTAGCATGTATTTCACATTCATTTCCTACTCCTAAAAAAACCACCCAGAATTAACACCTGATTCAGTGGAAATGATTGTGCTTCGATCTTTCCACTCTAACTTTTGAGTTGTTCCATTTCAGACGTAACCTACATTTGCACTGCGGAGGAGAGCTTGTGTTAGATCAACTCGGGCAAATCTTTTTTCTTTTACATCTTGAAAGTGTGGGGAGCTCATCAGATCAAATGTATTAGATCACTGTGAAATTTAGGTGTGGAGAAACAGTGTAATTTGTTTAGTTCCTGTTTCCAGGCTTTTGTGTTTGTAAGGAGCTTGCACGGCTTCTGCGAAACGTGGTAGAGTGTGGTGGGGTATTTTGCATGACCAAAAAACCCAGTGAGGTTTGACTTAAATACCAATCAAAATGAAGTGAAAAAGGAGGGGGTTCTCTCCTTCCCCTACACTTTTATATAACCGTATGCAGTTTAAGAGGTAACATTTGAATGGATGTAGAAGATAATACTCTGATAAATTACTTCCTTTTCAGAACTACAAATTGACATGCAAAATTGAAACAAAAATTAATATAAATATGAAAGTGTAAGCAAAGTAACAGGTCTTGCTAGAGTAGAGAAAAAGTCATGTACCCCACTGTGCGTGACGAAATGCAAATAACCAGTACGCAGGGAAGGAGAGCAGAAAAGCTCTTGTTTTCCGCTCTTTCACTGGGGAAGCAGAAGATTTATAAATAAATAGCATAAATTTTTTTAAAAAAGCATTGCTAAAGACATTGTCCTTAAGCTAAAAAAAGTTATATTCCATGTAGTATTACATGTTGTATTACAATCTGCAATGAGAAATTAAGTGATGGCACTTTACCCTCACTTTGCTATTTTTAAAATGCACGTTCTCGCCTCTATTTCTTGTAGTAGTCCTGGGTAAAGATTTTGTTTTGTCAAAAAAGACTCAGTGTCAATATTTAGGTCTTATTAGCCTCAGGTACTAAGTAGTTTCATAGACAGGAAGGTGCCACTAGATTTTCTGTGTGGAACAAGGAAGCCATCAAAGGCTTAGCACAGAATGTCTTCAGTGGAGTTGAACTAAGTGTGTTGTGTCAGACAAATCACAGTGGTTGGCTGTACTGCACGAGTCCTAATTCAGTGACACTGATCAACTAAGAAAACCATGGCAATACTAATACTAAACACACTCTCAAAATAATCATAGAATGTTTTGGGTCGGAAGGGATCTTAAAGATCATCTAATTCCAATCCCACTGCCATGGGCAGGGATGCCATCCAATAGATCAAGTTGCTCAGGCCCCATCCAACCTGGCCTTGAACACTTCCAGGGATGAGGCATCCACAACTTCTCTGCATAACCTGTTGTGGGTTTTTTCTTCATGTTTCCTTCAGCCTTTTATCGTTACCTCTGTGAGTTGTGTCTAAGGCCCTGAGACACATAGGCTGAAAACACAGAGCCAGTTTCAGCATTCATTCAGGATGTTGCATCTAGGTTTCCCTAAAAAGTCTTAAAGAGAAGTTGGCAAGGAATCTATATTAAAGAGAAAAAACTAACGAGATACAGTGTCTATCTCTCTGTCTAATTTCTTTCTCTCCTTCCCTGAATTCACACCCATTTTTGCACATGTTGGGCTGCACAGAGTGGGAAATACAGAGCTCAAACCACCTCTGCAAATGTACTGCTAGATGGTGTTCCTGAGGATCAGGGCACTCAGCCTGGTGGAGGCAGAGGGAAGCTTTGTCTCCCTGCGAGCTGGTGCAGGGTACTGAGATGTGCAGAGGGAAGGAACTGCTTCCAGGGGAAACACAGGCAGTACATGGCAGAATCCCTCCTGCCAGGACTTCTGCCAAAGAGCTCAAAAACACCCAGCCTGACACATTTCTGAATCTCCCAGCTGTCAGCATTTACTGGGCACCACAGATTCCAGCAGGATGAGGAGCATTTTATGTTGGATAGTCCCAGTCTCGTGTAAAGTGTTCCATCCTTTAGAAAC
The DNA here is from genome assembly GCA_013398855.1 of Mohoua ochrocephala. Taxonomy (NCBI): domain Eukaryota; kingdom Metazoa; phylum Chordata; class Aves; order Passeriformes; family Acanthizidae; genus Mohoua; species Mohoua ochrocephala. The sequence continues at coordinate 572,561 of VZTA01000672.1, forward strand.
CCAGGAGACTCAGCATGTCCTACACAGGGTGCAAGACCCAGAGTCATCCCAGCTGATGTAAAATGTCTCATCTCTTTGCAGACCTCAGCTCTGCAAATTGCCATTGTACAATGCTTTAATCCTAAACACCCATGAGCCTCTTTACTTTCATTGATGCTCTAGTACAGTTTCCACGCAAGGGTGAGAACAAAGTGCAGTGGTTGATCATCAAGCTCCTTTAAAAAGTGATGGAAATGGGCAGTAATGGCCATACTCTCATTGAACTTGATCTAAAATAATTTCATACCTTTGAAAAGTATCAGTGGTGTTAAACGATGGAACAACTCAACATGCATCTTCCTTTTCTTAAATATAATGCAACAAAACTCTAGCTGGAGGCAATTAGAGACTGTGGCATTAATCAAACTGGTTTACTTCCTAATACTATAAATACTTACTAATTTTTTCACTTTCAAACTGAATATGTCCTTTAAATATGGTAATTACTAGAAAAAGTGGTCTAAATTTAGTTGCTTACAATTAACCACATGACTTTTTTCATTTCTAGTATCTTCACATTCCTCTTATAAATCTATAGGTTCATCTTTAGCTCTTTAATTAAGTGACATTTCAGAGATTTTTTTTTTCCCCATTTGACCTATTTTACTACATAAAATCTATCATACTTAATGAAAAATCCACTTCTGTTTCAGAACTCTACCTTTGTTTTAAGTGACATTTTCTTTCCTCTTTCACAGGTCAGGAGAGTGACTTCCTCGCTGTTCTCTATGACTATCCTTCAGCAGACATAAGCCAACCTATATTTCATGTAGGGGAAAAACTACGTGTGCTATCAGAGTAAGTTGATCAATTTATCTTTAAATTAGGTTTTATTACAATTGAAGCAAAGTTCTCTTTTATGCACCTGGCCCAAACTGCACGCAGTTCATTAAAACGAACCGAGTTCAGAATTTTCAAGGAAGGATGCTTAGCCATAGGGTAAATTTCCATGTAGTTTCAGGATTTGGGATTACAGATTGTTCTTTGACCTTTGGATTTCTTTTTTCTCAAATGTTTCTCAAGCTGGATTCAGACTCTATTCTAAAACAGGACTCAGAAAAGAATTTCAAAAAAGCATTTTTCTACTTTGAAAAATGATTATGAGAAAGTTGTCCCCAAATGTTAGTGGAAAACAGAGTATGAGCCAAAATAGTTTGAATCACAAAGAAAAGGAAAATCATTCTGAATTTCTTTATGTCAAGTGTGTCTGTCATTTTCTCTCTCACCCTTTTTAATCTAACAACTCCACTATGATTAAGTCTTAGAATTTCATCCTGATTTATGCAAATCTAACAAAAATAAAATAAAAAGTGGGTTTTTTTCCCTCTTTTTCTATTTTTTAATCGATTCTGCATTTTCTTAGAGAGAAAAAAAAAGAAGTCAGCGATTTCTCAGCCAGTTCCACTCAAAAAGTTTAAGAACCCCAGAAGGAAGTAGGCTTAAGAGCACTAGTTCAGACTGACCTTAAGCATAGTGCAAATATTGCCAGGCACAGGAATGAGTGCACTTCCTGAAAAATGGAAGCCAGCAGCTCTGATGTTCTTCTATGCCCAACTTGTATCAGCACACAGTGACCTCTTGGAAGTTACTCGGCCCCACAGCCACTATTTTCACTGCTCAAAATGAAATCAAAGACTTCATTTTTGCAGCTGGATGCAGATGGATTCAACAGGAGACCATACACATTAATAGCAGAGAAATCCCCTGAGGACTTCTAAACTCATTTAAAAAAAATTCTCAACCAGAGAGTCAAATGGCTGGAGGACAGAGGTACTCGAGAGAAGCATCACTGGACGACTGATGAAGTCTCAGACTCTTCTCCAGGCCACCATGACCTGCAGTGGCCTTTGTCAGTCACAAGACACAGGCCTATGTGAGCCTTTTGTCTGACCCAGAATGGCTGCACTCGTGTTCTGCTGACACAGTGCTTTCCCTACCTCCCTGAACCTAAAAGCCTCAAGACTCAGACAATACCATCAGATAAATTTTCTGCTGATGGAGAGCTCCTCTAAACCAGGGGAATTCTTCTCTGGTGGCTTCCAGCAGTATAAACCTTGCTGCAGTTTGCAGAACATGCATGACATGGTACAACTGCTTTAGCTTGGAAATTCCAGCTGAAAACCTCACACTCAGCTTTCGTCAGCTACAGGCCAGCACATCACACCACCACCTGGCTGCCTGTGCCTGTATCAGTGGGAATTATGTGTGGCACATCATGTGCATACACCTGCTGCAAAGTATAATCTACTGCAGGAACAACTTCCAGAAGAACAGGCTTTTGCAGCAGAAGTTTTTGACATGCTTGGTGTGCAGTGATCAAGGACTTCTCCTGATGGATAAACAAGGGCCAAAGCAAGCCTTGATGGGAGCTTTCCTCCTCCTGTTTTGAATCATGAGCTTGTTCACAGAAGACACGACAGTCCAAAGCTCAATGCAAACCACAGTGTCCTAATGAAGGACCTGCTCTCCCCTACTGGGGCACATGCTGATGTCAGTAAGAATTGTCTGCCTGCAGCCTCTTCCTGCTCATAAGCTGTAATTCTCTTTCCCAAATCATTTAAAGAATTAAAATACAGTAAAAAAGAAGAGTAGCATGGAATAACCAGAGCACAAGTGATGAGGAGTCACCGCGGAGGAGTCAGCGTAAGCAGGCAGCACCTGCTGCTCCTACAACAGCAGCTTTTCAGCCTTCTACCAAAGTAATGCTGTGAAGTGGTAATCAGCCCCACCAGCCCTGCCAAGAAAAGGACACATGGAAACTCTACAGGAAATGCAACTCCTCACAGATATTTGTGACTGCTCTAGGTTGGCAGAATTAGATAAGCACCACTGGCACAGCTTCTCACTCCCCACACTGGTCGGGCACCTTTCATTACCAGATGAACAACAGCATTTGGTTGGCAGTAGTCAAACCAAACATCCTCCAAGATTTGCCCCAATCTACATAATTTCTGTAGTTCCTGCCCCAGGAGAGATGTGCTGCTTTGGGATTTTTAATCACCATAGGGATTTTTCAGGGTTAGTAATATTAAAGTTTGGAGGGAGAGAGATGACGAGTCTCTCCGGTTTTTTTCTTATTGCAATTCTTGGTTCTGTCTAGTAGAGTTCTAGGGAAAAAAAAGACCAAAATAACCTAAATCTCTTATAGATAAATTCACTTCAGCTGGAAAACCAAACCCAAAACTTTTGAGGTATCCTGAAATTTCTAGCTCCGACCAATAGATACTTCCCTTTTTCCCTCAGCACAGACATTCTGGACCATGGTCCCAACAGCTATAACTCGTGACATCTAACCTAAGTGATTTCAACTCAGCTGTTTTGACATACACTGAGACTCTGGTCTGCAGTCTGGACATTATTTTGGGAGCTTTTATATGAACATCCACAAAAACAGCATTCAAATACAAGACACTGTTATTTGGATTCAAACTCGTAAAGTGAAGGTGGAGAGAAGGCATCAGCCATCAGCATCCTTGCACTATGACTAAAGCTCTTCACATCCCTGTGAAAATGCTTGGTACCCTGTATTTCTGAAGGGATTCAAGAGCCAAAGCCAGCATTCAGAATCACAGCAACAACCTAAGATATATTGGGGAAAATACATACGTCTGCAGCTTCAGCTACAAGGTCTTTTTTTATTGGAGTCTGGTCTGCAGCTCATGGAAGACAAGGAAAAGAGCAAACCACGAACGAGGTTCTGTTGGACTGAAAGCCTGTTCCCAAGCACACAGGCTCCATTTCCCAGGAACCTCTACCCTGGCGTTACAGGGCTGTCCAGACACAACACACTCAGCTGTAAACTGAGTATCTTGGACACCAGTACGAGTCTAGCTGTGGGAAGGCAGAGCACAGCATGGTTTAACCACTGAGTATTTACCCTTCCTCTTTCAACTACAGAAAAATATTTTATTACTTACGTAATTTAAATGGAACAAATGTAGCTTATTTCTGTGTCCAAATTTAATTCTCAAGTAGGTTTAGAAATGGAACTGCTCTAAATGAAACCAAACTGGGGTCCTTTCTGAAGACATAGTTTCAGGAGCACACACAGAAGGTTGCAGGCTAAACTGAATGTCTCCACTGATTTCCAAAATGATGACAAACTCCGAAAATACATCTGAAAATATCCCTTCTCTTGTTTTCACACAGTGAAGGAGGCTGGTGGAGAGTCCATTCCCTTACAACGGGTCGAGAAAACTATATTCCAGGAAGATATGTAGCAAAGGTTTATCACGGGTAAGTAAATGCATTTCCCATAGCCTTTCAACACGATGTTTTTACACATTCTCCTCTGATTACTCAGAGTCAAAATCCAAACAACGCCAATAGTGACTTGACAGACAGAAATTGTATTTATTGACAGTCAAAAATAGCTCTTTTGAAAACTGAGAACATCAAATCCACATATAAATTTAGACTAAATGAAAAGGAAAATCCTTCTTTTAAATGCTGGAAAGAGCCAACACCACCTCAAATGGCATATAAGATATTTAATATGCTTCTGTTGCATGGACTGATCTCTAAGACATTGATGAAGAGAGCCTATTTAGAATGGATTTTTAATATTTACACAGACTAAAATTTAAGCTAGGTTTGCGCATGAAAAACAGGCCAAAAAGAACAAATAGAAACACTAATAAGTCATTCAAGAATGTAAACTTTCTCACTGGAAGAACTAAGGAAATTTCAGACATTTCTTGTTGCCATAGACACCACTCAGAAAAAAAAAAAAAAAANAACATTAAAGCACACGCCTAAAAGTTCTCTGGCAAATGTTTTAATACCTGTTTAGTTTTAAGGATATGAATTGTGAATGTCACTGAGAACTATGCAAGTGCTTAAATTTTAACATGCTTTTACATCCTCCTGAAACAGAGATGCTTTCCCAAAGGCAGAGCACAGATGTGGGGTAATGGAAGCTACTGTCTGAAACGTCAATGACAGCAGACTGGATCAAACACAGAGAACAACTGTAAAATAAAATGCCAGTAACTCTAGACCAGCTGAGCAAGCCCAGGTGCATGGTCAGACACTGGCTGTGGCAAAGCACAGCAGTGCACCAAGCTATGCTGAAAATTTGTAGGACTAATTCCACTTTCCCTTATCCACAAAGCCCATTAACTTAAATGGTTGGACTGTTCCCCAGAAGAAGCAAAATAATTGCAACTTATTTGGGGTTTATCTATGATACAATTTGGGGTTAACAAAAGTGGTTTAAATGAAAAAAGAGAGATTTAACTAATGCCACAGATGTCATCAATATACCACATGGATCTGTCCCCAGCAACTCAGATCAAAGCAGCTCAAAAAGTCTTGTTTCCCCTCATAAGTCCAAACCTCATGACGCTTCTCTTAACCTCACAAAGGTTAATGGAACTCAAAACCAGCAAAATTTTCTCCATAAACTGGGGAAATATGCCTGAACATAGTTGAGAGAATAACTATAGAAAGCCACAGTGTTATTTTTGCAGTCACTTTTCCTGGCTAATGCAGCACTTTCACAGCCACATGCTGCTCTGTGTTCCACCGGTGTCCAAATTTCAGAATTTGTTTTTTCCTGCTTCACAGCTGGTTATTTGAAGGGCTGGGAAGAGAAAAAGCAGAGGAACTTCTACAGCTACCCAACACCAAGGTCGGCTCCTTCATGATCAGAGAGAGTGAAACTAGGAAAGGTGAGACAATACAGATTTTTTCCCTCTTGATCTCAGGCATTAACAGTCTTACAGCGCTTTAATTCACTCCCTGTCCTGCTTCATATGGATCAGTCCAAAATCAGAAAATGCATATAATGGGAAGGTGAAGGCACCCAGTGCAGTGTGCCAGCCTTCACCAGTCACCTACAGAAAACAGGGTTATTGATGGCCATGGAAAGTTCCACGGGCATCAGCACAAACAAGACACAGTTGTTTAAACGCTATTATTTACTTTGGTTGCATGCAAACCTTATGAGGCAGTGGGACTTTTTAATGAAGGAAAAGTCACGGCTTTGCCTTGGTCCACAAAAGGTTGATTCAAGAAGCTGGAAAATGCACACCTAGTAGTGGGGGTGGCTGATAAGTGTGTTTCCTACATAAGCAGGGGGGGTCTTTTATTTACTTTTAAAATATGACAGGCCTTCAGTTTTATTTTCTTTCTTTTGCTACATGGGAATTATACTTTATACTTTATACCTTTGTTTTCTTCAATGGGGACATAGAAACAGAGTCTTAGAATATCCTGAGTTGGAAGGGACCCATCAGGATCATTGTGTCCAATTCCTGGCCGTGCACAGGACCACTCCAAGAATCCCACCATGTGCCTGAGAGCCCTGTCCAAATGCTCATCGAACTCTGTCAGGCTTGGTGCTGTGACTACTTCCCTGGGGAGCCTGTTCCAGTGCCCAAACACCCTCTGGGGGAAGATCCTTTTCCTGATATCCAATCTAAACCCCCCCGACACAACTTCAGGCCATTCCCTTGGGTCTTGCCACTGGTCACCAGAGACAAGAGATCAGTGCCTGCCCCTCTGCTGCCCCTCGTGAGGAAGCTGAAGACAGCAATAAGGTCTCCCCTCAGTCTCCTCTTCTCCAGGCTGAACAAATCTCCCATGTTCAATGTGCTGTCTTCCTTTCTGAAGCACCAGAACACCAGAACATCCCAATATGATACTACAGAAAAAAGGGAATAATAGATCATCTGTTCTGACCTCTTGCATACCACAGGCCAATTAGTTTCTTAATAGCTATACTAAATTCGAAGAAATTTGGAATTAGCATTCAGTCCTTGACAGCAAATACTGCAAAACAGTTCCTAAACAAAGAAACAGAAAAATCCACGTGGCCATCTCCTGCCATGACTGCATTACCAGGTCTCAGGTACTGCATGACTAAATCAGAACACCAGCCTGTGAGTCTGATCTCCCTATTCAATGGAAGGCAAACAACTTCTGTAAAAGCCTATTTCCTTTACTCCAATTCAAAAGATCCCATACGAGCAAGAATAAAGGAAAAGCACACCAGAAATTTAAATTCAACCGAAATCTCAGGCCATGTTATGTCCTTTATTATACTTATGTGTATATATAAAGTATACTATATAAGTATGAATTAGGATGGCCTCTCAGGTTCTTTCAGCTCTTTCTGAGATGTTTTGGGTAATGGCACCACATCTTACAGATACTCTAGTCTGCTACAGATACCCAACCAGAACTGCACCCTACTTTGGTGTAATTAGTTCTTCTCTCTCTCCAGGGTTATATTCCTTGTCAGTGAGGCACAGGCAAGTGAAACATTACAGGATCTTCCGCCTTCCGAATAACTGGTATTACATCTCTCCACGGCAAACCTTCCAGTGCCTTGAAGACCTTGTCAATCACTACTCAGGTAAAAATAAGTGCAGAACAAATATATTTTCCACTGGCAACTGTAAAACTATCTATCGAAGGTCTAGAACAAGAAGTTTTGCCTGTGTCCAAGACTTGCAAATACTGCCACAGAACAAGCAATGGAAAAAGTTTTGGTCTATATATTTTCCTTTATTTTTCATCCTAAATAAAAATATGCTGCCCTTAACAGTATAACTGAAATCAATACAAGAACTCAGCTAAATAAAGCCAGACAGTGTCTGCCTGTATCGGTATAGGATATTGTATGGCCATGTCAATAACACTATTTGGGCCAAACACCAGTACCTAGCACTTCCCTAAAGAGCTTCCAAATGGCAGTTTGGAGGTCAGCACAGGTCAGGGATGCCCAGCCCCTCTCAGAGCACACCTAAAGTCAAAGTGTGAGCATACAAAAATGTTCAGCTGTACAGATTTCATGTACCCATAGTTCTGGGTTCCAGAGAGACAGAGACAGAGACAGAGTTCAACTCCTGGCTGACTCTGACAACATGAATGTGTTTGCCGCTCATTTATTTGCCATATAGACAGGCAGATAGCACCAGGGCATGCAACACCAGGTTCTCTATGCACATTTCTCTTCAGAACCACTACAGCACACAATCTTAACTGCAGTAGAAAATTTTCAGAAATGTCGTAAGCTTCTTCCCTACCACTTTAGCAGAAGCGTACGGCTGGAATTTATCAGCACAACTTATATCAAGGGGCTCAAGCTGTTAGCTCAACTGTAGACTCAGCTTTCGCTGTTACTGATTTCAGTGCAGTGGATGACACCTTTTTCAATGACAGTTTTCCAGATTTATGGCAATTTAACCTGTGTCAGAGAGATAACTTGACAAATGACACAATTAAGTGGCTGCAGTTACCATGCATCATTATGAGAACATTCTAAATTGAGGAAGGAAATTGCAAAAAACTAATTGCCTAATAGTTACAAGAGAACAATAGGTTCTGTGCTTTAACAAGCAATGGGTACTCTGTAATTTTAAAAGTGTGAAGTTAGCATGCCTGAGTATTTCATAGGTAAAAGTGTGATGGCCAAAGAGTACACTGATAAACTGAGGAGAAAAGTCGTATTCACATTCAAAACAAGCAAATGAAAATTTCAAGTCCAATGATACAAAGAAAGGAGTAAGAATTTGGACAGGAAATATATATGTATTTACATGTTAGCTAGTTGACCCATTTTGCCATTTAGCCTAAAATCTGGGGTGGGGCAGAACCCAAAACTTAACAACAATTAACATTTTTACTTGAGTTATAGGTGTAAGAGGAGACATAGTTAGATTTAGCTCTCCTCCTTCCCCCACCATGAGAAGATACAGAATCCGACCCTTAAATAAGGCTCAGAGATGGAGAACACCAGCATTCAGCCATGATGTTCTCTACTTGGGCAGAAGAATATCTTTGATGTTCCTAGCGGAGCAAGAAGAGGGTAGAGAGAAGAAACATAGATGAAAGTAACATATGAACCTCAATTCATTCCACAGACATGTTTCACAGAAGAATAGGCGCACACACAATCCAAACTGATCTTTATTATGCTCTGTTTGCATGGCTGAGACAACAGGAAGCAAAAGAAGAACTCACTAAGGGCTCAGAAAAACTGGGTTTAAGTTTTTGCTCTGTCACAAACTTCCTTCCAGTCTTTGAGCAAGTCACTTTGTCTTTCTGTGTCTCAGTTGCTCACTTGTACTGTATGAAACATACTCAAGAATAAACTAAAAAGCAAAGGCATGAGGAAAGGAAAAAATTAAGCCCACGTTATTGTGTCCTTCCTGAGAACACACAATTTTTTTTGACTGCTACTGCTGAGTCCAAAACTGTTTATTTGAGCATGCAAGTATTAACTGTCTGTGTATTCATTTTCCTGTTCAGAAGTTGCTGATGGTCTCTGCTGTGTCCTTACAACACCTTGTCTTACCCAGTGCACTAACAACAACACCGTGACGAATCCAGTTCCTCCCGTGGTGATGCGGAATAAAACTTTCAACTGGAGAAACATTCACAGGTACCACATACAACACAGGCTGCCAGAAACAACAGGGGTGTTTCCCAGCCTTGCATGTACTTGTACTTGCAACACAGAAGACATAGCTATTTATTTCCTTCTCCTGAAAGCAGTTTTAAAGCTTGGACAATCTTCTGACATCAAGCTAACCCATGAAAACTGAATGCCCAGCTCTCTAACTGACAATCTAGGTTTTACTTTGAAAGAAAGTACAGTTAGCATTCAATCATTTCTCCTATCCAGCAATCCATGCATTCATTCCCTTTGGGACTCCTGAGTCCTTTCAGCAAGGGACAGGAATAAGAGCCAGGTCCCAAAGCCCAGTGACATCCACCACTGCTGACCCATCCCCACTGATGTGCAGTGGCTCACAGGTGAGCCCTGGCAGGCAGAAGTGGCTCCCCCTTGTTCACACACCCAGGAAGCAGCACAGGTGCAATGAACACATTATCCCAGAATAAACATTTCCTGTTGTGTCTCTCTCAGCACACAGCCCAATTCATGAGATTTCTAATATCACAACTGCCACAAGAGAAAGTAGGTCAGGTTTCAGGAGCTGGCGAAACAACCACCCTCAGAAACAAAAGCACCTTTTTACTTTTGAAGTGTAAATTTCCCTCCACTACTCTTCCTTCACAAAACATTCACGTGCTTACGAAGGCAAGAAAATTGTGTGCAGTATTGAGGTAATTTTTCCTACAGATTAAGAAGAGAATAGCGATGATACTTCCTTTTCAAGTGCCAAAAAACATTTAGATATCACTGTTGTACTGTTTTTTTGAGAAATGCTAAATGACAGAAATGCTCGGTGATTTATGAGGCAGAAATGTTTTTATACAACAAAAATAAAGTTATTAGGTTTAACAGCTGTTAATATTATCCCAAGAGGTTCAGTCCAAGTAGCTGAAATGGTAACAAAATTTTGTTCTTTTAAAGGCTAGAGGTGACTGAAGACACCAAAAGCACCCTGGCAGCAATGGATGACTCTTGCTTCAGCTACGGCCTGAGGGAAAGCATCGCTTCCTACCTCTCCCTAACAGAGGATGACAACGCTTCTTTTGCAAGTGCCAGAAAGAAGAAATCCCAATCTCTCATATACACAGGGGGCAAACGTAAGAGTGGCCTTCACTTGCCACCTACATACTATGAAGACTAAGTATAAGACAAACAGGAAAAAACCACAAACTGACTAGTAGGAAGAGAAACCAGAGCATCCTGCGGTCCTGCAGTCCTTCGACAGCTGAGAAATACAATCAGCCCAGCTAGCGACCAAACCCCACCAGTGCTTCTGCATTTCCACTTCTGAATGTTAACCAGAGACCTTCTCAAGGGTGCTATCTCAGACATGGCATAGGCTGGGAATGTTCCCAGTGCTCCAGAACTGGCTCACAAGCAGGATAAACTGAGACGGACTCTCAGTCAAAAGCCAAGCGGTGCAGGTGACTCTTCAGCAGGGGCAACGCCCAGCATTGTACAAAGGTGACTGCATAGGGAAGGACAAACTACAGCTCAAGAACTTAAATTAAGTCTTACTCTGGTATTCTCCATAAGGCTGAAAACCTTCTTTACAGAACCTATCTACACTGAAAAAAAGAAGCCTTTTTCTTCTCAAGATAGACTTATCCATTACCATCGAGAATGGGTCAGAAAGACGTCAATAAGCCCGAGAAAGTATCTAACATCTGGCATCCAAGAAACACCTGATTATAGTGACTCCATAATTACCTTTTAGGAGAAAAAATTCAAATCATTGACTTTACAAGTAGCATTTAATTAATCTGCTGGCAATGGCCTGCAGTGTCATAAAATAGTCATGAAATTAAGAACAGGTTTAATTCACTGAGAAAAGCAGTTCCTGCTTATCCCTGAGTGTGAGTTCAGGCATATCCAAACAATGTAACTCAGCTGCTCATAGTAAACCAGATAAAACAGAGAAAAAAGGGGGGTTTAAGTGAAAAGTAAAATGTGATAATATTGTGCCTAACTGCAAAGGTTGGCTTGCAAAGGTGTGACCTTTTATGTGTACAGGAAGATATTTTAACTTCAACTTCTAAAGTCAGCCACATATTTATGTATAATATTTATATTAATAGTATCTTTTTAAATAATTAAACTAAGAGGACAAATCAGTAACAGTGGATGTTAGAGGTTTTTCCTAATTTCTTGTCTGAAGAAAGTTATGTCACATAGTAATTACACTTTCCATCAAACCACTTAAGGATTAGAGGGTTTTCAGAAATTTCTTTTTTTTTTTTTTTTTACAGGTTTTTACCCTTTTCTAAGTGATAAAAGAGCAGGTAGTACGCTCCTTTGAACCTGCCTTGTCATTGCTTTCTAAACCAAGCAATCACTCATGTCTGAGGGCGTAAAATTCTGCAACCTATGTTCTCAAGCTGAGTTGGTTTCAATCCAATATTCTCTTGTACCTTTTTGCACGGATTTGAATAATGAAGGTTTGGAGAAACAGAGAAGTTGGGGGGGGGGGGGGGGGGGGGGGGGGGACGGTTATATATATATTTCATCTGTAAACACCTCTTAGGACAAATCTATGTGCTCTTTAGATCTTGTATCAGGTCATTTGCACTGGCAAGAAAGGTTCAGAGATCAAAATATTTCACAGTCTATTTAAACATATTTCAGAACTTAAATGATGACTGTAATTTGGCCAGTAAACATTGAACTCCCAAAAGCAGAAGAAACTCAGGAATTTGTAAAATCTAATTACCGTTACTGATAATTAATATGTCACAGTGACCGCATTTAATCCATGAAATGTGTATGGGAAGCATTACAGATTTCTAAGTCATGGCTTGTATTTATTCATTAAAATAATATTCAGTAGTTACTTTGTGTTGCTTTTAGAAAATGGAAAACCTAGTGTGCGACTGGTACAAGCACCCAGCCTCGCAATGCCAGCACCAGAAGGTATCTCTGATGGAAGGTGACAAAAGAATCTCAGAGCCCGCACAACTGGCAGCGCTTGGACACGCTCTGTGAGAAGGGGATAAGACATGTTCTGATGTTGACAGGTTCAGCAATCACAGACCAGTTCAGCTTGCAAAGGACCCCCAGGCATCCTCTGGTCCAACCCACCCTGTTCCAGCAGGGCCATCTCGAGCTGTTTGCCCGGGACCGTGTCCAGATGGCTTTGCAATATCTCCAGGGGTGGAGACTCCACAACCTCCCTGGGTGACTTGTGCAGACACTCTGCCACCCTCACAGTAATGACATGAGAAAGTGACAAAAACCAATTAAATCTGCCATAGGGATGGCTGGATTTCACAGATGGTTATGGGGAAATTCTGTGAGGTCTGGCCATATTTACACTTAACTGAAAGACTTTATTGGGAACCTTTTGGGAAACACGAGCTTGCAAGCCCCCAGGTGATTTTATACAAAAATTACAGTGCCTAGGAAACAGTATCAGAAATACAAAATTTGGGTAGAAATGTAGCAAAACATCCGGGATCATTGGAAAAAAAGTAACCAGAGGTGGCCGGTTTGTTTGAGAGGGAATGAGACTGGTAAAGGGGCAGGGGGGGAAAGGAGATGGGAAAAGAGGGAAGAAAGGGGATCTAAAGAGTAGCTAATTACCAGGATCAGGGATATTTAGGGTCCATGTCAGACAGCCCTGCACCTGACTGCAGTAGTTCCAGAAGGGCAATAAACCTTCTCTTTCCACTGTGATCTGATCTGCCTCCATGGCCAGGAGGGACCTGGTGCCTTCCCTTGCGCTGGGTGGGAGAAGGCTGGGAGCTGCCCTTCACACCCAGCAGGAATGCCAGGAGAGGACACCTGACACAGCTGCCCTCTGCAGCCTCCTGCAATCCATACCATTGATCCAGTCTTCTACATCAAAACTGCGCTGGTAAATAAATCAATTAATCAAAAGATGAAGTCAAATGCCAGGCTAATGCTCTTAAACCATTTAAAACGAGACCATAATCAGTGATAACACTTATTTCTAATCATACCACTGAAGGATGAAATAAATTCTAAAAAGTCCCCATGGTAGCTTTGCACTGATTTGTACAATCTGTTTTCAGATTTGTTCCAAACGAAAGCTATTACAGGGCAGACACAGGAAACTCAAAAGTATTTTGCTATTTCAGTTGCACATTTTCTAGTATAGAAAGTTTCATACACCACACCTCTCTGCATGCACAGGAACAGCATGGTTTTATCATGCATAACAAAGGCAGAAACAAGGAGCACAAAGCTGACTTTTGCAGAAGAGCTGTATTGCTTCATGAGATTTTCCTTCAGGAAAGCTATATCTGGTATATATTCTCAGTTTCATTATTCTTAATCTGTGTGCACCTCCTTTTTTACAGTAAAATTAAAAGTACTGAATGATTTTGGTGTCTTGGAACAAAAACAAGATACATCCTTTTACAGGAGATGTCAGTGAATAAACAACTCTGGCACCACTTTAAAAAAAAAAGAGATCAAGTATATTTTTAAGCTACAAGCGACTGCTATTGTTGCTTGGTTTTTATTTTGTCAGTGTGTTTCACACGAAAACTAAATCCACTGAGAGGCTGTCAGGATAAATAATTAACACTACTCTGAACTCAGTGGAGATGCTTCTTTTGCCAAGATAGTGGTCCGCACACTCCCAGGAAGAAAACTGTTGTAAACACTAGAAAAGTGGGAAGAATTGGTGCACCTGTCTGCTCATTGCACTTGCCACTGTTTTCCATTATTCAGTGTTCTGCTGTAGGAGAAAGAATGAGTTTAAACGTTTTTTTTATGTAAGAAAAGATATAATGTGGAATTACTCTCCAGAAGGAACAATAAGCAAAGAGGTCCTTGCATGTCCCTTCCATGAGTGGCTCAGCTGTTAAATTGCAGTGTCAAGGCCTCATCCTCAGCCATGTCAGTAAAGGGTTTGTGACTTCAAAGTAGGATGAAACTGAGAGAAAAGGACTCTGGGTCTTCCAGCAAATTAAATTCTATTCCAAGAGCTGACTAAAAATCTAGGAACTGTGTGAGGAATTATCTGAGAATTACACAAAAACCCAATGAATGAGCAGCAATTTTCAAAAACTTCCCTTGTCTTGCCCACTAGAGCGATGCAATTAAAATAAACTTATTGAGCCATGAGGATGCAAAAGGCAAGTTATGTTTCCTGAAGCAAGGGAACAGTGAAGAAAAATTAAGTACTGAATTAAGATGTCATTATTTTCAAGGCAAGATTTTATTCAATTGGGCCCTCAGCTTCCTGAACCAAGAATTCTATCCCCTGCTCACTGTTCCAAGGCAGCACTGCTAGCAGAGATCATTTTGTTCAAGTACCATTTCTGCTGGATGTATAAACTTCCTCTGGTTATTAAGCCTCATTTCAGAGCACACTGAGCTTATCTGAGGCTGTGAAGATAAATGGCAGTATTGATGCTGACAAAACTGATCTCAAGAGTCCTGAGATTCAACACAGGAAAGACTGTAAGAATATGGATCACTTGGAGTGACTGAAAAAATGGTGGAAGCTGACAGGAAACAACCCCATCTGTAAACCGATTTTTACTCCCTGAAACTTGGCTTTTCTTTTAAATGGAATCTGTCATAAGATCCGATAAAAAGACTGGATACTTTAACATGTGGGAGTTTGGCTTATCAGTTTCAGAGTCTAAAAGCTGCTGACCAGCAACCGTATTTATGGAATGGAAACTAAGCTGTTGTACCTACAGGTTATGAAACAAGGTTATTTATATAATACACAAAAAACCACAGTGACGAAAACTGGATTCTTACTATGAGTAAATCAAACGCCAAAGTGCATCTCTTGTACATCCTGGTGAAGCATCCAGCTCCTGGAGATAACAGTCACAGGTGAGATGAAAAATAACCACAGCAATAACAGCCCTGTCAGTGCTGTCAAGGTATGGCGGAAATAAAACCAGCACCCACACACTGCAGCATCCTCATCTCTGTAGCAACGTCCTTTCACAATGCAGGTGAAGCTGAAGCAGGAATGGAACTCACCATCAGCAGCACTCTCCTGAAAAGGTCCAGATCCACTGCCTCGGTGAGCAGGTGGATGCTGGTGACATCCGCCCCGCCACGGTCGGCTCCCAGAGAAACCCGGCTGGGATCTCCCCCGAAGCTGGCGATGTTCTGCTGCACCCACCTCAGAGCTGCCAACTGATCCAAAAGGCCAGCGTTCCCACTCGCCTCAGCAGAACCTGGTGTAGAAAACAAAATACTGCTGAAAAGAAAGCTATGAGCATTGAAGTTTTGAGTAAATGTTACATTTTTAGCAGCTCTTGCAGCTGAAACCTGACAAAACTGATACCAGAGTTTAAAAGTCTGGTGTCGTCTCTTCCAAGGTAATCACTTTACACACTGACTCCATTTCAGTTTTTACCACTCCACAGGGCAGCCCTGGAGGTGCCTCTTTGTCCCATTGATAGAAAAATAACACACCAACTTTAAGCTTCATTAGGACACATCATGTCCGGAGACTTGAATCCAAGCTCAAGTACCCATAGATTTAGCCATAAGATTCTTTTCTACATAAGTAGCTCAATCTTAAAATGAATTGAAAGCAAACAAAAAATCTGTGTGTTTGCCAAGTTCTCAAGTTGGAAGGGATCTATAAGAATTACTGACTGTTTTCCTGGACTACACGAAATTGTATGTTTCCTTCCTACATCCCTTTTACACTTGCCCTGCCTGACCAATCATTATTAATCACAACATCTTGAATTTCTTTACACTCTTCCAGATATTATTTTAAAACTTATCATATTTCTATCTACATCCTTTGAGATTGTCCTATGTCTATCTGATAGAAATCTGAGAAAAATATATATTCATATTTTTGTAAAAATTAAGACAAACCAATAATTAATGATGTGCTTCTCATGCCTAAGTATGGCCACTTCCTTTTCAACACCAAAAAGGGGTAACCTGATACTTTGATTTATAAGAAACTAATGCTGAAAGCATCTAATCATGCAACCCGGTAGGTAAGCTTGATTTTATGTCAACAAAAGCAGAAATAAGTAATTCCTCCAAGGTCTGTAAAAAAGGAGTAGAAAACGATTATTCGCTGTCTACTTCTTTTTAATCCACAATGAGCCATTCATTTTCAAAGTTTTAAAACTCTTCACATTTAAAACTTGGAAAAAACCAAAAACCCACAGGATAAAACAAAAAAGCCGTGAATAGAAAAACAGCTGAAACTATTTGTTTCTTCCATTGCCAAGACCAAACAGCACAAGTTTAAAATAAGGGTAGCTTCAGAAACTAGTGAATCAAAGTTAACAGAGTGTGGAATAAAAAGCTGCCACTTGTTGGACAGGTCTTGGGCAAGGAGCAGTTAAAGTGTACATCCTTTACACTGCTGCAATGAATTACTGAGGTATCAAACACACCAGTTTACACAGCAGAATAAACATAGAGCAGAACAGATCACTGGTAACCTTGCAGGGCTTAGAGATGCCCACACTACAACAGCCATTGTTAGGAACAGCCTTTCAGTAGGGCAGCCAAAAACTGAACGGCCCAAAAAACTATGACCTATAGCCATTGTTTCAGATGATCAGTCCAAACCACACCAATGAAGCAATGGAGGAAAAGCTTTCCCTGCTTAGTTTTTTCGGTTTTGTGGTTGTTTTTTGCGTTTTTTTTGTTTGTTCTGCACACTATGACCAGTTCCCAGAGCTCTCAATCCAGCAATAAACCCCCTCTTCAAAAAGGAAATCTCATTTTAAGGGCTTGCTCCATCCCTGTTGAGACCACTCCAAAGGAAGTGAAATCATAGAATCCTTCAGGTTGGAAGAGACCCTTAAGATCATCAAGTCCAACTGTTAACCCAGCCCACCACCAAACCATGTCCCCAAGTACCACATCTACATGTTCTGAAATATTTCCAGGGGTGGTGACTCCACCACTGCCCTGGGCAGCCTGCTCCAACGCTTCACAATCCCTTTGGTGAAGAAATTTTTATGTGCAGATCCATGTAAATATTTTAGCCCCACAATCTGCCTTGCTACCAGTATACTAAACAAAAAGACCTAAGAGGGAAACATGACCAGTTCCTTTTTCCCTGACAAAAACCACAGCCGGGTTGTGAAATACACCACGCTGGAGAACAGATGCATGCATGGACATTCATAGGAATTAGACTGAAAGAAACATGTCTGCCAGGAATCTTTTCCACTGCCTTTTTGGAGGAAAAGATCATATTCCTAAGGACCACAGGAAACTGAAAAGAAACCAGAGTCCTTGTGTGCTTCCTTCTGTCATTACTAAACAGAAGAAGAACAATAGTGCTAAATAAAAGCGTGAAAATAGTTCTGGTTTATGTGACCTCATGGAAACTTAAAAGAATAAAACCTAAAAACATGATTGTCTTCTCCATATTCTTACCATCCATATCACTGGCAATTCACCTTAATTTTTCTGAATGCAAAGCAAGAGGTGAAGGCACTAGTAAGAATGTGCCTCACTTTTTGCCACATTAATGGGTGATAGCAAAATAAATTAAACATCTTTTATGCTTAGAAAAAAAAAAGAGCTCTTTTACTTTTTGCAAAAGCCCTGCCACTGGGAGACCAGAACAACTGTAGAACTAACAAAAACTCCATCCAAACAAAAGAAAACCTGTTGTTTTCACTACCCTTCCATTCTCTAAAAATCCATTTAACTCCTTCCTTTCTAGTTTTGCAATTTATAACAACTCAACTTGAGAGGATTCAGCACTTTGGACAATGAAATTAATATTATTCACAAGTTCATAACTTTTATTTCTAACTGTAGGGCCTTCTAACACTCCTGCTCCTAGGTCCTAAGGGTGAACTTCTGCCCTCTTTGAACCCAACAGCAAAGGTTCCAAAGGACCAGGCGAGAGACTGGAATGTTAATGGTGAAAGACTTAAATAATCACCCATTTGCTGTCACAGCACCAAGCCTGACAGAGCTCAAGGTGTGTCTGGACAACACTCTCAGGCACATGGTGGGATTTTGGGGGGGTCCTGTGCAGGGCCAGGAGTTGGACTTCAATGATTCTTGTGAATCCCTTTCAACTCAAGCTATTTTGTTAAGTCTAGGACTGTACGATTTTCCCAAATACACATCAAGGACTTCCCAAAGAGGAAGAGACCAGGAAAGACTGCACTTTTCCTTGGCCACAGCTCCAACAGTACAGAGGAGCAGGAGAAGATCCCCAAAAAGTCCCTGCTTGCAATGCATCACCTCCATCTGAAGGTTTGCAGGAATGCCAACCATGTACACCAAGCCCATGTATTGACATTTTGGGACATGCAGGCAGAACCCCGTGAAAAAGAGACTGAGTAATTTCCCTGATCCCTAAATTATGGACCATCATATAAATACTGCTACATCGTATTCAGCCCAGCCAGCAGTTTCCACTCAGGAAGAAACCTAGGTGAGTTTCACAGGGCTGAAGGAGGGTGGTGGGTAACGTGTGGGCACTGCTGCGTAATGGAAGCTCCCACAGCACATATCCACGCTGCATTTGGCTGTAGACAAAATGAAATGATGGTATCACTTTCATAAACATCAGGTTTGCACCGATGAAAACAGTGATTTTTTTTTCCCCAGACACACCCATAACCAACTTCTTATCTAAATAAGTAAGGAGCTTGTAGTGCCATCTCTCGAATTTACAGAATGAAAGACAGGCTTTGCTGGAAGTGAGCTTTGAACAGAACAGTAAGCAGAGAAGGGCAACAATAACCAACTCCAGCAGCTCCAACCCCAAATTAGGCAAAATCGACAACATCACTAGCAGTGAACACTCAAAAGAATCATGAGGAAAAGTATGTAGGTCAGGTATTTGCAAACATGGCAAATATGACCTCCTAAAGGTCACAAATGTATTAAAATGCACACTAAAGAGACCGAGGATTGCCACCAGACTGAAAGAGCTCCACTTGCAATTTTTGCATTTTCTCTCCATGAGTCTCTACCTTAAGTTCCCCTGCCCCAGGCAGAAGTGAAAGACGGTAGAAAGAAAAGTGTTCCCTACTTGCTTAAAAAGGCAAGGCTAAAAAAAGGCAAAGTGGAAAAACACAATCCCCAAGACCAGATGGCACAACCAAAAAGGTTTAGGGAGATTGAATATATGTTTTCATGTGTACATGCCTCTTTGTACAAGACAAAATCCTTTTTTTTTAATGGGGATTTGTATAATTTTTGATGGCAATTGGTATTAGGAGGCAAGAGGGGAGCAAAAGTCCTTTACACTGGAATATGGGGAAGGGTTGCAAACAGAACATGCAAATGTAGAGTCACATCCAGGACAGTACAGATTCAGATTAAATGTTGCAAGTCCTTCAGAGAAGCCAGGCTGAACTGCTGAGGAACCAACCAACTACCCTTGTGCCATACTCTTCATCCTTTCACATCCTTCTTTCCATGAACCTGAAGTTATCTGTCTGCCTCTTCCCCACTCTGACATGGGCACAAGAGAGCATCAACAAAATCTGATGGATGGAACAGGTTGGAAGTTGGAGCCATTGAAAACCATACCCGCAATGGTAGACCACTGGAATTAGCACGAATTTTGATGACTAACCTATCTTCACACGTGTCTGCAAAACTCAACATCCAGAATCCCATCAGCAATCAGGAGTCTAGCCAGTGCTTTGATAGAGATACTTGGGTTTGGTTTGCTGCTGTCTCTGTTCCCCCAGCCTCACCCCTTTCTCTTCTGATCAAGTCTCCACCATTTCTCAGTCATACTTTTTCAAAAATTTTTAAAAAATCAGTGGAAGGTACAGATTTTTCAAGTTAAAAAATAACTTTAAAAAATAAAAATCAGAAACAGAAGTGTTACAGAATGCATAATTATGTTTGCTCTGGAAATCCATGACTTACCAGTGCTCAGGAAGCCAAAGACACCGACCCGGTAGTTTGCTGTCACGACAATGATGTTACCAATGGCAGCCAGGTATGATCCATCTAGGGTTGTCTTTCCCTCCTCAGCATTGTAACTCCCTCCATTGTGGAAGAACAGCAACACTGACATGTTTTTAACCTGCCATGAGAATGACCAGATTAATATTCCTGTAGCCAGCTTTGGTAGGTCACTGATGAGAACACAAGCAGCTTCCTCATGAATAAAAGAGCCTTTTATAGCTCTTTAACAGGGACCATAAAGAGGGGATATCTGCCTATCTGTCTGGAATTTAAGGGGTGTCATCCACAATTGTTCACAAATTGTCCACAATGACCTTTATGTCATTAAAGAGGGCACCATCTCCAGTATAAAGTAGATTTAACAGCACCACTTTGCTCCGCCAGCCAATATCTCCTCTAGGCCAGCTCCTGCTGCCTTGGCAACTGAGCATGTGGTGTGCTTGTCTTTGCTAGACCACATCTGCTTTACACAAATATGCAGGAAAAGTTCAAGCAAGTGAGAAACAGGGGAAGGAAAAGGGCTGTTGGGTTGCTCCATCTTGAGTAAGACTAAGTCAATAGCTGTGCGCAGCTGCTTCCTGCTCTCAAGTCTTCAGCACTCAAACACTGCCTAGTCTCAAAAATGTCACTTGACATTGATATTGAGAACACTCCGTGCTCCTCAATCCCCATGGAAATTTTCCCCTACCAGATATATAGAGGGATCCTTCAGAGAGGACTTTGTCTCTGCAGACGAGAGACTCGCATCTCACGAAGCACAGAGGGACTCTGCCACAAAAGAGCCCAGCGGGATTCCTAAAATGGCAAGGAGTCCTGGTCTGTGCCCATGCTATCACTCCTGGCAGAGCCACCTGATTTTGCACAGAAACAGAAGCTTTTTCCCAAAGCAGCACCAGGTGTGGACCCCCTCTGCACACACGGCAGGGCTGCAGCCAGACTGCTGCTACAGGAGCAGCAAAAAGGCAGAGCAGCCCCAGGACACCTCAGCACCTCAGCAGGTTACAGGTCTGCCAAGATGACACTCAAAAGAAATATCCTTCAGTGAACATAAGGGGGGAGCTTGGTTTGGATTTTTCCTTTTTTTTTCGTTCCTGTAGCAGCATCAAAGTACATCTGGGGTTGGTTTTCCCTGCACCTAGAGGGCAATGGGCTCTGTTGCTGCTATTTTCTGGATGGAGCTCAGCTAAACACAGCAGTCCCATCTGTTCTGGCAAAGAATGTCTCCAGCAAAAACACAAATGGCTGTATGGGAGAAGCAGCAGAGCAGTGATGGCTGCAGCATCCTGCAAAATTACAGGTCAGCAGGCAAACCACCCTCAACTGCCCTTAATTTGCACACAATTGTGTGCACATCTTCGTTCCTCACTTATCTCTCTGACGAATCATTTCAGGGGCTTCTTGATAACGTGACAATGTTGCCAAGAAAGCACAAGAATTACAAGTACTGAGATAGTTGCTTTTTCTCATGAACTTCTCTTGAATCGGAACTGCCTAACTTGCAGTGCCTTGTCCCTGGTTCCCATTTCTGCACTGCGTGCAAGGCAGAGAGAGATGGGGGTGAAGATATAAATGAAATCATCTGTTTTCATATGGAAATTCATTCTGAAATACAACCACATCGAGTTGTGTCAGCTAAAATGGTATTAACCATTATTTTGAGCCTGCTCCATCCCCTCAGCTCAGCATGGTTAAGCCTCAGGCTCACACTAAGCATTTCCCACATGTCCACAGCCTCCACAGCACCATGATCTCCAGTTGCCCCGTAAATTGCACGTTACATTATTCTGGGTGACTTTACACAATAAAAAGCTTAAGAAGGGCAAAGATGGGCAGTAAAATTTGGAAATGACAAACCAAAGCCATTTACAACAGCTGCAACAGATATGGAGTAATTCAGGGGAAGATTTAGCACTGGGACTGTGCACAGAGCCAAGTGTCTGGACACAGCATTCCCATTTCTGGTCTGCATCAAGCAATGGGAAGCCCAGCAGCTCCATCATGGTCTCGTGACTGCAGGGGCTTAGGTCTCATGTGCAAACCCTAACAGGGGAATGAAATTCAGCAGCCACCAGGAAGCTGCAAGTCAGCTGGAAGTCTGAAAGGCTTCATAATATTCACATCCATCTTGTCCATCACAGAATGACAGCATGGTTAACCCTGGAAGGGAACACTGCTGGGGCCATCTGGTCCAACCTCCCTGCTCATCCCTCTGTAAAACACTTGATGAGCTACTTGGCAGGGATAGATTTAAACTTGACCAAGACAGGCAACCTCCAGTGCTTTTACTACTGTACAATATTGCTCTGTAAAGAACTGAGTGCAATGGCGATGATGCACTAAGGACGGGAATGTGCAGGAAATGATGTAGGAAGAGAGAGGGCTTCTATTCTTATTTAATGGAGATTTTAAAGTCTTGATCTTACATTTGAACCCTTTCTAAATAAAGGCAAAGCACAGCTTCTCTTTGCTAGTGTGACAGGTGGTGATGATTACAGGAGGAAAAAAGTCAGAAGTGTCAGTTTAACTGTGGTACATGTAGCTATGGAAGCAAAATGATGTCATTCACCTTCTTCACTGCTTGACACTTTGAGAGTCCTTCGGCGACAGGCAGCAGCCCCTGCACAGTGCTCTTTTTCAGGCTCAAAATGCTCCTGAATGACCTCTGCATTCACTGCTCTCTGGGAGATTTCATATTCCATATTTACTAGCTAATTTAACTTTCCATGGGCTGAAAATATATAACTATCCCTCTGTACGTGAGCAAAAAATAGAGCTCACCACAAAAAAGAGGCAGGAAAATGCAATGCCTTCTGTTCCCAGCTACTTCTGCAAAACCAGAAGTTTTAGTTCTCTCCTGGATTAGACTTATGCATGTGAAACTGATTTTCTTGACTGGACCTACTTCTACCTTACACATCTACAAAAGGCAGGAGAGATTCAGTTCACAGGACTGACAAGGAGAAGAGACAAGCCTATTCAGTCTGGTGGAAAATACAGTGCTTTTAAATAAACTATCTTGAATGCAGCTCTTAAGCATAGATGGCAAACTGCCTGGGACAGTGACCTGATGTTTTCAATAAGTGGTGACTGCACTCAAGGCAAAATGACAGTCTCATGCTGCAGGGAGAAGACAGACTGCTGGTCTCTCTGATGATTAAAACGGGCCTGCGAGGGACTCTCTGAGCTGCTGTCAGATTGCTAAACCAGCTCTTTCCAGACATGCAGTATGACAGACTCATAAATTTCTATTACAACTACCATCACCTTCTGAAAATTGCCAGTACTGTGGAAAGAAAAAGTTCCTGTCTCTGGGCCCACTCTTCAATGGGATTCATATGTTATTAAGCATCTTTATCTCCAGCCCCTCGAGGGTTGGCCAATCATTTTAGCTTGGCTTTAACTTGAAGCTTTCTTTTATATCTGTTTAGAATGAGAAGATCAAGAACTTTCCAATGACAATTCCTCATATTGTACCAGTGGCCCAGTCATTTTTGAAATGTCTATTTTTAAGCTCTGTGAGCTGGCCACAAACCGAGCATTGCTTGCCACCCTCATTTCCCAACAGACCTCCCTCAGATGTCAACAGGGGAACAGTAAAGATGAGGGTGAAAAAAACCATCAGCAGCTCCCTGACTGGTGGTGAATGTTGATGTATTATATTGCATTATTGCCTCCGGGACAGATGGTCTCCTTGCAGGAACACTGCCATCTCTGCCCTTATTTCTCCTCCTTTGCTGCCACCTTCTTCTCGTGTTTTGTTTCCCTGTCTCTCTCTTATTTCTATCTTTTTAGTGTGCTGTCCTCCCAGTTACCCAACACAGCTCAAGCAAAGCCTGTAGGGAATACTCCAGTACCAGTAAAAACACCATAGTACCTAATTTAACTTTGCAGGCTTTGTGAACAACACAGGAAAAACAGCCATGCATGCCAATTAAAAGTACTTTGGAAAGAGACAATGCTCAGCTACAAAAAAAATTCTGCTTTAATTACATCTCTTACTTACAGTGGTGGCAGGAACGAAGATGTGCAGATACAGACAGTCTTCACTGACAGATTGTGATGGGGCCTCTCCATCTCCTGGCTGCCAACAGGCTGCCCTACAGACACAGATTGAGAAAGTTACAATAAAAAAGGCTTGTGCTACTCTTCCACTGCTGCGACTTCCTTACATTTTGATGCATTAGGTTAATAAAATCTTTAAATCTGTAAATCTCGATCACATTTAAAACTGTGCCCACCTGTAGGTTAGTAACAGGTGTGTGGGTTTGTATGCAGACACATAATGCATTGTATTTGTGTGTCTAGAACCCTTCCTCAGAAACCCTGCCTCATTTTAAAAAGCTTAAAACTTGAAAATATGCTTTAAAAAAACCCCACACTTTACATAAACCGCACAAAATTAGCACCAACTGCAAGGGGAGCAGGACTGGGGGTCTCAGGCACAGTGTCCCCTTCTGTTGGCTGCACACCTACAAAATCCACTCTTTTGCTGAAATGCTGGTTATATGTTTAAATTTCTAATGATGTGTGGGCTACATACATTTTGATTTATTTCCAAGTGGTCTGTGGGCTACATTTCTTTCTGCTTAATTTAATTTCTAATGGTCTGTGGGAATATTTGGTAAGTTCAACATTTTAATGCATTTTTTAAAAGCTCTTTGCTCTAAGCATCATAGCAGACAGTGTAAATTAATGTTAAAAGTACCCTTTCAATAGGAATTCAGCAGCCATCCATGTAGAGAAAATAATTTTCTGGCCATCATCTGAATGAGATTCATCTGCTCAAGCATATCAAGCTTGAATCAAGTGGATGATTTTTGCTGTTCAGTGACAAGCTACTTTGAAGCCTTCTATTTCACAGCTATATCCATACCACACAATGAGTTATGGAAAAAACTCACAATTTATTAGTGAAGAAGCCAAAAGAGTTGGAAAGCATGGTAATATCTCAGAGAATTATTTCTAAATTACCATTTTTAATGCCCTTGTAAAATTTTGTCCCAAACGTGTGAAGAAATTATTAGAAAACTACAAGCAAAAGGACCAGACTTAATGGAATTCTACAATTTTTTTTTCCATAAGGGACATTCCGAGGATGGTGATGTCACTCAGCAACTTTCACACTAACATAGTGAAGCACATCATCTCCAACCAAAACTGTTAAAGCCATTTTAGCCAGACAAAATACAAAATCCCAAGCATGAAACCTTCTAGGACAATAGGTCTTACACTATTAATCATACAGCTTCCACAGGGCAGCAGGGATCATCACCCATCATCACGGCTTTTCTTTCTCCAGCTCCCAGGAGAAAGGCTGCCACCTGCTGAAGCAAGTCCACAGCTCTTCCAGCAGCTGGAGACTTCAATAGCTGGCTGGGGTTTTGGGTTGGGTTGATTTGGGCTGGTTTTGGTTGGGGTTTTTAAGTTTTTTAAGTCTTTTATCAAGTCCAAACTGAAAAATAAATATTTCTCTTCCATCTGTAACAGCACTGTGCTAATGTGAATTTCTTATATACAATATTGAGCAGCATCAATATAGAATCCTAAAAAAATCAACACTTTCTATACATAAAGTGAGGTCTCTCCAATTCCCCAAGTTTAAACTCAAATAATTGGTTTTTTAACCTTAAATGAATAATAGAAGATAATGGCACTGTGAATAGGAAGCACTGTGGATTCAGAAGACAGGAACAGATTAACTAAGGTCCCTAAACTGTTTTGAAAATCTCAGCCAGGATGCTCATTGAAACCCCAGATGTTCACGGGGGGACCACAGAGGCAGGTGGGTCTAACTAAGCCCTACAAGACTCCACACTGTGGCTCAGACAGCAAGAACTGGTGCTGTGTGTGCTAAACTAACATCTCCATACACCTGAGGAAACAAAAAGCCACGTCCCACCAGATCCCTTCAATGTGCACGAGGTTGTGGCTACCGTGGTTATGCTGTTCACACCTCCACAGCTCAGGTGCAACCTGAAGGATGGGTCACCAAAGGCCAAATACACTTTCAATTCCCCAGGTATTTGCCTTTTAATAGGTTTTGGACAGAAGAGATTGATCTTCTGGGTCCTTTGGCCTGATCTCCTGGACACTGCTAGGCAGAGAATTTCTATATGAGGCCCACAGCTTCTGGTTACATCAGTGTTTAAGTGTCTCTGTTGGATTAAATGTCTACAGATTTATGGCTCAGCAGAAGGAAAAACTATTTGTATAAATATAATAAATACCTGTATAAATACTATTCAGAATGAAAATGGGCTGGCAGCAGACATTTGGTGGGGAGTTATGCAGAGATTCAAGGCAATGGAGTGCACTGAAATTTGCCTTTTCTCTGGAGGTACTTGCATGCTTTAACGTATAGATGGAGAAATTATTCTCTTTGCTAATCAAAGTCTCAAACTTGTATCCATCTGTACTCTGTGGGTTGTTTTGCAAGAAAGGACACGAATATTGTGGCCCTCACTCCAGCAGCTTTCATACCCCTGGATGGACAATCACTCCTGCAGATGATCACCGGGGTTCCTTACCGAGCCACCGTGGCATTCCAGGTGTCCACCCAAGCAAAGGGCTCTGGGGGACTGAAGCGCCTCTCTCCAAGGGGAGGGGCAGCGTAAGGGATCCCCAGGAACTGGCTGATGTTTCTCCACTCCGAGGCCACGCGGATCACCTGGGACTTGCCCATCAGAAATCCGTGGGACGGGATGTACACGGTTGGGGTTGAATCCGATTGAGAAATGGGCAGGAGTAAATCTGTCACAGGGGGAACAGAGGAAAAGTAATTTGTTTTTTCAAATTAGTACCATTTCAGAAATGAAAATTAGACCAATTTCCCACAGTTTTAAACTGTTAAGTGTCCACTTCTTTAAATGAAACATAGATAAATTTGTGTTAGCTTTCCTATTAAAAAGTTCATTTAAAAACAGTTAAGTGATTCCTCCTGCTATTTCTCTCCTAAAACAATGTATTTGATAGGCAAGAACATAATTCTAAGTCATGGGACTAAAATCAAGCCTGTACAGAACAATAAACACACAAGTCTAGCTTTTATGTCTCAGTTTGTGATTTTGTTTCACTTGGCAATGATAAACCCCTTTTTCTCTTGTTGAGTTTCAACCTAGAAAGTTCTCATTGACTTCACAGAATTTCAGTGAATTTCCCTTCCCCCTCATTGTTATCTGGGTTCAAATTATCTGTAATAAATTAAATAATCAGTATTAAATAAGGCGAAAGCAGTCACTTTAAAAATCAAGGGGAATAAACCCAACAAAACCTATAGTTTCAAATAAGTATGTAACCAAACAACAGAATTTTTACTTATCTCCAATGTCTACACAACTTCTTTTTCTCTCTTAAATAATTTTCCCTTCTTAAAAATATTATTTCATCCTGTTTAGGGAGCAGGGATGTCTGTGGGTTTTTTTGTTTTCTCAAGAGATTGTCCTTAATACCTTCAATTGACAGTGGCTTTTCAACACTCCTAGAGTTATTGTTGGAGTTTAAAAGGAAGAGTATATCAAAGCATCTCCTGCAGATGAAAAGGAAGGAGCTGGACTTTCATTACTGTCATTGTTTGGTTTTACTATTCTGCACTTTCCAAAACATCTTTCATAAACCAGACTTCCACTGTTACGCCTGCTTCAACACCAGAGGGTGACGCTATGATTTCATGCATTTTTAAAACAGTATTTGGGGGCATTTTTCCCATCCTCCTGGCTGTAACTCCACTGAAACAGCCATGGACAAGTGTCCAGAAGACATCCATGTTGCTTTATATCTAGTGAGGAATTCCTCCATTCACAAGAATTGTGCGCAGGCCACCACAGTTGAGGTCCTTCCTCCACAGCCTTGACCTGTTCTTACCTTGTCTCCTATAGATATAGGTAGCAGGTTCTTTGAGTAAAACCCAGCAGGTCCGCCCTTGCAGGCCATGTGTGCACATCTGTGTGTCAGGGTAGAAAATGCACCTTATGGCTGAAGGCTGGATTTCCAGTGTAACCATTGTGCATGACTGGTTCTTTGAACAAGCTGTGAAGTGAAACGTGAAGAAAAAGAGCAGGTAAAATGTATTCTCACAGTATTTTGTATGACATTGTTATACTGCTCTTAAAAGAAAGGTTTTACAACAGGTGAAGCCACAAGGATATGACATAGTTCTAAAGCAGAATAACGGGACACAAATGTCCTCAAATTCCCAGAACAGTCTCCAAAATAACCAAAGGACAGGAGGTTATATTGGTTTTAAAATGGAATAATACAGCAAAAGAACTATTATCGCAGGTTTTAGAAGGAGAAAAACATCATCTAGTAAAGTGCTGATAACCTCATCTGAATTCTAACAGTCCCCAGTGAGTAAGAGGGAACTTTCCCTTATTTCTACCGCTCTGTGGCATTGAGGATTTCCTGTCATGTGAAATTAAAGGACTCTTTGCTGTCTCGTCAGGCTATAGATAAAAGCACTTCTCTTTGCTGTTACTACAGCTCAAGCCCTGCTTCCTACCAGCTCTCAGTTAACCCTTCCTCACACACCACTGCCACAGGTTGATTTAGGCAATGGCAGGTGGGTTTCTCATCTGTCCTGTTCGATGAGCTTCCCTTAACTGCTCATTAGAAAAACAAGACATCATTGCTTTAATTATTTGCTACAATACTGTACAATGCCTGGAGAAGTAAAAGATCTCTGTGCCCAAGATGTGTCAAAATTACCTAATCACTGTAGGCATTTTATATCTATTGTATCTTTCTTTAGCTAAACTGCTTCAGGTCCCCTCTCTCAGATTAAGAAACAGTAGGATAGTCTTTAAAAACAAGTAAAATCAGTGTATCTATACCAGAAGTGGGAAAGCTGTTCTTGGTTTTTCGGGCTCACAAGTCAGTATTTTCTGTAAAGCTGTGAATGACCATTTCTTACCAGATAGGCAGAAATCCCTGGCAGTAGAGAAGTCATTGGATATATCTCTACTAACATGCACAACTTCAAAGTCTGAGATGGACGAATCCATGAGAACAGATGACACATTTAAGGGTTGCCATGCATCCACATACTCTGTAAAATGAACCATAAAAAAATAATATGGCTAGAAGGAGCAGTAAAAACTTCAGAGGAAGCTAATATAGAGTTAAAAGCATTGGGGAGTTCCCCAGTGAATAAGTGTCATCTTACTCTGCATCAACTGAGAATAAATTAAATATTCAAAGGCCTCTGAATGACTTGAACATCCATTTCCAAATTCAGAGGTGACATATTACTTGGTTTACAAAGGTATTTAATAAAGAAATAGGCAAATCCAGAGCAGTTTTATCCAGATTTGAATGTAAATCCAACTGATTTAAATAAAAGGTTACTGAACAGGCCTAATTGCATTAAAGGGCACGGGTTATAATGCTTGCATACCAGTTCCTGAACAAGTACAGCCATTAACTTCTTGGTAAGCAAATGGAGGTTAATTTGATCTTTTCAATTTGATTTGGTGGATGGAATTATATTTCAATTCTATGAACAGTTTGAATGTCGTGTAACTTCTACATAATTGAGATTTCATTTCATATGCATATATACACAAATAAGTACATATGCATAAATATAATCATGTCTATTACATATATGTATATTCCCACATACACATTTTGCATGCATGTACTTGTGTGAGCATGCATCTACACACATGTTCTAACTCTGGTATTCCTCAAGAATTGTCCTTCTGTCTCACAATATATTTAAAAAGAATACCACAAGCATTCTTTTCTCATACACAAACAGATAAAAATATCGGAGAACTCTCAATTTTGCACACAGAAGACATTAAAGAAGGTTTGGGATAGAATGAGCCTTTAATTGTTTTAGTTCCTTACAGCAGTTCAATACATTTTAAAAGCAAAAGGCCCTGCTGTGGCCACTGAGTCCTAAACAGTAGGTTGGTGTTACCCTCTCCATGTAATTGCAGGGTGAGGACAGAGCAAAGTCAGCTGTTCCTTTGCTATTCCTAGTGAGCAGGTCTTGACCTTGAGTTCATTGACCCACACAGATGCAAAAGTCGTGACCTGTCATTTCATTAAATGTGTCTTTTTGTCTACTGAGAAATCAGAGACTGGCAAAGATGGCCACAGTTTCCTTTCTCCCCCTCTCACAGAAAGACAGTTTGACCATAGCACTCAACAGCAGACCTGAGGCTGAGGTCTGGAGTCCATACAATCAACTTGAAACTCCTGGTGTTGACACACTTGTCCAGTTGATGAGAACCCAAGACCCAAAACACACCACAGACAAGGCTGGTTGCATCCTTCCTTGAGCAAATAGGCAGGGAATAGCAGTGACTAAATCAGATTTCATAATTATTGTATAATTCATGACAACACAGGGTAACTGCCACAATTCAGGGCTCTACAATGATGCAAAAAGTCTTTGCTTTCGCAAGGTAAATCCTTCACTTGGAAGTGTAAACCTCAAGCATGAGTTATCTCACGAAGGACAAGCTGAAAAATCCTGATGTGCTACCACCATTGCCAAGGCTGCTGCCTTAGGGCTTGGTTCCTTCGCCATCCCCCTTGCTGAAGAAAACATCTGCTGGAGCGATGAACTGACCCACTGTCTCCCACAGAACTTCCCAAAGTTCAGGTTTTGAACCAGAGGCAAGAAAGCAGGACTGGGTCCTGTGGGTCCTTTACAGCCACCTCAAAATCATTCCACTCCTGTTATACTCGTGAGCAACTCTTCTAAAAGAAGGAAGCTATAGGTCCCCAGCTAAGTAGAAAAGAAGGTTAATTTGGTGTTGCACTGCTTTATGTTAACACCACGAGCTTACTT
Source organism: Mohoua ochrocephala (assembly GCA_013398855.1). Classification (NCBI taxonomy): domain Eukaryota; kingdom Metazoa; phylum Chordata; class Aves; order Passeriformes; family Acanthizidae; genus Mohoua; species Mohoua ochrocephala. The sequence goes on from VZTA01000672.1 coordinate 603,682, forward strand.
GAGTCACAGAGAGGCAAAGTCATCACCAGCACTACATTCAGAGGGGATCTGAATCAGTCAGGAGCAATGGCCCTGCAGTCACTGCTTGACTCGTGTAACAGACTGAATGCATTGGATTTTTTTCTTCCCCTTAAGTAGTGACTATTTAATTATTTTAGAGGAACAGAGTGATTTTTGTCATGTGGAAATGACTGTTTTTCATATTGTCAATAGTTTCTCTTTTTTAAAAACATCTACTATGAGCTATCGCATGACCTATGTTAGAAAATTTCAGCCTCTACATCTAGGGTGACAGTTTGTGGCACTTATTTAGAAAGATACTTAAAAAATAGACATAAATTTTAAGTGATGGGGAATTAAGCATTACATCATCTCCCAAGATTTTCTGCCTGCATTACTAGATCCCCCAAGTCTTTCTTTTCCAAATTGAACCTTACTAATTTATGTTTTCAGTTTGGAATTTTTTTTTTTTTTCTGAAGACATGAACAAGAAAAGATTTCTTTTATCAATAGGACTCAAAGTTTGTTTTTACCTAAGAGTAATGTTGCCATCCTGTGCTGTGTACAGTACCAGCAGCTGAGGTCCTACTACTGGAACAAGCAAAATTTCTAGGTTAAGACAAAGCTTCAAATTACCAGCTGTGGTTCTTTCAAAAGAGAGCCTTGTCTGAATTCCACGGTAACACAAAAAGGCTGGGTGCACCAGTGGTTTTGGAAGATATTTCCCCAGACTTTTCCCATAGCTTCCCTGACTCACCGAGCGACCTTGGGCAAGTCTCATCATCCTCATATGCCTCCATTCCCCACAGGCCAAACATTCAGAGGGGTCCTTGCTCTCTCAGCAAGGAAATTCAAAACGAATCCACAAAGGCAAAATAAACTTTTTGGATTTACACCTCTGACACTTGAATTTTTCCTCCTATACCTATTTCACAAGCTAAACTTTCTACTTCTACATTAGAAGATATTTATTTCATCCCTTTATGTGGGATAGAGTCAAATCAGGAGCACACATTTTATACACATATGAGGTACACTGGGCACTTTGCAGCCCATGTGAGGCACAGAAGAGTGACCACTCACAATGCAAACATCCACAGATCATACATTCCTACCTGACCTGACTATTCATTGCCCCAAATCCCACAGAAGTGACCCTTGCCCCCTCCCACATGGGGTCGTTTGGGTTGGGTTGGGGTTTAGGTTGTTTTTTTTTTCATTCTCAGTCCTGGACGAAGTATTCATAATCTCAGTTCAGATTTAAATGCTGAGACTCCCAGGTTTTTTCATTTCCCTTTTCCTGCCCAGTGGACCTCAGATGCAGAGAGATGCAGAAACATTAATGCTTATTTTAACAACAGAGCAAAACTCTTTAACCCAGAGCCGTGCATGACACCACTGCGGACATCGACAGCCAGCAGTGAGCTGCTACAGAGATTTTGGATATTAGTTGTTTCTTCCCTTGTCCTGGAAGCAGATCCAGCAACGCCCACAGCCATGCACATCCACTTCATTCCATGAGCAAAACACAACTTTCCATGGCTGATCTAAACTTGTCTCATATAGAAACTGCTCTCACGAGGCAGAGCTGCAGACTGGCCCTGTGCTACTGGCAGTGCACAGTGCACCTGGTGGGCTGGAAGACATTTCTGATTTATATTTAAGTTAAGCTCTGACCTTCCAACCCATATTTTGGCAAAGGCTTTCATTGGATAATTACAGCCCTCTGAATTCAGCCATCTCTGTAACTCTTATTGCAAAATTATAGATGTCCCATACAGAGAGCATCTCTCTTCCAGATGTTCTTGTTTGGGTAGGCAAGGATTAAGACTGGATTTGCAAAAAGACTCACGTTGGCCTTACTCTGTTCCCTCTCTTGTCCCAAGATCACAAGACTGGAATAGATTTCCTGGATACACAGAATTCAGCCTCCCACTTTCACAGGCAATGAGATTATGAAATCATTGTCATAAAGTCAACAGAAGCTTCATCACTGACTTCAGCGGAAGAAAAGAGGCACCAGTTCTGAGTTTGCTGCAAAATTTAACACTTGATATAAGGAAACAGAGATAAAGAAGTGCAGTACAATAACAAGTTAAATTCAGAAGAAAACTTGTGAAGTTGAGGAGGTCAACATGAGGTTTAGGAGGTACATAAATCAGATCTCTGGGTTCAGTATGCCTGATGTATGTTTGAAAGACAAATTCTGATCCTAATTCTGAAATCTATGAGCCATATTAGTAGCCCTGACTCAAGCCCAAAACATGCTTAGAGACTGAACGTGGTGCTTTATATTCCCAGTGTTCAGAGGGGTTTTTTTTTAAACAAAGACTGCTAACCTGTCTGTACACCAACAATCTCCAAAGCCAGCAAATCATCAGCTCACAGTGGACCTGCAGAAAATATACTCTCCCTAAACTATAACTACTTCTCATTTTCGTTGATCCATTGAGATTTGTATGATTCAAAATGAGTATTTTCTTTCAACTGCTGCATAATAACTGTAATCACACCTCAGACAAGTCTCAAAAATAACAGTTGTGTATTTATGGCCTTCAGCAGGGAGCAATCCCGCTATGTTCCTGTTAAATACAAGCTTTCTGCCTCCTTTAGGAGTGCCAATTATAGCAAATGATATAGTAAGGGGATATTAAAAATGTACTAGATATTTATCCAGGTTTAAAATAAGCTGTTCTCAGAAGGCTAAAATCCTCATATTTACAAACAATAAAAATCAAACTTAAGACCAAAGATAGAGTAATTCCACGCCAGAGATCCATTTTGCTATGCGGGAGCATGGTAAATGAGTTCCCAAAAATGGATAAAAAAAGGCTGTCTTTGTTTCACACCAAGGATGTCTCTGACAAATATTCAACATTGTGGGAAAACAGGAAGATAAATTATATTATTAATCACCAAAGTCAGCTACATCAGCACTTGTACTACCATCGGCATCTCTCTTGAGAATGGAAATACCCCATGTGCAGACATAGCCCTATGGGAAATTTATTTCCATGTTGGAATATCCTGTAGCCACTGCTCTGCTCAGTCCTGCCTCAAGGGAATGGCTATAAATCATTAGGGGATCACAGGAGGCAGGAACAGGAAGGGCCTAACAGATCATTACATCCACATGCCTCGGTGGTTTCTCAATTAATTACTCGATTCACATGGAGTGGGAACGGAGCCCACATGGATCTGTGTGCAATCCACAGTGCCATGCAGAGACCACTGGGCCACTGTCTTCTAACAGTTGCCAAATCTAAGATAGATAGACATGTCGAAGTTAGAACTGAAGATGCAAATGCTCATTAAAATTTGGATAATTCCTGTATACAGTTCATAAATCTCATAACAAAGCTAAAAGTCATCAGGGTCACCCCTCCCTCATTCACAGGAGTATTTTCAGGCTCTCCAGTCTGCTTTCAGCACAAGTCTTCCTTCTATAAATTCAGGTAATATGTCTCATGGATTGTTTTGCTTCTTTCAGACTAATTTGTAAACACATAAAAATTTCCCTAACTCAAAACCTTGTGCATAGGCTGTTTGAATAACAGCATTGCATATTTGGAAAATAACCATACAAAATATATAATTAAAAAACTCCTTTTCTTATCTCCCCTAGCTTACAGCTGGCTGCAGGAAGTTCCATCTCAAACTTAATTATGAGACTTGGCTGTTTTCTCTTTATAAAACATTCCACCATGTTCACACGACTGAGCAGGGTTGTTATTTAAATACCAGCCTAAGTAAACCAAGACTGCAGGATGACATATGAGCATTTTCAGCATGGGCAGCCTTAAAACAACATATGTTCTCCTATTGTTAAAGGTCACAGATCGTACCTGAAACTCGCTACAGATGGTTCCATACACAGCGTCATCACAGAAAATGAACTTCTTCAGGGGAAAAAAGTGCTCCAAATGTAACAAGCTGCACTTTCCCAGCCAGTTCAGGCTGTCAATTTTTCAGGCACCATTTCTCAGATCACAGAAACTACGTGGAAATCACAACAGACCAGCAGGAGCGTGCTCTGCTCCACACAACACATGTACAGAAGTAAATGGAAATATTCATCCAGTTAAAGATGAAAATCAGACATCCAGTTAAGCACACTACAGCCTGGTGATGAGATGACTTGGAGACTTTAGCCTTGTATCAGAAAGGCTTTTACAAGTAGGCAAAACTTGCTGAAGCAACAACAAATCAACAAGAATTCAGGGAGAAGACATTGTGCAGTTCACCTCCCTCCTGCTAGAGAATAGTGGCCTGCAGGCACTACAGAGCACTGAATTCCCCTTTTCCACAGGCTAATGAGGTATCTAGTGAGTGTTAGAAACACACAGCTGTGCGGTTTGTAGGGGCAACAATTTGGGAAAAGCCCACTGGAGCCTCAGGCTTTTGAGAGAAACCACAGGGCTGCATTGAGCTGCTGGATGAACGACCTGGTACAAGGACGCACACACATAGAACCTCGACCATCCTCTCTTGCTGTGTCTCTCCCAACATTAGCCTTACACAGGGAAGGGTCTTTTTTTGCATCTCCTTGGTGGTTGTGGCCTGCTCTATGACAAGGCATGAAAAGAAGTCATTCTTGAAAATTATTTTTATCATTGCAGATTCAAAGGTCTAGACATTTTACGATGATTACTGCTGATGAACTTCTTCAAAAGCCCAGACCACGGAACAGAAAGAAAAGAAGTATCTCCCCCATCATCTCCAAAGTTATTTGAGAGTGGCCTCAGAATGACATTAACCATTAACCATTAACATTGCTGGATTTGTATGTCCAGCTTGGTCCCTGACCTGATCCTCCTTCTCTAAGGCTAAATCTTCCTTGCTGCAGTCTTCCCCCTGGTCTGAAGATCCTGAAGGCTGGACTTGCCAGGAAAGACTGAGGTGAAGAAGGCACCTTGTCCTTTTCCAGCTCCTTTGTCATCAGGTCTCCTGCCCCATTCAGCAGCAGACCCACGTTTTCCCTACCCTTCCTTTTGCTATCCATGTACTTGTAGAAAGGCTTCTTGTTGAGATCTTTCTGTTGTTTTATGGTCCTACAATGCCTCTACCCTCTCTGTTGAGAAGAACAATGAGTAAAACAGGCAAAATATCTACTTCCCATCAGGCTGAAAATAAGTCTGCTCATCTGGGTTTCTTCACAACACACTGGGGCTGCAAACACCACAGATTTTGAATGGAGCAGCATCCTGGCCGCAAATGGGAGGAAGCAAAGTGCTGGGCACCATTGCAAACTGGCTACGTAGGAAATGAGGCAGTCAATGCATTAACTGTCAGTGAAACGTAGGCCTCAATAGTGCTTCAGTTAACTCAGCCTCTAGATTGGACATAACATCAACTTCATGATTCCACAGAGCCTTCTGGTAAAGTATGCAAATGTAAGTATTTTTCTGATCATTCAATGGAAACATTTATATTTTTCATACGTATAGATACGCTTACACACGCACACACATACATATCTACTCATGGCAGTGCCCTTTAAATAGTGACATTTTCTCACACTCACCCTCTGCCTACCACAGAGCAGCCACAGTAATTTTTTATCCTCATACAGAAGCATTACCACAACGTACAAAACTCAGTAAATGCTAGCTTTTCTGTGATGCCCAGCTCTAAAACAATTAATCTTCTACAGCACATATTAATATAACACACAATCATAGAGTCTTTGGAAGCGATGTTTTTGAAAATTTTCTAGAACCTCTGACAACACAGCCCAGATAACAATCTGACCTAAAAAACCAGGCTGGAACTTTTACTATCGAAATGAGGCAGAACATAAGACGGACAGAGGCTGTCCAGTTGCATTTTGAATGTGCTGCTCCACCCACTGGCGTCAGAGCTCCAAAGCGCCCAGGAAACTGGTGCTAATTTGACTTCCAGCCTAGATGCGCCTTTTGTAATTCAGTGGCTTCTGATTGCTATCAGCCCCCAGGACAACCACTCTAATCCAGAATCCTGCATCCTTGTGGGAGGCTCAGCTTGCTGGGGTTGCTTAACCAGTTCTCTGCAAACCAGAGACATCCCTGGTTGCTCTGCCTTTGGAAAGATGACCTGGAAAAGGGTGTGACAGACCAGGGTTTTTACTAAAGATGAGCACCTGACTTGCTGGGGCTGCTGTTCCGGGCAGACTTTAGAGTCAAAAGCAAGTGACAAAAAGATCTCATTTCCTGATTCTCTTAAGTGCTGCTTAGGTCACAGTTTTCCTAGATTTAAGCAAGCAAGAAAAACGTAAAAGGAAAATGACAAAATTACTACCAAGCTTCAGTCTGGGAGGAAGAAAGCTTTAGTGAAATTGTTTTCCACATCCCATGGGAAAAACAGTTTGCAAAGGAATTGAATTGCCCAACCTGCACACCAGGCCTACCTCACCAGCTCCTCAAAGTGTTTCACACAAAACTTATTTCTGCTTACCTACGAAGACAGGAGTTTTCCTTCTATTACATTACAATGATCATTTCAAAAGTACAAATTCTGCTAAAAAGTAGACCGAACTTGATCATGACTGGTGGCTATAGATATGGTGACAAAATAGATCACAGTAAATTCTGAACTCAATATTGAAAATCTTTGCAAATATCAAGCCTCCTGCATGCCCAGTTGCATATGGTTTAAGGAAAGATAGATATAAACAGACTAAATATTTGTTCAGATCAAACAGAAAATCAAGGGCAGAGATGGAAGTGACTTCTAAATTTCAGTATAACTGCAGGGTTAAACTGAGTTTCCTAACCAGTCCACCCTCTTCCTTTCCGTTACACGTAGCATTTCACAGCTATGCCGTGTATTTCTGGGAAGGACACACCAGGGCAGCCTGTAGCTGCTGACAATTTGCATATATTTTTAGGACACTACAGACACAAAGCCCTCAAAGACAGCAGTTAAGTTTCATTTACTAAGAGGATCCACCCACTTTTAAAATAACACATGCGAGTGCCATAAGATTCATTGTATCTGGAAAGTGATACGACATCCACACTTATAAAAAAATTTCTTCATCAGTCCTGCCAAATATTTTGTCTCACTGATCTCATGTGGCAGTGAGTGTGAGAAATTAGGTCAGCATTATGGATATGACAGTTCTTTCATTTAAATTATACACCGTTAATGAAAATGAGTAAACGCTTAAACGAGTAACCTCATGGGGAACACAAACATTTCATTATAGTGTGATCTTTCAGCAATATGTACAAAATAGAGGATGGGGGATTTTTACTGCAGATTTTGGCGGGGGGCTGAGTTTTTTGTTTGGATTTTTTTTTGCTTAATACATAAATACACTTACCACTTTCTGGCCTGAGAGGTAAACTAACAGGTGGACACAGTTTAGGAATGGTGTTCTTCAAGTCAGCTAAAAGCAGAAAAAAAACAACACATCTGAAAACAATTATACTTGAAGGTTTAAAACACAGTTCATACTCAATATTTCCAGCATTAAGTCTGGGATCTGGATGTTGCATCTTCTCCACACCAAGAGTAAGGATGCAAGGGCTGCTTTGCTATCTAAACCTTTTGAACTCGTACAGGGAACCCGACTTCCCTAAATATCTGTACTTATAAACATTCCTACAAACACTTTTTGACATGCAGTTATGAACAACCCATTTCAGAGGTTCTATGGTTTTTTCTATGCCCCTCTTTGTATTTGGGGTTCTGCATTAGGAGAGACATGAGATTCTCTACTTCCAGCAAACTGGAATTTCTCAAAAACACGAATTAGAAACAAGGCCTTTTTCAGCATAACACTCTCCAAATTAAAGTTCAAATAAGAATTCATCATACACAAGACTTCATTTCCATACAAAAAACTTCTTATTTGCTAATACTTCTCATAAATATTTTGTAATCACAAATAATAAAAATGAAGTTTCCCCTGTGCCTTCATATTTTGTAAAACACTTTGGCTAGTCAAATCAGTTATAAATTTTCCACTAAGACATAATAAATGACAATCCCTATAGAGGCTGAAGACAGATCAGATTTTCTGTTAATTTCTTCCACTTTATATTTCCCGTGCACGTTTCTAAAAACTCAGAGGTTTTCCTGTTCACAGCAGAGAAGAATTGGGGCTATCCATAACTATTTCAAATGCTACTCTCTGCTCCTTGTTGACTGAGCTGCAGCTCTGACTATACAAAACCAAATTGCTCATGAGCAGAGCTGTGAAGCAGACAGCTCACACATCAACGTAGCCTGTTAAGAAACACGGAGACAGAAGTACCTTCTGCAAACAGGACTGTGGAATAAAACCAAAGACCCTGATTCATGCTAACGTCCCACTGCCTACAGTGAATCACTCCTTCAGATTTCACTCATTTTCCTTTTTAGCCTCAGAACCTTTTGGTTCCTTTTCCTGGTTCCTAGACCTTCAACTCACCAGCACAACCGATACAAATTTTTGTCTGTAAATATCTCCATTTGCATAAACATCTGTGCCTTGCTGTGTGTTACAGTGGAAACACATCTGTAGCTCCCTTGATGCATAAGGAAATGTCACTGTGTCTCCTAACTCCCTACTTTGCATACACCCCAGGCTCCTCTTCATCATCCCTCTGTCCATCATGTGAGAAACAGCCTTTATTTTTTGTTGGTTCTTTGCCAACAAGGGGAAAACAATTCCAAGAAAGTGAAGTGTATCTACACCTCTGCTGTCTCCTCGTCGCTCCACCTTTCCTCTATTCTTCACTCTTACCCCTGTCTGCCTCCCAACTCCCCCTGACATCAGAATGCTGCCATTGCTTTGTCAGGGCTGTTGTTCCCTCCCTCTCAGTGCTAGACCCTCAGCCCACCCCTTCCCAGCTTCCATAATGCGTCCATGCTGTCTCTACCCTTTAACAAGGGCTGTCCCACAAGAGGAGGACATGGATGGTTCTGTGGGCATAGGGCTAGTGCAGGACTTGAAAAGCTCAACACTGAGTTCACATTTCAGATACTTAGAGTGTGAATGAAGGCTTTCCTTATCAACACCGTAAAATACAATGTGTTGCCCCAATATCTGATCAATCTCTATGCAACTTTAACTGGATTATGTTTCTATCACATTCCCTGGATAAAATATATCCATGCTTTGTGCCCCCCTCTCCTCTCAGCTATCAGCCCTTCTTTACTCCGCAAGAACTAAGGGAGTGTAAAAGCAGAAAAAAGTGCTCTTTATTCAGATATTTTCCCTGATTCTGTCAACATCCCCAGACCTGCTCCCATGGGGCCTCTCTGCTCTGGAGCTGTGTCTGTGTGACCAAGAAACAGGCTGTCCTCCCATAAAGGAGGAAAAAGCCAGGCAGGTAAATTTTTTTGCTATTGTTTCAGTTATGCAAAATCAAAGCTTAACAAAATAGAATTAGACCTGACCAAAAGGAGTGTGGCAAATGGCAAATCCATTTAAAGTTTTCAACAAAGCAATGAACCTTTTGTTTCTCCACAGAAAACAAAATCCACCTTGACTAGGAGTGGTTTTGATTCCTCCTGCAGAAATAACCCAACCGTTCATAACTGCTCTTCTGTTTAAACACATGATGGCTTCTTACTGCTTGAAAAATACAGGGCTGCTTTGGAATTTGGTGTTGGCCCTTTCTTTACCAAAACAGCCTAAAGTGAATTTTAAACTCTGTAGCAAACCCAAACCTTTTGAGGTTATGCATCCACACGGATGATAAAACCATAAGCCCAGGAGTGAGAAACAAAGAATGGTTTCCTGACCTGGACTGTCCAGTAAGGCAAAATATATTTGAATTCCAACATTGGGCACAAGTCCCCCACACAATCTAAGAAATTAAATTATACATCTTTGAGGTATTGCTCTTTCTTTTCTATTAAAATGGTTATTAAATTGCACCTTTCTTTCCTTTGCACATGCTCGTTTGCCTTCTCTGTTTGTGGTCCTTGCAAATGGGTCCTACACCTGGAAGCTGGAATTTTTATACACTGAAGCTAAATAATAAACTTCAATGTGCAGAAATCCATTAGAAAGGTCATGTGTCCTGCATCACTTACCAGGCTTTTGATACCAGCCAAATGGGTGTATTTTGACTTCAGCATCTGGTGAAGTGCAATTTGAAACGTGCCAAGCACTTCTTGTTTCCTCAACGCACGTCTGGATTCCAAGGCTGTTCAGAGTCACGCACACGATCTTTCCACCTGCCAAGGACATACATGGTTACAGAAATAGGGGGGGAAATTTTCCTTTTCTAGATAGTGTTGTGAGGAAAGACAACACAGCATGGTTCGACTGAGTGTTAAATGAAATTCAACTGACTTAGAAATCAAAGGAAGGAAATACCTAAAATCTGTCAAGTTACTGAAACTAGTTTTGAAAAATCCCAATGAATTCAGTGTGAGGGAAGGTGGGTTACCAGCATTACAATCCATTCTAATCCAAGGTCAGAGCATTTCCACTGAGCAAAGATCAGGACTCTTTGAGCAAGCAGCCCTTTCAGGTCAATGCAATTAAAAATCTGCGTGTATGTTGAAACATGTCCCCTACTTACATCAAGATAAAAATTCTTTCAAAGTCCTAGTGTAAATAATTTTGTTCCTGAAAAATATGGAGGGTTTGAAACACAGTTTCATTGAAGATTTTACCTCATGTTAAAATCACTACTGAAAGTTCTCTTGACTATATGAGTGCCAAGACTGGAAGTCCAAAATGTCACAGATATTAAATATTAACCAGATAAACTAAAAATGTGTCCATTTTCCATGTTGGGTGCCTTAAAATTCTTCTTTTTTTTTTTTTAGAACTATTTAGAGAAACTCCAAGATATATTCAGTTAAGTCTTCATATTTCATATGATCATAAGGTCAACTATTTTTTATTTGCACATTAATTCTTATCTAAACTACACTGGATTAATTTTCTAAGTTACTCATTTTTTGACCAAGTGAAGATTTTGTCTGCTCAAAAAAAAAAGGAATTAAAAGTATGCATTTCTGAAGTGTTTCAAATTCCAAAATGAATTATAAAAACAGCACATCCTAATGACCTCAGGGAGAGCTGATAAGCACATAACTCTTCCAAAAACAAAGCTACACATTTCAGTGGTCTATAATCTGAATTTGGAATAAAATATTAAAATCTATTTCATTGACTTTGACCTGGGTGTTATCCAATCTTAAACACCAGCTGAAGACTTTCTTCCTCAAGCCGAAGACTGAAATTTGGGAGCAGAGAAGGTCAGACAACCAAGAAAGCCAAAAGGCTAAACTTCCCCAGAGCATCCACAGACATTCTGTGCTTGCATGCATCTAATTTCAGTAATATTTAGAGTTTCAGAGTCCTTTAGGCTTTAAAAAATGAAACAACATAAAAGGGGAAAAAAAATCGCTAAAAGAAGTCAAGCGACACTTTTGAAGAGAAGTTGATGAATGAGATACAACTGGAGTTTTATCAGTTTGAATTTTATGCTCTTGGAACTGCAGCCTCTGAAGGACTCATTCTCATGAAGTTTTATTAACAATTTCTGAAATATGGAATGTGTCATTGGGCTGAACTCCTAGAAATGGTTATGGTTACCTGAAAAGGGGCTAAAGAGGTGCATGAGATCTGAAAGGGCTTTTAAAGTTCTCTTCAGAGCAAAAGAATGGTAACATTTGGATAATGAAGAAAGACTTGAAGTTATTTTAAAAATAAAAACAGGGGGGAAATACCTGACAGCTGGGAGTCATTAAAAAAACCAAATCCTGTGCAACAAGGGTCAGCATCACACCAACGCTCACACTCAAAAAACCTAGGAAAGGAAAAACATCACCCTTAGTATCATTAGACATTTTAGACACTGAGAACCTGAAGAGATGCCTTTCACAATAAGGCTGAAGAACCAGTATGGTACTTCATACACACTTCATCTACATTTGGAAAATGCATGGAAATTATGCTTGATCAGAGTACAGCTACCAGAATACATCCAATAATTTAGATTATTATTTTGATATCTCCCTAAAAATATCAGCCTAAATTGATTTGGTGTATCATTGCTAAGAGATTTAACTGGCCAGCTAGTAATTACTAGCATTATAAGTAACAATTTTCATGTCTATAATTAATAATTATATAGTAACTCAATTATAAATCTCCTTTAAACCATATGCTTTTTTCTCTTCATTAAACTCCCAAATAATGCAATTCTTGGATCAATACTTCTGATCACCTTTATCTGCATAACAAGGCCTCGGAATTCCAGACATGGTTAAAATTCCAGGGAAAACAAACGAACAGTCATGTCCTACCCATCAGAAACAGCTTTTCTGCTCATGTCAGTCTTATTCCTCACTGAGATGTCTGTTACTTTCTGGAATGGTACACGTGTGTAGAAGCTCTTCACAGAACTTTTAAGAGTGACTGGAAGGAAAAGGAAACACAAAATTGGAAAAATCCATTTAACTTTGTTGTATACAAATACTGGTCAAGTAATCGAATAGTAGAGATCCAGTCTATATTTCTCTGCTGGGCTTTGGTCGATTAAAAGAGAGTTTTATGTTATCACAGCAAAATTTTGATTGTTAAGCCTGAAGATGAATAAAAATTCACCAAGTGAAGGCTCTGAAAGCTGAGCAAAGTACATCGCCAAGGCAAGACTTCCAGCCAGAACTTTTGTTTGTGAGACCTGTATTGATGCTACTTCTTCCACAAGGCCTTAAACTGGGGTACAGCTCCAGATTGGAAGACTCCAGTGTGCTCATGCATTACTCAACCCTTGCTGCCCTTTGGGCTCCCCAAAATGACATGACTGAATAGTGCAGCTCAGTGGACCTTCACATTTGTCACAGCAAAATTACATGTTCCTGTACAGTGATAACAGGCTTGTTTGTCCAGCTTCCTTACATGTGCCCTATGAGAAAAACACTGAACTTCCCAAGTATTCAAAGAGCAGAGGTTAAAATCCACATGTCTATAGCTCTGCATTTGTTAAAAAATAATTTAAAAATTTAAAAATTACACTTAGTGCTTTCAAGACATGCATTATTTAGCTTCCATAGAAATTTTAATGGTAGATTGTGACATTCCAATGACATTCTTATTTCACCCATATTACGAAAAGGGCTAAAAACTGGTATACAAATTTGAGATCCACATGGACTCTCTGATTTGGGAATAGCTGAGTTAGAGAGGGTGAAATTCATGGTTAATATCTTTCCAGTTGGAACTGAAAATGGAAAACCATGCCCCAGACGGCCTGATCTGCCCTTGCACCATCCCCTCCCAGGACTCATTCATTCATCTAGACTTTTTATCTCAGAATCAAGAGCCAAAACACTGACTTGCATTACCAGGGTTAGAGCAGACATTATACACACAAATATCAAAACTTGCCTATTTTATGGTACAGTGTCTGTGGTTGCCAGGGTAGCACAGTGGCACAGTTTCCTGGTATTTGGTCGATGCTGCTGTCACAAATCTGTGCCTCTGGGTAGAGGGTACACACAAAGTATTTGTCTGTGGCATTTTGCAGATCTGCCATTCGACAAAACTCTTCCTCTCGGGCACAGCCTAGGAAGCAAAGTCATGAACAGTTACACACACGAGGGTTCCTTTCCCTCTCTGCTCCTCTTCATGTTTTCAGAGCACTTAAAGTTATCCATCAGCAAACAACTAAAAGTGAGAATTTCAGTATTATCCTACTAATTGAGGAAATTAGTTAATTAAATTAATTAAAAGTGCAAGAGAAAGAGGGACACATTCTGGCTCTAGTGGCACTGAAGAGCAGGTTTACCTGGAGAGCACAGTGAAGGAGTTACAGCACATCTGAATGGGAAGATAAATTCCCCAGCTGTGACAAGCATTACTCCAGTGTATTGGTCTCTCTTTAATATTGTAATTCATAAAGATCTCTTTCTTTTTTAGTAAATCTGACATACAAATTGTATAATCATAAAAGAACTCTGCATCAGTCATGGTCTTCAACAAATAAAAAGGACAATAATGTCTGCAATGTCTTAGGAAGATTTTACAAAAAATATTTCTGAAGCATTCAAGCTTCACACAAAATTAAACATAACTTTCCTAGAATCAACTGTTCAAGACATTTGCTTGTAGCAATTTGTTCTGAAGTTTGCCCCAGGGTAATAGAGCACCTTCAGAAAAGAACCAAAGCTGTCAAACCCATTTCTCAATTACCATAGCAATGGCTCCTGTAAACATGTATGTCAATGCTTAATTTTAAACAGAAATAGCTCTACTGACCTCTTACAGTGATGTTTGTGCACTGTTTAGTACTTTTAGTTCTGACTTCCTGGTAGAGCTAGAAAACCTTCTCCATTTACTGCATTAAAACACACTTTATCAATAACCCCAAATATCTGCATTTTACCTTCTTTTACCACTATGCCATGTCCCTGTTGGAGAGGTATATTTCAAGAACAGCAGAGCATTGCCCAAGCTGTACCTTTGACTTCTCTTGCCCATGACAGGGGGACCCTGAGGGTGAATTATGGGCACCCTTTCTGCCATGGCAGGCAAAGACTGTAAGGAAGAAACAGGTGGCCCCAGTGGCAATTTCCATGAAAACTTTAGGAGTTTCCTACACAAAATCTCAAAGTCCAAAGTTTCTACTCATCATGATTATAACACCTATTAAAAGATTTTAGTTAATTATTATTCCCTACAGAACACCAGTCTCTAAGATGTCTTACGTGTCAGACACCAAAGCAGAGCTTCCTCAGCTGAGTACTTCTGCCTGAAGACCCAATACTGCTGGTAAGGGAGAGAATTTTTCTGGTCACTTCGTATCTGGCTGTTGTCCATTAGGTAGAAAAGATCCTTTGTGGAATCTGAGATCCAAACAAACAAACAGAGAATCCCACAAAAAAATTAACTATGATCTGGAATGAATTAAATTTATTTATATATAAAACTCTGCCTTTCACAGTAAAACAGCTGCAATCATTTTGTAGGGCTAGAATACACCAAAGGCTGCTTTTAATAACAGAATTGTGCACCCACAGTGACTCCCCTGTAGGCAATGCCTCTCACCAAGCTGCACTGCACAAAATAGCACTGCCAGACTATTTCCAGCACCCAAAAACTAGATTAAAATCCCAGCTCCTAGAAATTAGAGGGTTCTCTGTACTCTGTCATGCAACACAATATCCCAACAGTGAAGCTTGATGATTCAGAGGATGTTTGCAATTCCTTAATCAATCTGGTTTTGTTAATCCAAAATGCAGCAGTTTCCTTACATTCCCTTGAGGAGCTTTTGCACCTCTCAGTGCTAAAAGTTTTCTTGACAAGCTTAATACCTATTTCAGTCATTTAACCTCATTTCCCCTGATTTATGCTCCCACAGACCACATTAAATAACTCCTTTCTGTCACTTGCCTGTGACCTTTAGACATGTATGAAATTATTTATATCTCCTGAGCTCCCTCTGAAACAATCAATAACAGGTATTTTGTTCACTTTCCAAATTTATCCCCTTTCTATAAGGGTCCAGTATCAAAAGAGATGGACACTTCACTGGTCTCTTACAAATTTCTTCATAAACACTTTCTTATTTAGCAAATGCCATCAGCAGGTCTCATCCCCAGTTCCAACATTGTGAGACATTGTGTTACTTAATCTTGCATGCAGTGAAACAACCAGGCAATAATGAAAACAAGGGAAAGTAAAGACATGATGATGATTGCTGTTGAAGTGTTAAAGCACCTACTGACAAGCTGGAAATGCACTGTGGCTTTGAATTTTCTATCAGAAACTAGAAAAGATGTGTTACCCTGTGTTTTATAAATGACTATCAAGTCATAATAGCTCTACAGACATTTTCCCAGCTGTATTCACCACTTCCTAAAAAGGGTAACCTATAATTCCTGTTACCTCTCAAGTCATAACTTCAACCTTCAGTTTCTCTTAAACAGCTGGTGTCAAGACTAAGACTTAGGGATGGAGGTGAAAACTGCATTCCTTGCATAACTGCAGGTTTTAATGGTATCATCAGCCCCAGCAAGGTACATGAAGAACCCTGAGGGCTGCACTCATGCCTTAGCAGGCAAATGCAAGAGAATTTCACCCACCACATTAAGTGCATTTTTTTCTCTCTCTTTTTAAGTCTACACTTTAAAATACCCCTAATTGTATAGGAGCTCTGCTAGGTAAATGGGCATTTTTAGGTTTTTTAATTAGTTTAGTTTACCTTCCTTTCAAATTCCATAACCAAAATCAGCAATTCTTTTAGGATTTTGCACATATTAAATCATGTGACACTCATCAAGACTCCTCAGCAAAGATTACAGTTCATTAAAGATGAACCAAGGTGCTCTCAGCAAACTCCACTGCTCGCTTTCTCTTAGGATTATGGTGCTGAAGGCCCAAATGAACTCCAGTAACTTCCTACAAATTATTTTGGACCTATACATGACTGAGCATAACCAAGAGCAACCCCTGGAATAACACGGGAGCTAAGAGAAGTTCACAGGTCCCTCACGGTCATCATGCATGGAAGAAATTCTTGTGATTGCAGTTTCATCCTGGCTTTCTCTAAGTATCATATTTACAGCCGTACTGTCAGTAGCAGTAAAAATGCCCAGGCACCCAGGCCAAGGATTTCATTCCTGGGTTTATGTAAAATTTTTTCTCAGCCAAATAATATTTTCCTGTGTCTCTTCAGTTCAGTAAGTCTGAAAGAACAAGTTTCACAGAACATTTTAACACTTTCATTTCCAACCTGGTCTGGGAAGGTAAAAACCATAAAGCCAGACCTACGTTTTGAACATCTTTCTCAAAACCCATATCAGGCTTCCTATTTAAGAGAAATCCTCTGGCCTTTACAATACCTACACTATAATGAACGTATATATAGCAATATATGATATTTTCTGGGTAAATTCTGTACCCTCTCTCCGCTCTCTTCTGATGCAATCTCTGTCTGCTCTTGCTATAATACCTGATAACACAAGATCGCTTTCTGTCTTCAAAGCAGCAGCCTCACACACAGGGGTTTTAGTCCGGGTGACCATATTGGAGTCTGAAATGAAACAGGATCAGAGAGAAGAGTAATTCCTTTCATCTTTCTTTCACAAGACAAGATAATCCTTAGTTCCGAAAATTTAACAAATATATAAAGTGCACCACTTAGGAAAACTCCTTTGGTATTTCCACCAAATGTTGAATCAAGAATGAGTAAAACCACCTCTGTATAGCTCTGGGGAACCACTAAACCAAAATGCATCGTTTGGATGACAAAAGTAAATGCCTTATCCACAGTCACTCTGCATTCAGCATCGCTGCTCTGGAGGCTGTGTGCACTTATAAAGCAGAATCACAAATCATTTGTGCAGGTCCTGCCATGTGCACAGTGATGTTCAGAAAGAAAAAATAACAGAGTTATCCTGCTAATAAACATAACCCATGAAATTATGCATAAAGTGCCAAATTATTATGGTACTTGGACACTGATGGGGCAAAGGCAGCTGTCTTCATGATATCAAGGGTATTAAAAGTCATAAATTATGTTCTCAGACACAAGAATTTACCCAAATTTCATGAAACTGACAGTAGAAGAATTACTCCAGATTATACATCCCTGCCAAAATAGACTTCTGAGTTGTGTCTTAATTTGGACAGCATAAAATGAAGTGACAATGACACTTCCATTATAGAATAGACAGCTGCCACTCCCAACAGTTCAGCATAAGTTTTTGTCAGAAATTTTGTGAGATAACTCACCTCTCCACAGGTAAACTTCCTGAAAGGCAGTGAAATTTCTTTCTGCCTCTTCCACCAACTGAGAAGCTAATTTTAAAAAAAAATATTAGAACAGTTGTTTAAATTAAACTGATGTGTTTTCTGTGCTCAGAAATTGCACAGAAAACACATCACTAGACTATGCACTACCTTCATTGCAATATAAAAGTCTAAGGAAGAAGGTCCCGAGTTCATGGGGCTCGTCTGGGTCCAGGGTGCCAAACTTTACTCAATTTCCCATCATCACTTTTACTGTGCAGCTCTGGGTATCTCCCTTTTTATCTTTGCTCCAGACTTTACCTTTCTTTCAGATTATTGGCTTGGATCTGCCTGAATTAAATGCTGGAAGTACTACAGAGTAACATACTGAACACAGTCTCAACTTTCATTAATGTTCACGTGGCAAAATGTGAGAGGTCCATCTATCTAACAGTGCATCCAGTCAGAGAATTCTTATTCTCTTGTGCTATGGATTAATTTGAAAAAAGCACTGGAGTACAAGAGCAGTCTGGTGAATAAGGCAGAGTCTACACAGCAATGAAAGAGAACTAATGTAAATTGAGGCAATTCATTGACATACTTCCACTGAACACTTGTCCTCCCAGGGTGAAGGAAAACCTCTTCTCCTTCTCGTCATAGCTCACACCGTTACACATCCCACCCATGACTGAGGTTGGTGTTGGATTCCAGCCTCTGGCATTGCAGATCAGCACGTCTGGGGAGCTCAGCAAACTGCACAGAATGGTACCTAGGGACAGGCAAAGACACAGCTGCATCACTCCACTAATGCTCTGCACCTACACAGAGCTTTTCACCCAAGACCCCCAATAATTTCTCTAGGTGCCAAGTGAACCTGTGTCACCGAGAGAGACACCCTTCTGTACCAAAAAAAAACCCCAAATAAGCAAATCAGAGCCCTATGTTCAAATTGGAGTGCTAAGGTTAGCTACTCATACCCAAATGAAACATTGGTAGCCTGTTTTTCAGAGATTTCAAGCACATACTATTATCACCTAATAAAATATTAGTATTATCTGACAATACCCAACAACATTCTCAGCACTTTATAGCACCACAGAGACACATCCAATCCTTTGATGGTCTTACAATCTCAGGTTCTGAACCAAAAAAAGCACTTGTATATTTTTACTGCAATGGTTTCCTGAACTGGTGCCTGATTTCAGTCATCCCAGGCCTGAGTCTCCCCCAGCACCGTGATGTGAGTGGGGGGACCAGCTTGTTAAAGGCCACATGTTCTGGTATCTGTTCCCATAACTTCTAGACAATACTCAGCTCTTGCTTTGCACTTGCTGTCACAGCTCAGGCATTTCTAAGGTTTTACAATGTCCTCTCTAGTTTGTTTTTATTAACTGGGTACATGAGATATTGACTATGCTACCTTTTCCTTCTTTTTTCTTTTTTGTTAATGTTTAAGTCCAAGTAATGCATTTAGTACTGATCTGTAGTACTGAAGTGTAGTACTGATCCAAACAGGTCACACCAACTAAATAGAGAGCTCCACAACATTCACCTTCTACACTCACAAGCAGAAGGAATCCAAAATCTGATGGTAAATAGAGAAACGGACTTTACAAGATCACCTAGAATATTTTGATGGAAAAAAATATGAGATGCCAAAACAAAAAAAAAAAAATTCTGGAAATATTTTCTTGACAATTTTCATAGATAATTTCTGACAGATTTGCACAGATTTTCATAAATCTAGGATCGGTTTCCACTCCAAACTGGAGAAGTGCTTGTCACATAGCAGCCACTAGCATGTGCCTGGATTTCACAGAATCGGAGAATATCCTGAATTGGAAGGGACCCACAAAAATCATTAAGTCCAACTCCTGGCTGTTGACAGAGCTCGTCTTAAATACTTGAGGCATGTCACTCAGAACTTCACATTTCCTACAGGAAATGCATCTCCAAGAGGAAAGTCAATACCATGTGAACTTTAAACTATAAAAAGTGAGCACTGACACAAAGTGCTTAAACTTGCTGATGAAAATCTGGTTCTGCCAAAGTCCCACCTCTGCCAGGCTCCATCCATCCCACCCCCACTTGCTCTCCTAACTAGACACCCAGACCTGGGAGATTTTAGCATTCCTGCATGCACTAATATAACATAACTGTGTTTAGCATCCTTTTTTCCTCTTAAAAGGGAGCTGATTTTCATTTGCACTACAAGAACTCTGTCTGGAGGCACCTTCTTAGTTCCTGTATCAGCTGAGAGGCATCAACTTCTGGCCACCAAGCTATGCTGAGTACAGAGAGAGGTGTTTTCAGAATGATTTATCTCACCAGGATGAGATGTCACACACATACAGAGAACAGGCTGAGTTGGAAGGGACCCACAGGGATCACCGAGTCCAATTCCTGGCCCTGCACAGGACAGCCCCAAGAGTCACACCATGTTCCAAAGAGCATTGCCAAACACTGCTGGAACTCTGTCAGGTTTATCCCTTCAAAATGTCCATTTTGTTCCAAGAGCAAGTTGCTACCTCAGGTCTTTACTGCTACAGATCAAGTCCTGGGCATTACTCAAACCTTGACAACACCAAAAAAATGTCAGTGATGTAGAGACAGGCTGCTGACACTGGTATGATGCAAAGGTGGGTGTACTGTGTCCAACAATGACTTCTACTCATTTAGCATTGGTTTCCTGCAGCAGAACTCTTTCCTGTGCAGTCAGGCAGTACCTCCATCCAGCAGGAGCTGGCTCAGGATGAATCCATCGCAGCAGGAGTCCCGGCTGCACTCCTGTCTGCAGAGCAGCTGAGCATCGCTCTGGGATGTGCCGGCCGCCGGGAGCACCATGGAGCGGTACACGCCGGACAGCACGTTCTGGAAGCCAGTCCTCTCAAAGGCCTTCAGTCCAGAGGAGGTAAAGTCCTGTCCTGGATAGACAGAATAGGAAAGAAGCTCAAGAGGAGCTCAAGGGATGCTTCTGAATTGCCTGCAGACCGGAGCTGGTTGAAAGTTTTATGAACAAAACTCAGTTTTAAAACTCCTTTTCTAGACTTTGAGTTTCAGAAGTAAGATAAGATCATCAAATGGTTTGGTGTCATTATTTTTCAGTAGCTGGTCATAATGTATGGCCAGCAGGGAGCTACTAAACTGATGCATGCAGTAAGCTTGGCAATATTCCACCTTCAAGCACTGTTAGTAACTCCCAGCTAAAAATGAAACAAATTTATCTCATTTAAGAAGTAAAATGTGTAATGTGGCCAGCATAACGCCATCTGCAATTAAGGCTTCTGCTGACTAGGAGGGCATGAGTCATAGAATTTTGGATGTAGAAAACTAGAGTAGATCTGGTATCAACAAGATTACACTGATTGCAGCAAGCTTTGGGGATTTGTCTTTTTTTCACGTGAGACTTAGATCCTTATTTTTATTAATATTAATAAATAGTGACTCAGAGATTTGGACAGAAGTACAAAGAACACAGTGAGAGCAGAGAGTTTTGACTCAAGCCCTGCAGCATTCTGCATTTGGTTATCTTGCTTCCAGTTTGGCATGAGGCTTAAAGCTGGACACACAATGGATGGGGGGTGCTATCAGCCACACTCAGGCCATAAATAAATAAATAAATACATAAATAAAATTTGTCTCATGCATTCATTAGTTAAGCTGAAATGTTTTGGGATTCATGGAGAGCAGTTTACTTCTTGGCTGGTATATTACTAGAACAATTCACGATCAAAAGTAATGTGACCTGTTAAATTATGTACAAGCTGGTCATTAAATAGTGCCTTCTATATTCAAATAAACTGGTTAATAAAGAGAAATCATAACCCAACAGAACAGAATAGGAAAATCTATTGGAAAGAATTTGAGGTTTTATGAGACTTGTTGCTGGCAAAAGCCATCAAAATGGCTTACAAAAGCTGTATTCCTAATTTCTAGGGAACAAAATATGAAGGGAAGACTTGCTGAAGTTTCTGGACTGTCACTAAATGTTGAGCTTTTAAAAGTGTTGTGTTTTCTTAAACAAAGATGCTCCCCACGTTTAGTCATGATCCTCTACAGAAGTAACTACCAGCTTGGGCACAGTCAGATTTAGGTGAGGGATTCCCATCTGGTACCTCTCTTCAAATAGACCATCAGTGCATCTCCCTCTGGGTTCCTGACATGAAGCAGGCAGCTGAGGCCACCAATGCTAGTGGCAGCAGGATTCCCCAAGACACCCTGCACCTGAGAGAGAAAACAGTCAAGCAAAATAAATACAACCTAATTGATTTCCTCTCCTTAAATGAATTTTCTTTATTGAGAAACTCGTGGGGAGGACTGAGCACATGCAAAGGTTATCATAGCACAACTCCATGTGGACATTTTTTATTCTGTTTCATACAGACATTTTTTACTCTATCAAACTGAGATCTCAGCTCCTCAATGACACATTGTTGTGCAAAAGTAGTGAATAGGAGAATAGTACAGTGATAAAGAGCACACAGTTCAAACCTTGGGCTAGAGGAAGGGACTCAAAAAGTATGACTGTTTCAGGTGACCTGATTACCAACGTGACTACTTCCAGCTTGGACGATCCAGATTAATCCTCTTTTTAAATCAACCTGATATCCTATCTGCAGGAGCTCAGCATCTTTTAGGAATAACAGTGCTGTGTGATGTTTCAACCAAACACTAAGGTATTCAGCTGTCATTTTTGGAAATATCTGGGTGTAGTTTCTTTACCAACTTGCAGGGATTTATTACTGCCATAGGGAAGAGCCCTGTCCAAGGAGTCAGGTAACAGCCTGCCTTTGTTCTGTGATCTTGTCTACTTACATTGAACACCCAGCACTGTGATAAACATATATTTTTAAATATGGCCATCCTTACCAATCCAGAGGTGGTGCAGTTGAAGTTGACTTCAGCAGCGCTGTATAATTCACAGAGCACTTCAGTACCAGCAGGAGCTACAGTCACAAAGCCACAGGCGTCTTCTCTCTCACAGCCTGAAAAACAGGAAAGAAATTTTAGGTTTCCTAGCACTTCACACGCAAAATGTTTGTTACCAATTCCACTGCTTACTGCCATTTACCTAGATTTCCATATGTCTATCAGGCTGCAAGCACATGAATTTAATTAGCCAAATGAACTTTAGTACTCGACTATTTTAGTAGAGGCTTAAGGATTTTAAATTGAATTAAATTCATGCAAAAAGTTGCTCATCACTTGATGATATAAACAGCTGAGACAGGTCCAAACACCCACTCAAATATTTAAAGTCTGCTGGATAATTTTGCCCGAGGCAGGACTCTCATGAACCACTTTGCCAGCACATCAATCTGCCTGATACAGTAACCCCATGGCAAAGAGGTTGTGGCAGATATCTGAGTGATAGGAAGGAGGGAAGCATCAAATTCTTCAATCATGCTGGCTGCCCCTGCAGCAATCCCCTGGCCATTGTAAGGGAGAAACAGCCACCCCCTCCACATTCAGGAGGGGCTGAAGATCCTTCTGCCCTGGCACATTCACCATTAACTTGCTCCCACAGCTTTGCTCCTAGCACAACTGAAACACTTTCCAAATGTCTTCAGTATAAAATCAACCAACTTAGATCAAAACATCAGCAGAAATGCAAGCTGAGCTATCTGACCTTACAGGGACTAAGAGGGGGAAAGACTAACCCTTTCACCCCGAGCACTTCAGCAGTAATACTTTGTAGTAGTGCTGCCATTTACATATCTTATAAAGAAAATACAGCTATGAGCATGGAATCAGATTGGTTGGCAAAGGGGCATGATTTCCTCCCCAACTTCGTTCTCAGGCTCTCTCGGTTCAGTGTCTTGCTTTTGAAGGTCTCCATTTGCAGGGGAAGGTGCAAGAAATCTTACAGTGAACAGCCAGGATGAGCTGGTGCAGGAAGATCATTCTAGTAACACATAAAAGGCTTCACGTATTGAATTCTCAGCAGGAGAGGTGATTGCTCCAGCTAGACCATGGCATGTGACACAAAGCCACTGATTTGTCAGAATTTTGATATGGGCCTCACGAACAGGACATCTGTGTTATTATTGCCAGGGTGTTTTTACTTTGAACATATCCCCTCTGCCTCCCTTCACAGCCTGAGCCTTGTCTCACCAGGCGAGACTGACTCAAAGCACCCTGAAAGCAGTGTGGTGATTCCTCTTGGTTTGAAATGATTCTGAACCAACTTAAACCAGATGCAGCATATTATACAGACTGTAAGACTTGGCAGAAGCATATCTCTGCACTCCTTATAACACCCTTCTGACGTAAGCAGGGATGACTATTCCTATTTTATGTGCCAATCAGGTAATTTGTGAAGAGGTAAAAGCTTGGTTTTCACGTGCTCTGAACATCTAATCCTTCTTTTGTCTGCACATCTGCACAGTCTGATGAATGTTTCCTGGTTTAAATCTCAGTTTTCATACATATTGCAAACTACACCAACTGGCTTTAAAGTCAGATTTTAACGCAATTTAAACGTACTCTATGTACCACTTCAGACTTCTCTGAAGTGGTATGAAAAGCCAGGAGGCTTCCTTCTGAAAGAAACTTCGATCTCTTCCCTGAACCAAGGTCATCAAAAGTTGTAAATATCTTGCGGTGAATTGGTGCCGAACTGCAGAACACATAGCTCATCTATGAACTTAACTATAAACTCATCATATAAAAAGATTCTTATTTTCCATGATGGTCAGTGTTGCCTCTGCAGCTTTTCTCAGTTTTCTCACCTGAAATGCACTGAAAATATGTACTTTGCAGGTCTCCACCAAATGACTGGGACTGAAGAATTTGAGCTTCTGATCCATAAATCAGGCTGGAGGCAGGAACTCTTTCAAACTTTCTGAGCACTAAAAAAAGACAAAAAAGACCCAACCAGGTAGTATTATGAGTTCCCACGCTGCAAACAGACAAAGACTTTAGGTAGAAACTGAAGAATTCTGTGGGGAGAGAGGTCTGCTCATTAAATGATGCACCATAACCTCACAGATAATGCAGGAGACAGCTGGCGTGAGGGTAGAATTTCTGCTTTGAAAAAAAAAAAAGTGTCTTAAGATGTTTTAAAAATCAGTTAGCCAGGAGTGGGCTGGGATTTTACTTTCCAGTGAGGCTTCTCTTCCAGCAGCAGACCTGCCATCTCTCATTACTTGTTCATGGCATTGAACCAACTATTGAGTCAAAGAGGGAACCAACTTTCTACAAAACAGTCCCAGAAACAAGAGCCAGCTCCAACAGCACTTGGTTAGACAGGAAATCCAGGAGCCTTATCACTTGTTTCCAGAAACACAACAGCCTGATCTCCACTGACTTCAGGCCCAGGGTATACCCAAGGTAGTAGGCCCTACACGCTGCTTTATTACTCCTACATTCCACTTTTAACATCTGACTGCCACTTTACTGACCAAACCCTTTTATCTGCTCCCTCTGCGCCGGACCCACTGCACCTCTGTGTGAGGAGCCTGACAGGCAGCACTGTTCACACACTGGGAAAAGCTCATGGGGTCCAGAGATGCAAATTCCAAAGGTCACTACATGGGGTGAGGAATCTAATCTGAGTTCCAGAGGGTTTGGCCCTGGCTGTGCCCTGAAGAGGATTACAGACTGGTGAAGGGACACACGGTGTCACCACCACCCTGCTGAGGTTGTTACCACCTGTATTGCCGAGGGGCTGGGCACAGTGTGTCCCCAGGTTGATACACCAGTACATTTGAGTGAGCACAGCACGTTATCCCTCCCCATGGCAGGGGAGTTGGAAGTAGAGGATCTTTAAGATCCCTTCCAACCCAAGCCATTTGGTGATCAAGAGAAGAATGTGGTGACTTAGCATCATCCCTTGGTGACCAAACTTCTCTAAGGGACCCAAGTGAAGGCAAACCTCGGGCTCCTTGCAGCCAACACCTGGCCTAGACCTAAAAGAGAGTAAAAACAGGAGCCCCGGTGTGATCCCAGCTGTGGGAGACATCCGCACATGGAAGAGCTGGAAGCTCAGCCCCTCCTTCCCCTGGGCTCATGGGCGCAGGGGTCCTGCTGGAGGATCACAGCCCTCTCTCCCTGAAAGGTCTGGATAAACCGCAAAGTAAAAGTCAGGGATAAGTTCTTAAAATAATCATTTGTACTCTTACAGCAAAACAGGCAGGGCTAAATCAGAAGCAAATGTCCACTGCTGTCAGGGCTGAGTCAGCAGGTGCTTTTGATAAAGCCATCATTTCTGCTCAGAAAGAAACCCACATGGGTTTGTCAAATGCTCAGCACAATGCATTCCAGCTTGGATGGGGACAGGGAAGAAATATGGTGCAAGCAGCAGTGAAAGTTTTTTCCTTCCTGGAAATACAGGGCACCAAAATAAGAGCATCAGCGAACTTCTGCATGAAACTGAATCCCTTCTGCATCCTCAACTTGCAGTGATGCCTTGTTAAAAACTGCCCTCACTTCTATCCCAATATTCAAATTTTAAAAATTAAACTCTCAAATGTTCTTCTTTTCTTCTGATTTTTCCCCTAATTCTGGTTTCATCCCACCTCTCCATTTTCAAGAGACAATATTTTTTCTCTATCTTTCTCCCATATTATTGAGAACAATACTATTGAATACAATATGCATTGAATATAATAATATGGGAGAAAAGTAGAGAGAAGATAGAAAGTATTATGAAATAGCACACTGAAAACATTTAAAAAATAATAGAAAAGCTGCCTTTTTAAAAATTCTTGAATTGTGTTTTTTTAGTGGCAGCAAGACACCTTCTGTCTGTCCCCCAGACACTTTCTTTATTACAAAGAAAGGTTAAAAAATTGCAGTCATAAAGTCATTTCACAGGCTCAGCGCAGAGCAGAAATTCTCTATCTCACTTATTACTAGAGTAAAGCTCTAGGTCCTTCAGCTGTAATCACAGAATCATAGAATGGTTTAGGTTGGAAAGGACCTCAAAGATCACCTAGTCCCAACCCCTATATAATAAATGTTAAGCAATAAATGTTAAGTGTAAATGTTAAGTGGCCTAAAATATAACAAGAGGGAGAATGATAATAATGAGGAATGGTTGTTACAGTTTATTCCTGTGCACTCATACAAGGCAATTCTTCTTCTGAGAGAAGACTCAAAAACCAAAGACCAGCTGGGTTTTGGTGACTCTTCCCAAGTGCCCGCCTCTTGTCAAAGCAAGATCAGCCTTCAGCCCCTACTGTCTTGCTGTGTGCAAGACATTCAGTTAAGGGAAATAGTAGAGGCAGGGGAAAAAAGTAAAAATAAAGATAAACAGTTTCTCTTCATATTATGATTTCTGGAAATGCAGCATGATCTTTAAAAGAAAAAAAAAAATTAAATGAGTCAGCAAACTATTATTTAAAAACCCAAGCAAGTAAACAGATTTCTTAGGTAGTCGTGGGGCCCTGAGCTACCTGATTTTTAGGTGGCATCCCTGCCCATGGCAAGGGTGCTGGAATGAGATGGTCTTTAAGGTCCCTTCCTACACAAACCATTCTATGATTCTATGATACATTGTTGCTGGTTTTTTAAACCTTGAATTTTCAACAGTCATAAATATTTGCAGTGATATCTCCCGCATGATCCACAAAGTAGTACAGATATCCACAACTGTTCCACCCTGGACAGAGGCAGAAATGCCCAAGCAGAAAGATTCATGGTAACAGAATTGAGATCCTGAGTCCTCTTCCCAGAGAAACATCTCAGCTATCCTGTGATTGAGGGCAACAGAGGCTTTCACCTGAGGTTCACAACTATGATTAGTCCATGAGTTTGCTCAGTGGGAAAAAAAAAGCTATTTTAAGAGAAGATAGTTTTGCAACCTCTTCACAACTAAGGACTTCCATTTCACACTCCTTCCACTGATCACACTTGTCATAAGACATTGTCTAATTCAAAGCACACCATGACATCAGTTTCTAAACAGAATATTCCATTAAATTCAATACCAATCATAGGATGAGCATATAAAAACTTCTGGGAAAAAGCAAAAGCTTTGAGGCTGAGAGGAGTAATTAGACCTTACTGCAGGCAGCCTGGGACTGTTTGATAGATGACTTACTTTGTTTTTTCAAGCTTTTCATCCTTGAGAACCAGCATTTCACAGCTGTGTTCAAGCAGAAGTAACCTCCCCCAGCCTGCCAGGATGTGTTCCCCAAGTCAGACACCTTACAGCAGGGGCCCAGAGGGTGATGTTATGTTGTGCCTGTGAGGTCATCGCTGAAAATAGTCTATTTCCCATGAATACACTGATGAGGGATAATTTTACAAAGAAATTAATAATTCTGCTTCTTTCTCATTAGCACTCTCATTATTCTTTTGGGTTTCCAAGCAGAGAGCACGAGGTCAGCACACATCAAAAGATGGCAGCCATCCCAGAGTGCAGGAAACCTGCTTCTCTCTCTTCCCTTACCAGAAATAACTTCCCCAGTGTAGTCAAGAAATGCAGAACTAAGGAGGAGTGTGGCTTAAGGCAGAGGGCAGAAATATGGGAAAGTGAATAACAATGGAACAGTGAATCCCCATAAGCTGTGGAGTGATTAGTCTCTTCGTAAGGAGATTTCAACTATGTGGGGTCAAAACATACACAAAATATCCTTCTGTCACTTACCCAAGCACTGGTCATCTGTAAGGAAACCCTCTGTTTCGGTCCAGTCCAGTGCTGCTCCAAAGCTGTTGACACAGAAGGATTTCTTGGTGTCAGGGTCCCGCTGGGAAGGTCTGTACTGGCCACTGTCATCACACTGCAGGCCCTGCTCATTGCTCTGGCAGGATGTGACACCTGTTACAAGTGAGCAAGGGAAGGAAAAAAGGCACTTTGATAATGCTGCCACTGGGTTTCACAGGATGGCAGAGGCTGGACAGGACCTCTGGAGGTCATAAGGTCACAGCCCCCTGCTCAGGCAGGGCCACCTGGGCTGCCCAGGACCATCTCCAAGGAGTCCACAACCTCCCTGGGCAACCTGAGCCAGTCCTTCATCACAGTAAAAGCATTTTCTGATGTTCAGAGGGAACCTCCTGTGCAGCCACTGGTCCTGCCAACGCAGTAAGACAGTGTTTCAATGCTGTAGGAGAAAAGTCCCCTTAGCACAGCAGAGACTTCACTGAAAATTAAGCTATGATTTGCATGGTGTTTCATGATCTAAAGCATGGTAGTCTCACTGCTTTGTTGCTACTTCAGTTTGTGTTTCAAACATTTTTTGGATTCTCTGTCATGCAGCAAATCTCTGTTAATGTATTTCCAGTACTGTAAAGCAAAGTACAGAGAAGGAACTCTATTTTCATACAACGCCTGCTGCAGTGGATCTGTGGAATGCTGTGAGCAATGAGAAGAGCTATCACACCAATTAATTCAGAAAAACTCTTCAGACTCCGCCAGGAGACATCAGGGAATGAAAGAAAGTAGGAAGGTAATGTGTAACCTGGCCTTTTGGAGAGGGCTGGTGCTGAGGTGCAGCACAAAGGTGAAGTGAAACCAAGCAGGGAGCAGGTTTAGTAAAGAAAATTGCAAGTGCAAGTTTTTAAACCCTAAGGAGCAAACTTTTAAGGACACAAGTCCAATACATACCCAGGGAACACACATGGAAAAGAAGAATGACAGCTGTAGGCAAAAGCTAATTGATGTTGGGATACATTACAATAAAAATGGTTTATCCCACCTAAGAGAACAAATAGGTTGAAAGAGAACAAAGTAGACCACATACTCAATGACACTCCCAAGAAGCCCATTCTTGGTACTCTTATTTTTATCTTATTTTTATATAAGATAATTCTGTAGGCAAAACCGAATTTGGACCTAATAACTGATTATCCATATAGAACTGCATGAAAAAACAAGTCATTTAAGCTGAATTCACCAGCTTTAGTGAACATTTCAATAACTGCTTTGTGAGAAGTGTTTGTATTTGCAGGGGAAAGAGCTGCACAAAGCAGGAGTATTTTAGTGTTCATGAAAGTGGCAATAAATGAACTGCAGAAGAAGATTCTTGCTGATACTGAACACCCATTCCTTAGGACAATGAACACGTCTTGAGGAACCACAACGTCCTGGATGAGACTGACCACTTGCTTCTCATGCATTTTTGGTCAAAACACCAGACAGTTTGTACTTTGTAAAATGCTTTTGAATGTATGCAGAAGGGATCATATCCATCCAAAAACCCCCAGAGGGAGGATTTTTTTTTTTTTAACTTAGAGATGAATAAAAAAAAAATCATTAGTTATTTGAAGCCAGATTATAAAGGATATGGAAAAAATGAGTTCAACTTACAGTGATCAGCACTGATTGCCCCATAGGAGTTGGTAGTTTTGCCCACAGGACACTTGATACAGAAGGAATGTCCTGTCTGATACTGATAGTAGCCAAGAGGGCAGGGAATGCATTCATCGTCCTGGAAATAACTGCCCGGAGGACAAACAACTGCAAAGAGAACAATCACCTTATTACTCGTTTGGAATTCAACCAGCTCTGGCATTTGCACACATATGTGTGGGTATATATGTGTGTGTGTGTATATATATGTGTGTGTGTATATAAATATATATATTTATAATGCTGATAGATTTCCCATAGGCTTCAAGCTCCTAATATATGTCTTTCTAAGTGGTATAACAAAGTAAACACTCCTTAAGTGATCATTAAACTCATCAGTGACAGGAATATAGGCTGTGATCTGTTTTCTCAGATCACCCTAAACCTGTTCCTGGATAAGTGCACACGAAGCTCTTTGGAAAGGCCAAGTCCAAGCCTGATTTCCAACTGTCAAATCCATTTGTAATAAGATAATGCAGGTGGATAAGTTGTGAAAGAAAACAAAGGAAGACAAGCTAGAAAAAGGGTAACTTCCAACACTACAAACAGAAACAGGAAGGCTGTGAGGAGCAGAAACTCCTAAACTATCGTACAGAAATCCACCATATGGTAACACTTTCATTCAGAATTCCTGGTAAAGAAATTTTTGTTAAGCACTTCCAAACTAAACAGTAATAGCTGGATTAAAAGTCACTAGCTGTGCACATGACAACCCAAACACAAAACAAAAAGATGTTCTTAGTGATGTTCTTAGTCCGTATATATATAATTTTCAAAACAATCAGGAGCAATATTTCCAGCTGACCTGCTGCATTTTACAAAGAAAATTCTTTGTCTTCTGAGATGTCGTGGAATACTGTCTTTCCCTCCAGAGCATTCAAATGAACATTAAAGCAGAAGAGTCACAGACATATTTGCAGGACAATACCTCTGCTTGTTATTTCACAGCTGCTTTCCAGATGTAGATTTCCTTCAAAACACTATCAAATGTATATTTTGGGACTTTGACAAGGTGCAAAACTTTATTTCTGTTCTTGCCCTGCATCTTGACAGAAGTTTAAGCTTCCACGAGAGAGGAACAGTAATGGAATATTGGCCATTCTCACTACAACCCATATGATGAATTGCTGTTCTGGCCAAAACACCTGAATGTAAATTAATTTAACTCATGGGAGCACCTAAATTATAAAAGACTAAAAAGACAGCTAGTGGGAAAATTATCATATCTTCCTTCATCTGCTGTCTGGGATAATACTACGGTGAGACTGAAATTTTTCTCCAAGTACGCATCAAGGCAATTACTCTGGGTAAAACACATACCTAAAATCAATTACAGGATGTAAAAAATCATGGATGAGTCAGAATTCTCCTTTCAAAAGCACATTATTTGATACACAAGAGCGTCTGATACATTTTAAAGACAGTTTCCAACACATGCAAAAAGTATAATACTCATTGAACGACAGCAGAAATTAAAGTGGAAGGAGCAATCCATGCCTAAAGTGAAGACAAAATGCAACGAACGAGGGAAGTTAATTAGGCAATTACAGCTTAAAAAGAAACAAATTAAGCTTTTCAAAGCATTCTCCTGTTTTTGTAGTTTTAGTCACAATGTGAAAGAAACATTTGTCTCCTATCACATTTTTAGCAAGAAAAATTGCCTTTCGTTTCACACGCTGGATCGACCAAAGGGCACAAAGAACAGTAAAAAATGTTGGTGCAGAATCACATTTTCTAGACTCTTGGAGGGTCCTATCACCAGCTACAGGCCACATTGACACAATCACATAAAGGTTCAGTTTGATCCTACAAGTGGGACAAACCACTGTATTGTACTTCTTTCAAGCATTGGCATTAATACATTTTAACAACACAAGAAACTAGAGAACAGCTTTCAACCAAAATCTCAGAGGTAAGTGTTAACCACCGGGACCAACTTTGTAATGCTAAAACAGGAAAAAATAAATTAAAATATTAAAAAAAAACCCAAACAAATTTAATCCCTTGCTCCTGCACATGAAATCTGGAACCTGCTCTTACTTCCAACCTGACTCTGGCTTCTGTGCACCAGGGGAACAAGCTGCAAAATCCAGGGTAAGGAGCAACTCACTGAAGTGATTCTCCAGGGCTACCACCCTTTGCAGGAGCCTCAGCTCTCACTACACGGAGCAAGTTCAAAAACTGTCACAACTCATCATTGTACTGCTCCCTTTTCCCTCCAGGGATACTGGAAAATTTTGGGATATCAGATTCTTGATATAGATTATTAGAAATGAAGTCTTGAGCTGCCAGTCAGCTATAAATCTAGTCCGCCCTTTCATTTGGGTTATGTTATGCTCAAAGCAACTCTGATAGAATTGTCAAGCATTTTAAACAATAAAAGAGCCAGCATAAAAATGTATAATAAAACAAAGCTAATTTACAAACAGGCTTCAGGTTTTCTCCTGAAATAAATGGGGGAGAAGGGTTATGTTCCCAAAGTCCTCCTTGGCAGTTTCCAACTCTTTGTTTTGACTCACCTTAGCAAAGAAAGTGCCTTTTTTCCTGTTAAAATTTAGATAAAACAAAACTACTACCCCCAGCTCTTAAGGAATTATATTCATAGATACCTGTGACATAACACATCTCAGTGTAAGACTGAGACTAAGAAAAAATGTCACATAAGAAAAACTAACACATGACAAATGTTACCCATTTTACAGGCAGGAAAACACAAAACAAAGCTACAACAGATACAAACCTAAATAAGCAGATGACTTTGAGGAAAGTAAAAGAGTTGAAGATGCAGATTCATGTAAGTTTCATGTTTCTAAATGAAAATATTAAGCTTATTGAGAGCACCAGAAACCTGTCACTACAGAGCTGACCACACTTCCTGAAGGAAAAGCAAATGACATTGACAGTGAAATAAAACCAAAAAGATCAGGATCTGAAAACATAATTTGCATTTCAAGAACAAGTTGTAACAGGAAAGAGGAGAGAATAAAGAATCTCTGCCACCCTCACACAGCTTTGGTTTCTGTAGTCACAGGTGATACTTCTTACTAATAGTCCCTATTACTAGTAGAGAAACAGACCCAGACAGGATGAATGACCAGGACATATCCATATATATATATATATATATATATATACACACACACACACACACACATATGTATATATTAGGGGAACCAGAACCTGAATTCCTAATTTCCCTGTTCAAAATAAAATATGAAGTCCTGCTACACAAACCGGTGTCCAGCAGCAGGTACACCATGACAGCCTAGAGTATGAAATCGCTGTCAAAAGCTGGAGCAGAAACCTTCTCCTTTCCACATCTCTGTGATGTCTGCTTTACTGAGTGACATTTTCCACAGCTAGCTGGTTCAAATATGTATGAATTAACTCACAAGGCAAGTTAATTCACTGCTTCCTAGGGGCCTTTAGGCCTGGCAGGCAGTACTTGGCAGAGAGATCCAATTCTTTGTAAGTTCTGCTCTAAGTGATGGATTCTACTTAAAAAATAATGATACCTTTAAGCAATACAACACTACATCTTTTTAAGTAGCTGCAAGTTGTTATGGACTCAGGACTCAGGAGGAATTAATATTTCTTCTGCATATATTTAAATAACCCTGAAGTGTTTCAGACTGCGGAGATGAACTGAACCTGCAGTCAATTTACCCTTAAAGGTCCAGGCTGGAAACTGTAGTAGTTCAAAAGTGGCTCATCACTTGATTACCTTACCCAGGCATTAGGAAACTCTCTGAACTTAAAGAGAAACACCACACCAAGCAGGGAGATAAATTTTTTCCACATATTCTGGTTTGCTTCATAGCGACGAAGCGATGAATGTCTGAAAATATTCCCAACACTGGAAAACTTATCCAATACCTGCTTCTGTTATCTTATACCTAAAAGTGGTACATCTCTCCTCTGTTCTCTAGATAAAAAAAGGCTAGATACAGTGAATACATCGCAAACTGGCACAAATGGGACATGGACTCATTAAGGACAACTGGGCCAACCAGAACAATCAGGAACTGAAGGAAGGTTGGTGTTGCTAGAAACAAGAGTGGGGCTGTTAAGGCAAAGGCACCTTGGCAGCATGACCTCGTACCAAGGACAGGTTGGCACAGCCACGGGGAACCATGGAAAAGGCAGGTTTGGCAGCCCTAAGCAGCATGTGGGCAGAAAGGCAGCCTGTTCCAGGGAAGCAGACTAAACAGAAGGAAACACGAAGAGGGCAGAAGTGCAGTTAGGTCTGGGTGTTGGCCAGCATCAGAAAAGCTTCCATCTGAGCTGGCTGGACTTGGCCCAGGAATTCACAATCTCAGGACTTTTGTCATTTCTGTGTCTAGGTTTCTATTCCAGGTAATGCATCATTATCTGAAGCTCTGGCTACATTATCTTTGTGAAATCCTCTTATTAAGGATCCTGTACATTACAGAATGACTCTTTATTGCCAGACAGATCTAAAATGATCCCCAAAAATGTTTACAAAACTCTCTTTACCATGTCAGTGCCATGATGCCTATTTCCAAATCATTGGTTCAACACAAGGAAGGAACAGTAAGCAAAGCACTAATTCCCATCTCTCCCGTTCACGTTGGTGCCTCACACCTTTCAAACATGAACCTTAAACACAAGTTCACTGATGATTTTCTAATTTCAGCTTTATACTGATTCCTGACAACATCTAAGAATGGAAAGCTAAAAATAAGACATACCACATCCTTGTGAATTAGGGCCTGCTTTCCCAGGAGACGAAATTCTTCGAAACCCGCTTGTGCACCCGAGCTGCACACGTGGAGACAGATCAAACTCTTCATCCCGGGGAAAATCAATGACAGAATCTGCTAGGAACTGCTTGGAATCCAAATGCAGAAGAAAACCACCATCCTTAATCTCTTTTATAAATGCTCCAATGAGATTTTCCCCAACAATTGCATTTTCTAAAGAAGGAAAAAAAATATAACAAAATAGTATGAAAGACATTTCCAATATGAGAATGGAGCACAGAAACCACACAGAAACTGATGAACTTGAAGTTAAAAACAGAGGCAGATGCAGAAATACAAGCATGTTAACAAACAGCAAACCATAACGAATCTGTACAGTGTCTATCAAATTATAGTCTTACTTTTCTCACTCTGTTTAAATACATCTGAAAACACCAAAAACAGAAAGACCCAAATCTGCCTTAGAAGGTAATGGACATTGGAACATAATGGGAGATGATGGTGCCATGAGGATACAGAGTGCAGGTTCTCCTCTGTCTCTTCTGAAACCATACAACCATTCCCTCAAAAAGCTGTTTTTGTACTACAGCAAAGATACAGTGTGGAGAGCGTCAAAGAGGTAATGTCCTCAAAGAGGAACACTTTCAAAAGAAAAGTTGAATGTAAAAACAAACACAATTATACTTTGATTCACTTTCTGCAAACTGCTCAAATATTCACAGGGGCAAAAGATTAGATAAGATATAATTCAGATTAAATAAAATTTAGATTAGCTATAAGGAAGAAGTTTTTTACAGTGAGGGTAGTGAAACACGTGACCAAATTGTCCAGAGAGGCAGTAGATGCCCCACCTCTGGAAATGTTCAAATTGGAAGGGACTCTGAGGAACCTGATTGAGTTGAAGATGTCCCTGCCCATGACAGGGGTGCTGGACTAGATGACCTTTAAAGGTCCCTTCCAAGCCAAACCATTCTAACATTGTGTTTTGTGTTTCCCTGAGAATATGGAACAACTGGGTGGATGTGAACAATATCAGACTGTAGAGCCAGGCACTACAGGACCCCTGCAGTTGCCATCTGTGTCCTGAAAGATTTTGAATTCAGTTCTGATCAAGTAAAAATTGCTGTAGGACACATATCTCCAAGCCCCAAAGTAAGAAGGAAGGACACATGAAGACAGAGCTATTTCTGTTTAGTGCTGGCAACACCATTCCAAAGCAGTAACACTGGAGAAAAGCTCACACAGAATCACTAAGGTTGGGAGAGACCTTCAAGACAATCTAGTCCAACCACCAACCCAGCAGCACCATGATCGCCCCTCAAGCAACACATCCAGATGCCTCTTAAACATTTCCAGGAATGATGACCCCACTACCACCCTGGCCAGCTTATTCTAATGCCTGACCACTCTCTCAGTGAAAAAAATTCTAATTTCTACTCTGAACCTCCCCT
Source organism: Mohoua ochrocephala (assembly GCA_013398855.1). NCBI lineage: Eukaryota > Metazoa > Chordata > Aves > Passeriformes > Acanthizidae > Mohoua > Mohoua ochrocephala. The sequence goes on from VZTA01000672.1 coordinate 639,820, forward strand.
GGGACAACTTGAGCCTATTTCCTCTTGTCCTGTCACTTGCGACCTATGAGAAAAGATTGACCCTCACCTCCTTCCAGGCAGCTGTAGAGAGGTCTCCCTTTTTCTCCAAGCTGAACACACCAGCTCCCTCAACTGCTCCTCATCAGACTTGAGCTCCAGACCCTTCCCCAGCTCCACTGCCCTTCTCTGGACATGCTCTAGAACCTCAGTGTCCTTTTTGAAGTGAGGGGTCCAAAAATGAACACAGGATTCAAGGTTTGGCCTCACCAGTGCCAAGTACGGGAGACAATGACTGCCCTGGCCCTGCTGGCCACCTTACTCTTGATACAGGCCACAATTCTTGATATGCCCACAGAAGGCATTTGAACTTGGGATATATTTTTAATATCTTTTATTTTGAAGGAAAACACTGATTGCTTTGACAGAAGTTCCTCACACCATCCCTAACTCTTATGGAAACCACAGCAAAGATCAGCCAGTCAGTGGTCTCCACACGGATGCTCTAGGACTTCAGAGGTAAGGATCATTCTTTAGTGACAAAGGCAATGCAACTAATAGAAAAAGAGGGAAAAGGGAAAAAAAAGAAAAAAATAACTTGGAAGAAATTAGTTAAATTTTTGACAATGTGTGAATTGTGTTTCTCTAAGTACAATGAATAGAAACATTTTTCGACCACTGAGGACTTGCCCAATGGAAATTAACATCTGGGACAGTTCAGCTCATGCCCGATAAAGTAATTTTCAATCCCAGTTAAGGCAGCTGGGAGAGGCAGTCCTATCTGAAAGAAACATTCAATTATAGCTTCTTTCCACTGTGAGCTCACAGCCTGAGAAGGAAAATATATCAACACCAAAAGCTCAAATATACCACACCAGCGTTATAAAGACAGAGAAGCAAAACATTTAAAAGCAAATTAGGTTTAATCCACAGAAATATCAGAGGAAGAAAAACTTACCAATATCATGTAAGTCAGGGAGAGAAGCTGTCGGGATGTTTTCCAGCTGAGTCCTCCACGTGATGTTCACTCCCAGGCGATCCACGCTCAGGCATTCGACATAGACAGTGGAATCATCACAGACAGAAACTGAGCCAGTTTTTCCAAATGCATTTACCTCAAAGTTAAGTGAAACCACAGTTAATCAGCCTGAGCACTTTCTGGTTCTTGCCTTGCCCTATTCATTTGCACTGTACTGTGCTCAAAAGTAACACTGTCAAAAGTGGCTGTAAAAACAGAAGCAAGGAAATTTAATATTAGCAAGTCATCTACTATTTATAAGAATAGTCAAAATATTCTCTTCCACGGAGATAAATTTTTAATAAATATTGGGCTGGTGTGATATGATTTTTATGGCTGGAACTAAGCTGATCTGCTGATGGGGTGTAAGTGAGACTAAACCTCCTATTTTCCCACTCATCCGTATGAGAGTGCTGCCAATCCTGATAGATTTCACGACATATTCCATTCTTCCACCTCTCTCAAACAGGCAACGGTCTGTGCTGTGTTTCACTCTTTTTTAATTCTCAATACAAAACAAAATCCAACCAAAGAAAACAAAACCAAACAAAACAAACAAAATCCACCAACAATGGAGGATAAGGAATTTAAATTACCTGGAGGTGACATAAACCACGAGCCTTCAACTCATCTGAAATAAATATCTGGAATGCCTGGAGTAATCCAGAGTAGTCGGAATTACATGTCTTCTCAGGAGGCAGGAGCAGTTGAAAGTGTGTTTGAGCTTGGACTGTCTGAAACAATTGGAGCTCTAAAAATGAAGTAGAAAGGGCATTTGGTAACCTCACTAATGAGGAACCTGACTTTCAGAGTTACTTTGAGAAAAGACAACACTGATTTGAGGTTCTCATGTTGCATCAATAGCATCTCCCCACTTTTAGGGGAAAGCAGTACAGCTGTCAGTAGCAAATAATAAGCAGCAAGACAAAAGCTTGATATACACGTATGTTGTGCATTAGAGCAAAAGCCAAGTGATGCAATTAGATAATAATGAAGAGACATTTTACACTGGAGCACTAACTCACAGAAGGATAAGGACTATCTGGATCATTACTGACGATTTTTCATAAGCCTTAGCAAACAGGAACTTCCAGAGAACTACATGAAAGCTGACATTATGCCAATACTTAGAAAAGAAACAGAAAGACAGGAATTATTGACTTGTCAATTTTCACTTTTCTTATGTGCAATCATGAAAATGTTTCCATTAAAAAAAGGAATGGTGCAAGCTATTAATACTAATGTAAATGGGCTTTTGGAAACCCAGCTTGTCGAACTAGCTGGGAATAAGTTTTAGGAGAGAATAAATTTGCAGAATAATGGTGTTGCCATAGATGTCTACAAAAGCTTTCTGAATTTTTGATAGCAAACCTAAGTGATGCTAATCACACAAACTGATGACAAATCTGTGAGCTCATCAGTCACAAAATAAAAATCTATTTAATCAGTTTTTAGCAAGAAAAAAAAGATGCAAATTTCTTGTCTTCCCTGGAGTAACTCTGATCCCAGGCTTCATGGAGAGTTTGTTATCTCAAGTTCAGCACAACAGTCGTGCTGTCATTCCAGCTCCAAACGGAGCTGGCTCTTATCCCACCAGCCTGGACAAGCAGCAGAGCTCTCCCTCATTCAGCTCCTCTGCAGACCCTCAATGCATCACACACAAGTGTCACCGCTGGAGCACAATTCCTCATCCCTCACCCCAAAAACGAGCATGGGAAAGCCTGGACAATGCTGGAAGCATTCCAAACAGAATAGTGGAAGGGACCAGAGGATACAGAAACCTGCTTCTTCCTGCAAGGCACAAAGCCCTCTCTCTGCTTAGTTTTTCAGAGTGCATTTAAAGAGCTGATTTAACCACAGTCTTTAGATGTATACATAAAGAACAGGAAATATGGTTTTTGAGAGTGAGGGTAATTATCCATTGGAACAAATTACTAAGTGTTTTGGTGAATTCTCCATTATTGTGAAGTTTATTCAATCACCTTCTGATGTGTTGGGAATTTTTTCTCTCTCCTTAAAACCATGCTCTATTCCAAACACAAATTATTGGGGGAAGTCCTTGGCTTACAGTAAACTTTATAGCAGACTGACACACATTCCCCTTTCTCCTTACAAAGTTATTCCACTGCCATAAGGCAAACATGGAAGTTATTTCATAACATTCTACAAAAACCTAACAAGCACAATCACAGACAGACAAAAGTGTCAGTCTGAAATTTAAAGTTTAAAAATACTTGCAGTTGGAATAGAAGAGTTTAACCCATCCTGAAGATTGATTAATGTGTGTAACCTGTTCTGGAAACGAAAAGTAGCTCCAAACTTGGCAGGAAGACCTGCATTTCTCAAAGTTCAGCACTGCTACAAATTGCCATTTTGATCAGAATGTATCTCTTTTTTAAAATAATTGAAAAGGCCAACATGAGCTCTGAATGGACATCCAATTCTTCCAAGATTTCAAGTGCCATTTTTTTCTTGAAAGCAAAATGGTTTGAAAAATACCAGAAGTCAGCCAACAAATACAACAATAATCCTTAAGAACAGACTGCTGCAAAAAAGACGCAGAAGTAACAGTGACTTGATTATGCAAATAAACAGTCAAGCTCTGCCAAATTCAAACATCTGGTGCTCATCTGTTCTTCCAGGACTAAGTAGTTCCATCAGATTCACTTATGGTGCCAGCATCTTTTAACTAACAAGAAAAATCTGCATATAGATTGAATAGCTATTTATAGCTCTGTTATTACAGGCAAGAGGGACAGTTTCTGGCACAGGGGCCAGCCAAGAGCCAGAGGTGAAGATAGCAGAAGACAGGACTCATCTGCATCGCAACTTAGCAACTCCCCTATAACTGTGGTCGTTATTCACACAGTAGTTCTGTGATAAAGCTGATTTTTGCACTGTTTACACTTCTCTGAGCCTTTCCCAAGCCCCAGCAGATCAGATCAGATCAGATCAGACCAGACATACTCTGGCAGGCCTGGAGCAGAGGGGCAGCCGAGACCCAGCGCCGCTGCCGCGCGTCACACTGGGATGAGGTGTTGGGAGTGGCGCTGTGGAAGCCCTGGCGACACACGAGCTGGCACTGCTGGATGCTTGGAGCTTGCCCAGGGACATTCTCACAAAGTACAGCCCCATTGGCAACTGCTGAGGCACCAAATGGCAGAGCACACAGCGGACCTGCAGGCACAAGAGAAAGAGGATGTGTTTTAGAGGCGTGCTATGATGACTTCCAGGAAAAAGTCCATAAACCCCTCATATCCACAGATTCAAACCTAGACAGCACCCTGTGCCTTTCCCACTCATCAACCTTGATCTGGTTTGAGGTCAGCTTGATGGAAAGACACATACTGACTGTGATGGGCAATGCATCGGGTCCAGAAAGAGACGCGTGTGATTTCTAGGAACAGATATATTTTGAACAGTCATGAATAAATTTAAGCAGGAAATGAGAAGGAGATTTCTAACAGCAGAACAAACCTTTACAAAAGATATCTATTGGAAACAGGCAGGGCAAAATAAACCTCATCTCAGTTCCCTTTAGATTGAAGTTCGAAAGGTTTGAGATCAGGAGCTCATGACTGTGGTGTCTTCAGCAGCACCAGGATGTTTCTAGTGACCAGCAGGTGAGTATACACATTATATAGACAGTAGGATACAGCTTTGGAATTGGAGCAGTTTTCCCTATCATTCCCATACTATTGTATGAGTACAATCATTCAAACCCTGCTAGCCCACTGTAACAGACTGTAATAGCAGGCTAATTACAATGATAATTAATTTCTACTAATCAGTACAAACCAACTGCTTCACTCAATATTAGCCAAATCCCAACTTAATTACTAAATGTGTCCAGTAATAATTAAATGCTTATGAGTTCCAGAGCTACAAAACATAGGAAGAAAAAACAGCTTACTCACTTATAAATAAATATAAAGAAAAAGATGTTATCATATAAGATTCACTTGCTTGGTGTGTATATAGATCATTTTCCAAATTGCAATGCTCAGATCAGTCCCAAGCTTCCTGATCACTGGAGGGAGGCAAACACTGATGATGGTTGAGATCTGAGTACCTTCCCTCTCCACTTTTGATGGAGATACGAAGATTAATTCCAAAACCAAGCAGCCACTTCAGTTAAAGTATTAAAAACCTTGTATCAAACTTTCAGTTAAAGTATTAAAACATTGCAGGATGAATCTGGGATCCAATGTGTGCAGTACATCTTTGTTTTCCAACTCTGAGCATTTCAATGCCAACAAAAAAGGCTTTCATATCTGCCTCTCTGAATTGACAAATGCATATTTTTGTCCAAGTCTCCTTTATAGCAACTTTTTTTGCAATAACTCAGTAAATGGGGCCACTACATTCCTTCTCTTCACTCATTGACTCTCGTAGCCAGACTCTTTCTCAGTAAAGGTGGAAACCTGGCATCCTTGCTTAACAAACTTCTAATAAATCTCCCAAGGTCTTAGGAACAAAAGACATCTCTGTAAAAGAGATAGTAATACTTATCCTGGCCATTAAATTACACTAATATATTTTTCTACAGAGTATGTAAAAATCAGTCTGTGGTTTCTTAATTGCTCTAACACATTTCTATACACAGCAAGCCACATCCAGTCTCAGCTGAATGCTGCTACAATCTCTTACTGCCCGTTCCAATGCGATTTGGTGTGTTATGTCAGGGAAATAACCAGCCCCCAAAACAGAAGTGATCAATGGTTTCCTGGTGTGGTTCAGAGGTTTCAGTTCACCATCAGTAATTTGGTCATTTATCCCTCTAGAGGTGCCACTTCATTTACTATTTTTGCCAAACCTGCACCATTTTGTCGCTGTCCTGTTTCTTTGTCCTGTAGGAATGAACCAGAATCCAGCTGAATACTGACACTTCTTTCATAGGTGTTTCCAAAGATTTCCACAAGGAAATTAACATCTCCAGGACCTTCTCTGGAAATCTTTCTCTCCTCTGTCTGTACTCAGAGTTATGGGAGGTGGGCATGAGGATGGGAGATGCATGTGAGGACTGCTAGGGTACTTGACATCATCTCTCCAGTGCATGTCAACTAGAAGTTGGATTCTACCTCCAATGGAAGTGATTGAACTAATGAAAACCTCCTGGCATGCACTGGGCACTCTGAGTTATTACTTTCTGCTTACAGCTGTCTGTTCTCATGCTGGAGGAGAAAATTATCCTATTTTCCCACCACAACAGCTTATTTTGCTGAAAGACAAGATCTTCAAGGTAGCAGTATAGCACTCTTTTTTCCTGAACAATTATTAGTAATTCCCAAGACTAGAGGCATAAGGCTGGGTAGACTGAGGAGAAAACTAACTTTTGATTCTTTATTTTCACACAATAACTAAGTTGTCATGAAAAGTTCCATTGCTCTTTGAAAATCCAGGGAAACCATTAAAGATTATTTGAATCTCTATGCAGAAATAACAACAAATAGCTTTCAGTAAAGCCAGGCTTCCACTACACTTTCAAAGCAGTTCTCCTTCTCAGCTCAGTATTTTAAAAAAGAAAGGTCATTAATCACTATTGGTTGCTATTTTCTCTAGGAAAAGTACAGGATGGAGGCAGCACTGTACTTGTGGTCAGCTCTGCTTCTCTGAAGAGCTAAAAACCTGCCTTGGATGGCTGCGTTCAGGTGACTACACCACCCTACTTTGGAGCTCATCTCCTCAGAGCTCAGTTGGCATCTCCATACAACACCATAAGTGTGGGGCAGATACAGCCATGGGCTCTCCTTCTGGTTTCTCATAAAATCCCATCCTCAGAACTCGCTATTGATATAAGAGAGTTCAAAGAAAATTATTTCCAAGTTAGCTGAGTTTATTATTTCCAAGTTGAGTTACCTAGTTGATAAAAACCTTGCAGGCAGTTGGGTTGACACATTCAGATATTCTATAATAGAATTGTGGAATCGTCAAGTTTGGAAAAGACCTGTATGATTATTGAGTCCAGCTATGGAGCCAGCACTGTCAGCTCCACCACCAAACCATGTCCCCAAGCGTCACACCTACTATTTGGATGGTGAGCACAAGCCTGTGTTGCTCTTTATATGACAAAATCACAAAAGGAAACTGAAGCAAATTATGTGGTCTTGTTTCCCTAAATTTTTTTCAACCCTTCTCCCCCAAAACAAACAAACAAACAAACACCAACAAAAGAACTATGAAAACAGCAGTGTCCTGCAGACACCAGTTGAAGCTTTTCTTTTTACACTGGTAGCTTCCACACTAATCATTACATTTTGGAGCATAGCCTTGTAGAAAGTTTAATTAATTTTTCTTCACTTCAGTGGTGGGAAAATGCATAAAGGCCATTGCAAATTAAATTTATCCAAATGTCTCCCATTTGGATATCTCACTGGAAACCATGAGCGAATTCCAGTGCCTCACAGCTCTGGTCATGCAGGAAATACTCTGTGAATATGCAATGTTTTGGCATATCCTTTTCACAATTCTGGTCACAAGCCAAGAGTCAGAATGGCAGAAGCATACATTTTTCAAATTTTATTTTAGTCAGCTGAATGGTTTTTAATACCAGAGCCAGCTCAGACTGGAGCAGGTTCAAGTTTGCAGCAAGCTGTTCAGATTGGCTTTATAGCTGGGTTTCATAGCTCAACTGGTTTGATTCAACCAATTTTATGAATAAGTAAAAGTCAAGGATCCATTCCCTTCTCCTTTTTCCCTGACAAAGCACCTGAAGAAAACTGGACATCATGCCCAGGCAGGTCTGAAATCTGCTACACCACAAAGATAAGCATGTTGCTTGAGCAAAAGTCTCTAAAGGTCTGAACAAATAAGATTAAATTCAGCTAGGGAGCCGAAAAATTTAGGATGTGGGTTAAAGTCCAGGCCTGGATTTGCTCACAAGTAAATTGCCTGAAGCAGGAACTCACTTGCACATTCCGGTCTTCTTCCGCTCACTCGTGTCCCCGGCACCTCCTCTCCATTGCCAAAGACACACCAGCAGCTCTCCTGGTCCTGGCTGCACTGCACGGGGGAGAAACTCCCGCTGTCCCCTTCACACTGGGGGATGAAGCCTCTGGCAGCTTCTCGTGAAACAGCTTTGGACTTCAGCATGTTACAGAAACTGGGACCTTTACAGAGAGAAATTCTTTGCAAGACACAGAATGGAAGACAACAAATTGACCTAAAGACTTTACCAGCAGTGCCTCCAGCCTGTTTTGTTGGTAGGAAGAAAGATGAGTGACCATGAAACCATAAATAATTTGAATCATTATAGAAACAGGGATTTTTACTTCTACTAGAACACACCACATTTTTTCCAAAGACTACAGTGCAAGTGATACTGTTTTAGAAAAATAGTTGAAAAAATACTGTTATTTATTTTTCATTTGTATCTATTTTTTTTTACAAATGTGATAGTGTATAATTTAGATGCTGATATTTAAAAGGCAAAAAGAAATCAAGTTAATGTTTCTGGCAAAAATTTTTGATCAAGGTAATTTTAAATATAATTATATGATGATTTACATTTTAAAATAGTTAAAATGGTGTAAGAAATCAAAGATTAAAAAATGCATAGAAGCTTGTTCATCAGTTTGTCTAGACTGGTTTATTTGTGGTGTTACAAAAGCAAAGGGTAACTATTTTCAGATATCTTTTCAATGTTGCTGTGCTTGTATGCACCCTGTCACTGAGGAATTAAACGACGAGCCTCCCGTGTTTCACAGGCAGCCTTCTGGAAAGGAAAGTACCTGTGCTGCAGAGCATGAGGCATCACAGGCAGGGGGCAAAGCATTACTCACACTCAGGACTGCCATCCAAGCCTTTGCTGCCACGCTGGAATATTTCTCCTGACACAGGATCCACACACCAAGTATCTGTGTCAGATCTCTGCAGCACAGTGTATTCTCCTGTCTACAAAGAATCAAGGACATGTCATTGCAGAGCAATGTATTTTAATACAGACACACCAAAACCCATGCCCCAAAGACTGGTTAAAATGCTTTATTATATTTGCACTTGTCCATTAATACAACATGCTGAAAAGAAACACAAAATACAGTCTAATTTAATAGACAGACCAGTCCCTGAGAGAATCAAGAATCATTTAGATTAGAAAAGACCTCTAAGATCATTGACTCCAACCATTAAGCAGGGTGTAGACTAAAAGTCCATTGAGATGAAGTCCTAATAAAATCCTAGTTTGAAATGTGTTCAAAAACATGTAGATGTGGTGCTTAAAGATATGATTTAGTGGTGGACTCAGCAATGCTGGGGTAATAGCTGGACTTGATCTTTGCAGGCTTTTCCAACCTAAGTGATTACGTGATTCCATAAGATAATGATTCTATTACATGAAATGTCTATTCCTGGCCTGTCTCTATCCTGCTCACTGCCTCAATTTGAGAGCATCACAGACCCTGTTTTTGGGGATATCCGCACCCAGGTCCCTCTCACACTGACATTCTCTCACAGCTCAGGAAGAAAGAGCCCCCCAAATGTCAGTCAATTAAGATGTGCCTTTTAAGTACAGCTCTGCAAGAGCACCAGGCAGAGCCAGCCTGTGGGAGGGAAGCGTGGGCAGCCACAGAGCTTCCTGTTCCCCGTCTCCATCTCAAACATATTTAAGTTCTGCCTTCTGCAGGGCAACACCTGCTGTTAGTTTTGTCTTACCCTTTTCTTTCAGGTTAATAAAAATGCACAAGGGGTGTTTAAGGAGCATGGACTGAAAGTGTACATGGCTTTGGCACGGTGTAAGCAAAACTGCTTCCTCCCTCAGTCACGTTAAATCACCTCAAGGCAGTTGGGGATGAACAGATCAGCTGTAGAGGTGTCCAGCTTTGCACTGCTCTGTCTCCAGCTGGAAATTAAGGCATTGGTTCGGGATCGCTGACATGAAGTCTGGCCTGTCAGAGGGAAAACATTTTCAAAATAAAATCAGACCAAAGCAAGAGAAAGGGTTACATCACCAGCTCCCTCACACATCTGCATTAGGCACTGCTACAACCTCAGGCAGGGAATTCCTGATCGGTGTTTGATAAAACCACAGAATGGCTGAGGTCAGAAGGGACCTCTGGAGACACCTGGTTGGACAACTGGTCCAATCCCCCTGCTCAGGCAGGGCCACCAACAGTACAGGATCCACTCTCGAATCATGCAAGCCAAAATCATCCACAACGAAATTAAATCAATTAGCAAAATAAGAATAAAATTCCTTCTCCTTTTCTTGCAATGGCTAGAAGCAAGCCTTACTTCATGCGTATCATACCAAAATCTCCAATAAATATTAAAATTTGCAAGAACAGGTAAAGACAAATATTTAGGAAGAGAAGCCAACTGACATTTGGGAAGTTCTGCTGAGCGTGAGACCAAGGAATCCATGACATAACGTCCTTTCTCATCCACACACCAGCAATGACCTGGCCAGGGAAGAAAAGCAGCTTCATTTTAGATGTTGTACTTCAATGTGCTTTGTTGCATGCTAGGAAGACTTTCATCCTCAGCAGCTCCATAGGAAGGGGTCAGTAAATCTAAGTCACAGTAACTCTGCTCTCCAGGGATGAAGAGATCACACCTGAGAGCAGCGGTGTGAATGGAAATGTAGCAGCTCTGGGGAGAATCCCCCACTGCAGCCCTATCACCTACTCCCAGAAATTTGGCATCATCCACAAACATGCTGAGGGTGCACTCCCACCTCATCACCCTGGTCATGAGTGAAGGAATTAAGCAATGCCAGCCCCTGGACCAACCTCCAAGGAACACAACTAGCAGCAGGCAACTGAATATCTACTGATTTTTGAGCCCCAATGAGCTGCCACTTGAGTCCAGTCAATTTACATATATCTTGTGGACCACATCACTTTCCTGCAGTCTGACTGCTACTGGTTTTCTATCTTTTAATTAGAATTCTTCTTAGATTTTCTTTGTACAGACAGCCCAGAGAGTCTAAGGAATTGCTCACCTGTGCTCTCATAGCATTGAGTTGGTTCCCAGTTTCCCAGGCCATCACACTGAGGGATGTAAGGGAGAAATCCCAGCTGTGCTGCTTCCCCAGCAGAACGTTTTGAAGTAAGGTGATTCTGCCAGTAGAAGTGCAGGACTATAAAAGAGAAGTAAAAGAAAGCTGCTAGTGCACAACACAGGATCTATTAGATGCACATATTTGCAAAAACCCGAGTGTTCCCTGTACTTCAGAAGCCAAATTAATAAATGTTTTAAGTACATAAAGGCTGGTAAGTGCCCAGATTTTATATTTGCACTTTGTCATGCATATGAGACAACTGAAATCAGTTCTTGGAGTGGCAGGTTAACGACCCTGATTAATTACACCTGCTGAGTTGCACCTGCTTTTCAGCAAAGTTGCATATGACATCAAGGGCTCTCGCACAGGTTCTGGGCATGACTCCATTTAATCAAGCTCTCCTCTCCCTTCCACCCACCTGACCATGCAGCCAGCTGGAGAGCAGAGTCACTGCCTGACAGCAGCTTTTGGGAGATCACCGCCTGCAGCCTGCCGGGCCCGGCAGAGCGCAGGAGGTCACTGTCCATGAGCTGGATCCCCTTCGCCAGCAGGAAGCTCTCTCCAAAGGCAAACTGGGAACCATTTGAGGCCAAGATGAGCTGCTCTGCCTCCTCCATAAATTTCATGGCCTCCTGCTTCACACCTTCACATATACCAGGACCTGCATTAAAAGGTATACGTATGAAGAGTGTATTAATGGCTTTCATCTCAATCCAGTAAAGAGCTGCGTGTGAAAACTACCTGGTCTTTTAATTAGCATCATCTGTTTCCCTCTGCACTCAGTTTTGAATTGCATAATGAAGCAAGCAAAGGACACTTGTCAGTGCCTAGCTGTTCAATAGTAAGAGCGTGAGAGTGCCAGGAGTCACACAAACATTCTCTATGTCCTGGGCCAAAGGCTGGATGATTTTAAGTCCTCACTGGTTACAAACAGAGTTAATATGTCTCTACAGAACATTCCCTCAGTTGCTGCCATAAAAAGCTGTGGAAAATCAGAAGTGAGAGTCAGAAAGGAAAATGAAGGTATATCCCTTGGGTCTGGAGTGGCAGCTGACACTTGGCCTGTCCTCTCCAGACATCTACTGACCCAGAAAGGGAAGTTCAACACACCAAACCAGCTCCATGAAAGGTGCTCCTCCAAAATAACTCTGTAAATCTCCTTCACCCCCTTTATTCCCCACGTGCCCACAGAACTGGAATCTCCAGCAGTTTGCCACTCATTGTCCTGTCTCTTCCTCACAGCTGGAAAAACACTACGTGATGAAAACAATTTCAGTGATGGCATTGATAATATAGGTCATCTGCAGGAGTAACCCCAAAGAGGGCCCAGCACCTTTGGAGGAGGTGTCTAGACAGAGAGTTAACTGAATTCAGTGCTGGCCTCTCTCTCCTCCTAGTGACTTCTAGGGGGTATCTGTTACTCTTGACCGCATAGTAAGAAACAGTAAAAAAATTCCCTCTTGCTTCATTTTACGGCATTCTTGAAAGTCATTTACATCACAGTGTAATCCTGATTTTTTCATACAACTCTTCACACTTTCTAATATCCTTTACCACCTGGCTAAGTGTCTTCTGCAAAAGCATTATGTGTCCAAACTCCAAATTATAAAATCTACACAAACTTGATATGGAGCTTTATTCCTCCTTTTTCCCAAAGCTCAGGTACCACTTATTTACCAGAAATGAGTCACCCCACTTCTGATGTCCAATGATAATGGCAGTGCTGAAGATCTTTCTGACAAGTTTTTGTCAGCTACTTCACAGCAACTGAAAGGACTTCCCTCTCTTGTGGCATAAAATGAAAGACCAGAAACACTACTACACACATGCCAGAAACTGTTACTTACATGCTGGAACCTGGTTCGCTCCTGCCTTTGTTCCCTCCAGCTCTTCTCCTTTGCTATCAACACACCAACAGTCACGAAGTTCAAAGTGGCCTAACGGAGTACTGAAATCAGTATAGGGTCCTGGGTAATAGCTCAGCTGCTCAGTCAGAAGCTGCCAGAACGTAAATGGGTCCAGAAAAATGTTCTCAGATGCACTGGTCAAGTTTCCTTTCAGCACTTCAGGTGGGAGATCCGAGAAGGAGGAATACATGGCAAACGCAGGGAAGACATTCTGGTGCCCAGCCTCATACAAAGCTTTAACAAAAGCTGAAAAGCCTCCGGAGGATGCCTCTTTATACCCAGCTATTGTGCTCAACAGATCAGCAATGGGCAGGGGGTTGCCTTCGTTGTTCTCCGCAATCCACCTCTCGTACCACTCGAAGGCTGCCTCGGGAGGGCCACTGCACTGCACCTGCCTCCAGCCACCCTCCGCATCACACTGAGGGACCCAAATGCTGGACAGCTGAGGCACAGCACTTGGATCTGACAACAGCAGCTTCACAGCCTTGAGGAGCTCCTGCCCAGCTGTTACTTGGCAAGCACTTGGGCCTGGGGAAAAGAAGAACATGCACATCTTCTGAATGCACTGAAGATATACAATACCCCTACCCTCCAGTACAATAAACACCACTACCAAAACTTGGTCACTCATCCCAATAACAACAACAACAACAACTTTCCTGGCCTGGTTCTAAGAGGGCTTAGCAATATTAAGGTCACATGGTGAACCAGGGTAAGATTTTCAAAGGGATGTGAGCCCTCAAAGACGAATACAGATATGGTTTTTTAAAATTTGTGAGTACAGTAGGTACTTGTAGCTCTTATTGGGGGGCCACTAAATGCCTTCCTGAATCTATTTACATCAATCAGGTACTTTCAGATACACTCGGCCATCTGGTTGTTACTCCTTATTCAACCAATCTCTGAAAAAGAAACCATCTGAATAGTGGAATAACACTGATTTTATTCCCCCTTGGACCAAACCAGAATTTTGGTCGTGTGTGTCCTCTCTTCCTAGTCTCTAACGAATACTGCTGCTGAATATAAAAATACCATCCCTCAAAACACTGGAGTGAGTTTGTTTTGGAAGCCTTTTCTGCCTCCTCCAGAACCAAATTTCACTTTGCCACCAAGCAGCTCTACAAACCCAGCCAACCATGGGAGCTCATCTTCTTTTGAGCACCAGAGAATTCTGAACCTTTTTATTTTGGATTGCACTACAGATGGGTTGCTAGATATAAATCCTCTCTCAATTCAGATCATTGCAATAAACTCCTCACTACTTCTCCAAACTGCTATTCAAAGGAGCTCCCTCACTATGCACCACTCTCAACTGCTGGACACTCTGCTATTCCTCCCAAAATGAGAAGCATGGTCTCCTCCTGGTCTGTTCTCCCTGTTGATGTGCTGTTTGCAGTTCACAGAAAGTTGAAAGACAAATATTTACAGCCTATGTGCTTCCTTCTTCCTTCCTATTCCATAAAGAAAAGGGCAAGGAGAGGCAGTTCATCATCTATCAAACTGATGTCAGAAGCCATTTGCAACTCACTTTTTCGGCCTGACTTTGTGACCCTTATGAGAAAACCAGCAGCCACTGAATCTCTCTCCTATGTTTGGAGTCCTGGGATATCTTACCAAGTTGAGGATATATTCTTGAGCTAAAAAGACTAAATCAAGTTCATAGTTTAAGGCGCTAAAAATCTTTAGTTCTTAGGAAACGATAAGCCAGTGACCGTGCCCAGGTGACATGGTGCTGGAAGTAAAAGGGCTTTTTCACTAGGCAGGGGTCACATTCAGTTCCACGGATGTTCCAGGTCTCCTGGGCATCATGGATGTCACACACTCCAGCTGCACACCGAGGTAGAGACACACCAATGGCACATTCATTAACCAGGCAAGACCTCAGGCTCCTCTGCCTTGAGTGTGCTCACTCTACACCCTGACCACCTTTAGGATTTGGGATATCAAGGTTGACACACACTGTATTTCCCACTATTCCCCTGCTGACTTCCTTTCCTGTTAGGAGACATTTGCATACATCATCCATTTATTTCCAGATGTAATCAGATATGGAGAAATAATCATGGAATTCCCATACAAAAGAAAGCATTTTTAATTCCCAGACCCTAAGACTTACATTGCATCGGCTTTCCAGCTTTCCCCCTTAATCCTGGAACAGTCTTGCCGTTCAAATCGACACAGAAACAATTTGTCCCATAACACTGGAGTGGCAGAAAGTCTCCATCCTCAGTACAAGAGGGAATAAAGAGGTCTGATCCCGCAGGCAGGCTTTGCTTCAGGTTTTTCAGGTTCCTCCTTTGCTTCTCACACTCAGTGGGACACCTTGGGCGTTTGCCTTGACGTCTTGAGCCTGGAACCTCCTTACCCGAAGTGTCCAAACACCAGCACTCTCCTGCAAAGCACTGAACTTCCTCATACCTCCCCTCCTTGGTGCATGTTGGGACAAACAGGTCCCTTGGCTCCTCACCACAGTCTCTGGATCCCAGTGCTAGTTTCACCACTTCACCTAAATCTTCAGCAACGCTTTTGGGGACAGAAATCACTTGTTGAAGAAAAGTAAAGAACTCTGGTAGTTCCAGGACGGAAGAAAGGAATTTCATCATATTCTGATTGTCCTGCAGAGTTACTGTGCGGCCAAAGCTGCCCACAAGAGGTTTACTCAAAATGGAACTCCCCTTTGATACCTCCAGAGAAAATGCCTCAGCCGATTCCAGAGGGCCTTGGCCATTAACCCTCTCTGACACACCCTCCTGTCCGAAAAACTGGCCAATGCTGTATTTCCCACTAGTGCCAAGTACCCCTGTGAAGTTAAACTGGATCAAATTCTTCAAGAACCTTCCTCCAAAGAGGTTTTCTTGGAAACGCTTTGGATTGGCAGTGAATTGCAGTGCCACTTGAGCCAGTTCCCTTGATGGGAACATCCCTGTGACGGCTTCACTAAGGGTGGTTTCTAGCTCAGGAGTCTGGCTGGCAAACGGGCTTTGTGCAAGTGGGGACGACAATCCAGAGTCCAGAAACAGCTCCTTGAAGGAGGGAGGGCAGGGTCTTGAGAAGCCATCAACTTTGTCTGACTGCTTATCTGGTGTGGAAAACAAACTGGACTGACTGAAGTACCCGGCAGGGCCATAAAGGAGCCTCGACAAGGCCCGTCGCCGCTCGGAGACGCACGATTGCTCTTCACCTACGGAAAGATATGAAAAAAAAAATGCAAATTTTGGAACCTCCAGAACTTGTAACTCTAATGTTCTCTTTCAAGCAGCTGGGGCAGGAACAATACTGAAGTATAGATTAACCTGCTTCCCAACGATGCATCATGCACACCGATAAGGAAATTTGAAATGTCGGTGCATATATCTACAAATAAAATTCTCCAGTCAAGACTCAAAATGAAAGGAAACATTCCTTCCCCACAGCTGAGTTCTCTGCGCTGTGGTCTTTTACTGATTCTATTGCTTCCCAATGTAAATCCTCATCCCTGTTTCAATGGCTGAAAGAATGAAAAATGCCTTTTCCAAATATTTTAGCTCTAGTAGGATGCCTGATGCTAATGAAAACCTCCAATGATCCAGGTGAAACATGTGAACCGAAGAAGGAGAAATAGACTGCAGAAGAACAGAAAGTTATTTTAAACAATACCCACTAGTGAGGAATTTATGGAAGTTTCCTAACTAGATCTTCAGTTTCATAGTGAGATGTTCATTGCAAGAGGTTTGAAAACGAATTGTTAAAATTAGCAGTAATAAAGTGCTAAGTACCAGATGGCATTCACAGATGAGCTCGAAGGGAAAAAATACAGAATTTCAACAAAGATAGACAAATGTCAGAGTTTTGAGGGCACCAACGGTGGCCCTAGCCACCCATATCCATATTATGGCTCAGGTGTAGCTGCATCCAGCCCCATCTGTGCACTGATGCACAGGCAGCAACGGCTCCAAGTTAGGATGCAACACATCTGTGAAGAAGGACTGAGCTTAGGGCTCCAAAGACAGCAAAAAAGAAAAGACTTGGTAAATATAAAGACACCAAGAATCAGACAGACAGGATGGTTATGGCACTGACTGCATCTCTGGAATGCACACAGCAGCTTGACTCATGTGCCACACACATTTACACAGCTACCTGTCCTTGAAAAGTAGCAGAATTATAGAGAAGGGATGCAAAAATATTTTGAGGACAGAACAGCTTTTCCAGTACAAGAGAACATTCAGCCTGGATGACAAAACATGATAAAGGTTTTTAAAAACAGGATTCTCCACATCATTCACAATAGACAATTATTATTCAGTATTTCTCACAGTACAGAGAAGTCCAGATGTAGAACACATAATTATGATCACGAAATTTATTGCCAGAGAGTGCTAGGAAGGATAAAAGGTTAGAGGGCGATTAAGCAAATCCTTGGAAGTTAACCCCATAGGGGAGGGCTGAACACAATGACCTGGACTCAGCCTCCAGTTTGGGGCATCTCCCACCTGCAGGAGGATATTTGGAAGCTATGTGCATTTTCCATGTTTCTCACTCTTTCTCCCTCAGCACCAGTGCTGTCCCTGTAGGGGCCACGACCGTGGATATGCAGCTTTAGTCTGCTCCAGCACGGCCTCCCTTGGGCTCCCCACTCCATCTCCATTTATTCCACAACCAGGCAATATGATAAAGCAGTCACAAATCCTGTTAACAGTAAGGATAAAAGCTAGAAACCTAAAAAGCCGCTAAAACGATAAGCAAGTAATCTGACGTTCTGTGATTGACATCTTTCTCACTCTTGCTTTTGCACCCTTATCCTGCTCTGCACCCCCTGACAGGAGCTCAGGGTCCCTTCCCAGAAGTTTCTTTGTAAAAGGACTTTCTGTAGGATGGGCCCCTTCTGTTTTCAATGTTGGCTCTTGGTTAGAGGGATGAAGAACATTCCTCAGAGGGCCAATAAGTTAGTGTAAGCCACAATTCCACAAGAACGGTAATGTGAAACAAATGTAGGATCACGGGCCATAAACACTCTCCCCTCCTACCCAATGTTGAATCAAATCAAAGCAGAGGAAGAAAGAATAAACACAAAAGGAACTGCTGGGGTGAATCTACTGTAAAAGGTCTGGAAAGAAGCATGTCCCTATCCGGACTGCCTGCTACCCCAGGCGATGTGAGAACCCACCATGTATGGCCCTGACTCCTCCAGCGTTCACACTGCTGAGTGTGAGAGCCAAAGACATTAAAGAATCACCGAATAATTAAGGTTGGAAAAGACCTGTAAGTTTATTGAGTCCAATCATTAGCCCAGCACTGCCAGGTCCACCACTAAACTGTGTCCCTAAGCACCACATCTACATGGGTTTTGAACACGAAATAAAACAGAGGAGAGAACAGGAGAAACACACATGGCATGTAGCTGTCTGAAAAAACTGCAGCTACAGCCTCATGAAATACCTTCTCAGGAGTTAATCTGTGAAACCTCTGCAGAAATTTTTCCCTGCCTAAATTTCCTGAGCCTGCCAATAAAAGCTGCAAGCAGCCTCAAGTCATTGCCCCCCTCCTTTCTTCCCCCCCTCAAAAAATTATCAGGAGGGGTCAGCAAAGCACACTCAAAGAGAAAACAACCAGTCCCAACATATGGCGAGGCCTCTCAGAGGTTCCCTCACAATATCCTTGGTGATCAGCCTTGAAGGCATGCTGAAGTTTTCATTTCATAGTAAGCCTGTGTGTGCCCAGAGCACTCCGAGCACTTGGAGCCGTGGCACCTAGGGCAGATTCCTTCTTTTTTAGCTGCGTGGGAAGCTGTGCTGTGTCTCACAGACAGAGCAACTGCCTTCCCCCTAGGCAGCCCCCACACTGAGACCCTGTGCCCCAGCCCTCCAGCACAATCCTGAATATTTAGGTAGTGCACTTCAGAGCGAAGGTTTTTAACTTTCCTCCTCCCCTCCGGCCCCTGGACATTTCTGCTGTCATTTCCATTTGGGGCACTGATTTGATGGTGTATTCTCTGTGGAATCTCTCAAAGCCCAGACCTACACACCTATTCTGAATTGTTTGTTGGGTGGTTTTTTACAGGATTTGGCAGTTTTCATGGCAAAATATGCAGTGACAGAGTTGGAAAAAAAACCAATAGGATGGGAGATGAAATTCCACAACATTTCACCAAAGGAAGGAGGTAAAACACAAAATCACCATCATTTGCTTCCTTATATTACCCCAGATATTCTCACTTAACACTCCAGTTGCTGGAGTCAAGAGCCAGATATCAGAGCTGCAAAGAAAAGCCTTGCCGTATGCAAAACTAAAAGGCTAAAGAAACGTCATAACAGAAAATAAAAGCAGCATGATATTTAATAATTTATTAGAATGTGACTCTTAACCACAGGGAGGTTTCGTGATCTTTGAACACCAGAATCTGTCAGAGCCAAGAAAGGAGCTGGTCTGTTCTGTTTCTTTCTAAAGACACCGAGAGATGGGCTCATTTTCCCTTTGGCAAATCTCATACGTACCACAGGCTGGGGGCTGCCCTCGCCTCCTGGTGCCCGGGACCTCCTGGCCCTGGGTGTCCACACACCAGCACTGTCCCCGCCGGTGGCACTGCACGGGCGCGTAGCCCCCGCCGGCGGCGCAGGACGGCACGTAGGGGTGCTGGAAGCGCAGGGCTGCGGAACGCTCGGCCTCACACTTCGAGGGGCCTGCAAGGAAAACTGTGTGCATTAAACAGGGAAAGTTTAAAGTGACAGAGCCATCTCTGTTTGATCCCATTGTTTGCCTGTTTGGGAGGAAAAAAAAAAATAAAAAAAAAAAAAAATCAATTTCCTGATCGTTTTCAGTGACGCGCCAAGTGTCACCAGCTCAACAGGCGAATTCTCCATCCTCTTTTTCTTTGAAGAACTTGCCCCACAGTTTTCTACTGTAGGTATTAATTTCTGAAAACTAAACAGAAGATAAAATGTCAACACATTTTTCAGCCATAGCTGCAAGTAGGCAGAGCAGGAATATCTCTCCCAGGGAACCATGCTGGAGGCTGGGGGAGCTCTGGCCCTTAGTGCAAAAGCAAAGTTGGTCAACACAGACAGATGTGCAGCTTGGGGGACCGATTTGAAGGCAAACATCAATGTTTCAGGAGAGAATGAGGCATTGCTCCTGCAACCAGGTCTGCACCTGACTGTGGAGATTTGGGCTGAGACAATCCCATTTCTCTATTTCCCTCTGCAGGGATCTGAAGACCCTATCTCTGTCAAACTGGCCTTAATGGCAGAGAAGGCAAAAATTCATCAAGTAAATTTTCTGGGATATGATCTCTCCAATACAGAACTTTACCCTTTGAACAGGAATTTTGCTTGTTTATATCAATCTGCAATCCTACAGCCTAAACACTTCTCACCCTCAAGAACTTTCCAGCTGCACCCAGCTACCTGTGTGAGGCAGGGAGAGCACCGTGTCAGAGCAACCTGTTCATCCAGGGGACTCTGACCACGTTCCTAATTTGAGTGGCTTCGGGTGACAGTGTGAGAGCTCCGTGAGTCACCAGAGCATCCCCCTCGGTGGCTGATGAACGAGGTCACATCTCCATCTTGTGGCTGGTACAGCTTCATCTGTGCTGACAGCTGCTGCAGCCCCGGCTACAGTCAGAGCTAAGGCAAAACCACAGTGCAGTGCAGAGGGAAGATGTTTTCCAGACTCCCCAGAAGGACTGGCTTGTCCCAAAGCCAGAAAAACTGCGTGACTGTATGGCCAGAAGACTGACATCAGTATCTGCTTAATATTTCTGGTGATGCAACTCCTTAGCCAGAGTTAGACAGCAATGTCAGAGGAGTTTGGGACTTTGGATGGGAGGATGAAGTATCACAGAGGGGATTCAAACATTCCCCAAGAGCCAAGGCAGTTTGTTTTGGGCTCTGGTCTTGGAGGGAGAAGGTACCTGACCTCCTGTCCTGCAGAGTTCATTGCCTGTAGGCAGAGAAACTCTCTCCCCATGTGCCTGCCCTGATCAAGGAAGGAATAGGCCCAGGGGTGGATCCAAAAGTTCAGCCTTGCTGGCCAAGGCTCTACAAACTCTTGTGTGGCCTCCTGGGAATGGAGTGTGTTGTGGTCAGTGTAAAATCCTTCCTATTTCTGAGTATACTGACATAAACTAGGGAGCATTTCATTTCAGCATTTTCTCAGGCTTTTAATTTAATAAATCAACAAATCCATCTCCATAATCTCAGGGCCAGAGACAGGGAGAGTTCATGGGATTTCAAATAATGTGATCTGCAGGCACGTGGAAAAGCATTGATCAGAGGACAAGTACAATCTGCTGGTAAAAAATGTACAATGCAGAGGATAAAAGCCAGCTGCAATTCAGGGACCTTGATTCCTGCATTGGAACTGTGATATTATATGTTTTTAGAGCAAAAATCACCGAGAACAACTCTCGCCAACAGTAGATGTCACATATAAGCTCCAAAACTGCCACCTGGTTTAGAGGGCATCACGTGGGTGCTACTTACACCTGAACTTGCCAGAGGTGGCCAGCTGGACCCCCAGGAATCGCCTCTGCAGGATCCGATGGATGCTGGTCTCTGTGAACGTGCGGGCAGGCTCTGGCCCGGAGAACACCGTGTCGTAAACTTCATCGAGCAGCAGCTCCAAGCCTGGGAAAGACAGACTTTTAGCACAGGGCATGCTTTTAAGACAGAAGTCACCCTTATACCAGAGGAGCAAAACTGGGAGACTCTCAGGAAAAGTAAATCCGGTTCTCTAAACAAGTCAAATGTGAAGCTGTACTGCACAACCCCAATGCACCACATCCTGCACCCAAGTGCGGGGTGCCCAGACACCACCCTTATGCCTCGACATCTACCAAAACAAGCAGGAGAAACATCCCCATAACTGGCTGTAGGCTGTGGTTTTGTTAGGTTCAGGCTGCAGTAAAGAAATTGATGGAATTTTGGAAACAGATGTTACCAAAACCAATTGGGACACAGTCATTTTGGTTGCATACTAAACCCCAAGACATTCAGTAGTTTCTCTGAGTGCACAGATTTTTTGAGAACTTCTTTCTTTTCTGGGAATTAAATGTTGAAGTTCTTGTCTACCATCTAAATTTTAAGCTATTGTGCTTTGTATTTTTCCCTTTTGAAAAAAATTACAAATTAAAACCACAGCATAAGGAAAGTCTCGAAGTTCTCAACCTCCTCATTTCTCCTCGCTGGAAAAAGACCATTCTTTCTTGTGAAGTGTCCCATCAACTATTAACATGCCTAAATCCTGAGGTTATGAGAGAAGAGGATGTCCCTGCCCATGGTAGAGAGGTTGGAGTAGATGTTCTTTAAAGGTCTCTTCCAACCCAAACAATTCCATGATTCTATCTGCACAAGAAGAAAGGAGTTCATTCTTCAGGCCCTTTATATTCCCCTGGATTTGCTGATAGGACATGTCGAATATGACACAGCTTTCTAGTGTGGGCAGAAATTGGACATTCAGAAATCCAATTCCACATCCCAAAGAGGACAGGATTAGCTCCCAGGCACCAATTCCACTTGTTGCTGACTGAAGCTCTGCTCCAAAGGGTGGGATTTCATTAGTGAGCTCCAGCCCTTCCCATGGGCATTACACTGGTCACAGGGGTCTTACCCCTTGCAAGAATGAAATTGAAGTTCCAAATGAATCTGAAGACTGACAGTTGTTATTTGTCTGTTCCCTTGGGAATCTAACGCCTCCCAGATTAAAGGATGAGATGCTGGAAGGCACTTACCTGTGTCTGCTAACTCCCTCCCCAGGCTGTCCACGCAGTAACAGTACCCAGAGATCTCCGGGAACGTTTCCCTCACAGAGCTGAATTTTTGGAAAGCCTTTGGGAGCCTGGAAGAAAAAGCAGCCTGCTGTGAAGAGCCCAGGGAGGCCCATCGACAACAACAAAATATCAGCTGTTTCCTTCCTGGTTTTGTAGAAGGATGTCTGCAGAGCACAAGGCCAGTACAAAACACTTTGGTCTCCTTTTGGCAACCAGGCTCTGACATGAGCCAGACCGCTCTTTCAGCAGGGTAACAAGTCTCCTGAATGCCATTTTTTCTAAACAAATAGGGGGTAATCTCCCTTCAGACAGATTTCTGATCCTTCCTAAGCATGTACCCAGCATCTAACACTCATTTTCAGTTCTACTCTCATCTTCGAAAGCCTGTCAAAGAGTGTAAAATAGACGGGCGTTGGCTTAATGTTATTGCAACACCCTTTCATTAGCTCCTTCCACAAATCTGCACGGGATGGCAGAATGCCTAAAAAAACAGGTTGCTTCCCCTTCCTTACATGTCATGTACGCTTTCGGCACTGAATTAAGTACAAAAGCTGATAAAAACCTCACTAATATCTTTCATTTGCAGGGCATGGCTCAATTGATTAAGGAGGAGAAAGGGGTTTTAATGTGCTACAAGACTGACTTTTGCTTCTGGAGATCAAAGAGATGGTTTCCACTGTAATATTCTAGGAGTGACAACAGCCAGATTCCAGCAAAGCAATTATTTAAGAAAGAAACTTAATAGGGTCAGAGTTGGAAAAAACATAATAGATGTAGTCTTAACTGACAGACATCCTAGGGCTTCTCCAAGCAAAAGATAAGTTTTCCTAGTTTCAAAGTGCCAAGTTCTAAAACAATCATGTTATTTTATGGGCACATCCCCTTACCCTGAAATACTATAAAGGTCTGGTGTCCCAGATGCATGTGGCTTATTTGGGAAAACCTAGCAACAGGGAAGTGGAATTTTCTGCTCAAGACATTCAGATAATTACACAAATTAGGTTTTTACCAAGAAAGGACACTCAGCAATAAGAATATTGGTGGATTAGGCACTGATTAACTGCAAAAAAAGCAATTCACAAGCTGTCCTGTGAAACTGTGACCAGGCTCAGTTCAGTGCCACACTCCAGCAGCCTCAGGGATGCTCTAGCATGAGTAGCCTGAGAACAGCAATGAAATGCCTGTCTGGCTCAGAGCTGGTGCCCAAGTGAGCGGTGAAGAGCAAGGGGCCTTTGCCACCTCCAAGACTCTGCCTGAATCACAGAACATTCTGAGTTGGGCGGAACCTTAAAGACTCTCTAGTTCCAACCCCTCTGCCGTGGGCAGGGGCAGCTTCCACTAGACCAGGTTGCTCAGGGTTCCTTCCATCCAGCCTTGGCCTTCAACGCTTCCAGGGATGGGGCATCCACAGCTTCTCTAGATAACCTGTGTCAGTGCCCCACCACTCAGGAAAGAATTTGTTCCTAATATCTAAATCTAAACCTACCCTCTTTCAGCCCAGAGCCATTCCCCTTTATCCTAACACTACATTTGCTGAAAGTCCTTCTCCACCTCTCTTGCAGCCCCCTTTAGACACTGGAAGGTGCTATGAGGTCTCCCGAGAGCCTTCTCTTCTCCAGGGTGAACTCTCTCAGCCTGTCTTCATAGGAGAGGTGACTCCTGGGAGCTCAGCCACCTCCTGTCAGGAGAGCAGATGATTTTACTGCTTCCACAGGACATCAAAGCACAGGCTTGGGAATGCACAAAGCAGCAGCACCTCTGTCAGAGGAAGGGGCTGTCACCTCAGGGCTGTCCCTGAGTCACCCAGCAGTGCTCCTGTCTCAGAATTTGCACATCCCTGTGTAGTGCTGCTTTGCTCTGGCACCCTTCCACATCCACCCTTCCACTGAGTCCCTCCACTTTGGATCATCAAATCCTGCTCCACTGCTAACACTGGCATGCTGAGAGAGACCAAAATGTCACACTTCAAGGCACAGAGGGGCTTCTGCCAGCATGAAAACAATACAACTTAAGGTATAAACACATAAATACCATATTCCTATGGTCTTCAGTGTACACACGGACATAAACAGCTTGGAGTATTTCAAGACCTTTCAGCTCCCCCAGATCATCATGCACTGCCCACTGCCCAGTCAAGAATATGATCTTTTCTCTGCACTGCTCAAGTTCTTGGAGCTCATCACCTCAGCATCTGAACCTCTATCTGAGTGAAACAGGTTCAATGAAAAAACTCTATATCCTCTTTCTTTCATCCTCAACGTTAAGAGGTCACACGCACAATTATGCTACTTTGAGGCAGATGTGCAATCACATCTTGTCATTCTGGTTATTTTTGTTGCTAGTTGAGAGTAAAGCTAAATAAATTATTACAAGCAGATACAAATTAGGCCCACACAAACAAGAGGGCAGAACTTTTCTCACCTTATGTGGAAAACTCACTTCTTACCACATTTTTTCTTTTCTCAGACTCTTTAACCACAGCCCTCAAGATGAGTAGCAATAACAGAGAATTCCTCATTTATCAGAGCCAGTCCAAACCAACCATGACTGTTTAAGTTATGGATAAACTTACAGTGTCTCCATGTGTTTCAATAAGAATGCTCACACTCAAAAATACAGGAAAATAAATAAAAGTGATGTTGCTGACCTTTTCTTCAAACTATGAGTCTCTGCTCTTGGCTTCCAGCAAAGACAAGTTACTACTGATTATAGCAAGAAAGAAAAAAGATCTTCCTTGACTTTCGATAATTCCCATCAATCTGCTACAGGGCGTCCTATAGGGCTGCCCATCAGGCAGGACCTGGACACAGTCCATGCAAAATAAGTAACAGCAGCCAAGCCCTCAGGGTGAGGCAGGAAATTTGGGCTCATCTTTCTTTTTGGAAATCTTCTGTTTGGGAAAGTCTTAGCTCTAAACTTCTGAGTTTCTCCATTTGTTTGTTTGGGGGTGGTGGTTTAACATACTGGTTCATTCTAGGATATTTATGAAGGTCTAGGGAAATGATTTGGAAAGAGAGGATGATATGTCTAGATTTCAAAAATCAGTCTGTGGAACCAAAGAAAGTTGCTCCACTGGTTCCATATGAATGTAAAGCATGGGTTTAAATCCCTGTTCAGCCACAGTTCTTCGCTCTGGAACTCATCCCTTCAGCTCTGTATTCTGCCCTGGTTTTGGGAAGGAATAATGACATTTCAGGCAGGAGTAGTATGAAAATAAATATATTAATGGCCTGAAATACTCAGATATGATGGCAATAGGTTAAGCCAATGCCACAATTAGAAGGCAGACAGCTGGGAGTGAAATGATCCTGCTGTGATTAATTACATGACATGGACAGAAAATAAATCCAATCTCGCAGGTCTTTGCAGGCAAATCTCCCAGTGGGAGGAAAAAATATCAATTTAAAGCATTGATTTCTCCACTGTAATTGCTTTTTTAGCATTTCCACACTCCACAGACCAACAAACAAAAGAGTCGGATTATTTTGCTCTCGCCAAAATAACCTCTCCCGAAGCGCTGACAAATTTGCACTGTGCATTCAGACCTGTCTTTCAGTTTTACTTAAATTGAAAAAAGAGACCCCTCCAAACAGCAAAATTGACATTTACAATAAAATGTCTTTGCTGCTACAGAGCCAAGTCACAATGAGATGTTATGCTCATTGCACTGCCTTCCAGCAGGGAAACTGGTGCTGGCTGAGGTGCCAAGTCAGTGGCACTTCTAGGGACACCAAAAGGTTTCTCTGGAGAGTCTGAATATCTGCACCAACACAAACTCCTCTCCCATCAGTTCCCCTTGCCCATCCCTTCTGCCTCTGTCACAGTATTAATTCCCAGCTCCTCCACAGGACAGCAGCTTCCTGCCCCCACAGACAAGGATTTCATCCAGTGTTCTGGAACATTCCCCAGCCCTCTGCAACCACCCAAAGCCAGTTGTGCACAGCACATCTGTTCATCACTTGCTGGTTCGGCTGTGCGAGCAACCCCGGAACTCCATCATTGCGTGTCGCCTCTTGTCCATCTGCTTTCATCTCCCATATGGAATTGTCTTTCCCACCTCATATATACATCCAAATTTCTCTGTTCCTTCTGTATTTATCTCGTTTGCTGTTGTCTGTCTGTCTGTCTCAGAAGTAGCCCTGACTGCTTTTCCAAATACAGATCACAACGTGGTATCCAGTGCTGTGTGAGGACACACCAATTAAACTGCAGGGATGGAATACCTTTCTTTTTTTCAATCAGCAGATTTAATTCAGAAAAAAAAGGTTTTTTCACTTGGTCCATTCTTCAACAGAAAATAACATCACATGCAGTTACAGAATAAGGGCTTCATGTGGCAAAAATCACAAAAATGCAGTCAGACGGTGCCTTGAAGGGGTATGCAGGATTACCTTCCTGATTCAGAAGCCTGAGCTCTTACCTGTTGTAACTATGAACAAGATCGAAAACACTCATGTCTGTTGTGTTGACAAACTTGCACTGGACAGGCAGGAACTCTCCATCAGGTGAGCACTGTGGTGGGCTCTTCTCCCCAAACCCATGCAGGATGCGACGGTCTCGGATCTCACAGTTCCCTGGACCTGATGGGGAAAAAAGGTCATGTTTATTCGTGTATTAACTTCCCACAAATACCTGATTGGCCATCCTGTCATTTTAAAGGGAGTTACATTCATTACATTGAGCAGAGACACTGAGGTGCGTTATCTTGTTTTTCTGAAGAGCGGGAATTGGACTCAATAATCTTACGGGTCCCTATTCACACCAAACCTCTCAAACTTACAAACCCCATCATTTTGTTGAATATTACTTACACTGTGTTGGCTTTCCTTGTTGCCTGGTGCCATAAATCTCCATTCCTTCTGGATCTACACACCAGCACTGCCCCAGCTCCATGTCACACTGCACCTCGTCGAAAGCCCCTGAATCCAGGCACTGAGGGATGTAGGAGATACTGCTGCTGTTGATGTATCTGCTCACCAAGATCCTCTGCTTTTGCAGCTGGCAAAAGGACAAGCCTGGAGTACCAGAGAGAGGCACTGTCAGAGGAAGGTTCTTGTTGGGCACTGAATCATTTGTTGAGGCAACATCTGAGTTTTCTCAGAAGTACAAGTTCTGAGTCTGCCACCCAGGTGGCATGAGGACATTGATGGACTTGAGGTTATGAAAATTGGTACAGAGAAGCCCACCACAGATGGGGTTGAAGCTCTCCAACTCAAAAGCCATTACACTAAATCAATCCTTTATTCACAATTTATCTTACTGAGACCTTCATAAATACAGACATCCAGGTGTATCAGGTTTCTGTGATAAGCCCTGAAGAAACTCCAGAACTTCCACTAGAAAGACCTAGCAAATTACCACAAACCAGAGTCCATCAAAGTCTGGGGCTAGCCTAGTCTCGATTTCAGCAGTTCAAATGCAGATTTAAATGGTTCTTTACTCAATCAGAGCAAAACCAGAAACTTTTTACTTACAAGATACGGGATATCCATTCTGTTTGCTGCCAGGAACCTCAACACCATTCTCATCTACACACCAACAGGAAAGACCATCCCTACTGCACTGGATTGTCCTGAAGAAGATCACAAGTAACATATTTTATTTTGTGTATGTAGAGTTCTCAATCGGTATCAGACATAAACAAAACCATAAAGCAAACCAAACCATGTCAAATGCTTTAAAATCACAAATAATGGAACTGGCAAGAGCTGCATTTCTGGTGACTCTAATCAGTGGGAGCCCTTAATTCTAGTAATTCTCTGAACTCTTCAGGAATTGCAGTTATGTGACTTGAAGTCATTGAGGAAGCAAGCAGGTTGGACAGACCCCTAATTCTCATTATCTGAGACTCACCAAACACTTTGAGACAGTTTCTAAGTCAAATCTAGAATGGTCACAGTTGCCACCAGAGGCAACAACAACAGTACAGAAATTACAATCTGTACTCGGCCTCAACTTTAACTTTTCAGCTTCTTGCACCTTCAAGCAACGTGCTGCTCCCTAAATCACTGTTCTCTGCGTGCTTTTTAGCTCCTTTACTGCCTTTAGAAGGAAACCTGACTGTGCCACTTACGAGGGCGGATAAGTTCTCAGTCACTCGGCTGAGCTGTGCCAGCTGGCTCACACATTCACCCATGAGCACGTGTAGGAAGACAGCAAACTGCACCAAGTATTTCACATGCAAATAATGCTGCCAAGATTAGCCTGTTAATCTTAGATTGACCTCTTAACCCAGAGATTATTTCCAACAACAGGGAATTAATTTGGGAGAGGCTGGATCTGTGACATGGCTCAGTGAAGCCACATCAAGTCTCCTGCACTTCTCACTCTCCAGTGCACGGATACAGTGGCTCTCGAAGACAAGCTAAAACTTTCATTAGCAATGAAAGGTCACATCATACGGCAGCACATTAATAGCAGGGATGAATTACCTGAACTGGCCATCCTCTGAGCACTGAGGAACGAAGGCTTCTCCTGCTGAAAAAGCCTTCTCCCTCTGAAGTTCACATGGACGCAACGGCTGGGAATCGGTCTGATACTCTGAAAACAGCAAGAAGATAAACACCCAAGGGTGGTTTCACCACAAGCCCATTCTTATCAAAACCCCGTTAGTGCCAGTGCTGCAAGGGAAGAGTCCCAGGTTCAGGGGTCCTCCCTGGCTGTTTCCCCATCGCACCTTGTGTGGGTTCCCATGTGGGACGGCGCAGGGAGGTACTGAACAAACCTGCTGTTCTGCCAGTTGCAGGATGAGCACATGGTGGAGATGCTCATGAACCCCTTTCCCAGGCCTGTGTTTAGTTAGTCTCAGCTCTGTTCTGTACTGGCATGGCTATAATTTTCTGGTACTTGGGGTTCTTTACTTAGTTGTGCCTATGACCACAAAAGAGCCCCTTCCATAACCATACACATCACTATTAAAGTTTCTGAGTAATTATTCTTTATTGAAGCTAAGTCGCTCACTATTTCACCAAAAGGAGAGGTATTGCTTCTTAATCTCATGAAAGATTTAAAAATAATCAATTTCTAGCAGTAGCATCAGACTAATTCATAGTAGGAGCACTCTCAATTTTCACTGGAGCAAATGATCAACTACTGAAGCCACCTAGAAAATTTTTAATGCATTCAAAACCGCATTTGCTGTGGTTTTAGTAGAACAATGAAATTCATTAAGTTCTTTTTAACAGAACAGATTAGTTGATCTGACACTTTCTACACCCTCAAAATCTGATGAATGTCATGCTCTTAATACCACTGATTAGTTTATAAAAGTACAGCAAACAAACCCACAGGTATAGCAAGTTAGTCCAAAGGTTCGCTTAAGCCAGTATTTGGTCTGAGCACAATCACACACAGCAGTGCAAATACATCATACGTATTCTGAATGCTTTTCAGCCTGAAATAATTTGCAACTCACGGAACTTCTACTGCTGCAGTTGATTCCTGTGCTTCTAATGCTTCTCAATCACATCTGTTTCTGTGAGTTTTTACTGTGTCCCCTTAAGACCATGTGAAAATTTTCAAGAGACTGAAAAATTTCAGGTGATCTCATCTACAGAAAACAACATGCAGGCAAAGCTCCCTATTTTCACCTCAAACATCATTTGCTCTGGGATGTGTGGAGATACCTGTGCACAGTGCTAGAGAGGGTCTACCAAGACATCGGAGTTAAATGACTAATTAATTCAGTGATTCAAATTGCTGGTTGTGCAGGACTATCAAACTCAGGCCAAAGAACTGAGGGCAGCACTCAGACTATCCGAAAACTTAAGGTTCAAGCCTAAATTAGATGATGGTAGACATAGAAGTAGATGTGATTGAGGACCCTCACAACACTGCAGCAGCACCTTTTCTTATCTATGCCCTTGAGAAAATGGGTTTTTTCCACCCAAAACCCAGGTGTACAAACTCAGGTAAGCCCGACCGCTTAAAGATCCTTACAGTTTGGTATTTAACCTGGAGCCCAGACTCAGTTTGCACAGCACTCAATAACCAGCTAAGTTTGCAGCGTGCAGGACTCAAGATTATCATGTATTTCATCAGGACAAAACAGAGAGCAGTAAAAAGATCACCTGTGGACACAGGCAGAGGAGAAGGACAAGCGTACTCACCAAATATATTGGCTGTTGCTATGCTAATAAAGCAACAGAGGGTGCAAAAGGGGATGGAGCCCATCTTGCGGCAGGAGAGGCCCATCCCCTTCTGTCTGTGAGGCAGCTCTGTGCACCCCACAGAGCCTTCACTGCCCTTTTATAGCGCCCATCACGGGGATGGGTTCACTTCTGCCCTGGTGGCTGGGCACAGAATGGGGTGAGTGACGCACACGATGCTTCTCAGCAAACTGCAAGAGGCCCTTTCAGCTGGAACTGCCCTCCTGGCTCTCCTCAGCCAGTTCTCATCCCCGCTCCAGGGAGCACAACTGAGCCAAGTGGCAGCAGGCACAGTGGGTGGCAGGGGGGCTCAGTTATTCCAGCGAGTAAATTGAGCATATTGGCGTGACCCTGGGCAGAGCCTGGCTGTCACCTGCCCCAGGGTGCAGCCAGGCCCTGTGCTCCCGAGTGGAAGTGCACATTTCTCCATTCCCAGAGAGCTGAGCCTGCTGAGGGACAGACCAGAGTCAGGCCCCTGGGCTGCACGCTAGGAGTGAATACAACTCATAACGTGGTTATTTATTAAGCGAAAAACAGGACAGATGCAGCTCCACTGACTAAAGCGATTTGAGGATCAGAGTCAATTACATTCCATCTTTGGCTTTTACTCCCACTTGCACCATGCATTTTAACATAGCCAAGTATCCGAAAGAAGCAACTTCACTTCTTGGGCTTCATCCTCCAGCTGTAAGATCAGTATGACCATGAAGCTTGTTAAGTCAAGCTTTTTGGTGCTAAGCACATGCAAGATCCTCGTCCTAAAACATATGGGAAATATTATTTCCTTGGTTCCAGAGGAACTTGTTCATTGGACACCTCTTATAACTGTGAGTCGGCATTTACTTGCACCAGGAATTACGAGAACTCACTCTCACTTGTACAAAGGTGGTTGGATAAATAAGCCCCAAATAATTACTTAAATAATAACAGCACATGTTTGAAGCTGGATTTAAGTTGATTTCAAGAAAAAAGTGAGAGCAGCACTCTTGTTTGTCATTCATGGGTACTAGATGGCCTAGAAACAACTGTGCTGATACTCTCCCACAGACTAAGATCGTGCCAGCAGTGATCCAAGCATCCTTCTGTGCTGGCTGTAGACCACTGCCGTGCCACGGTGTTTGATGAATATGGTAAACAAGATCTCCGAGAGCAGCACAAGCTTGCTTTAGCATGACTAGTCTTTTAAAAATTAGTGGAACTGTATTTGGAATTTACTTTCAAGCAACTTATTCCGGACTTGAGCAAAATCAACAGTCTGCAGTAAAGACCAAGCTGGGAAAAGATGAAGAACACATCCAGTGTAGATGACAGACCAAAAAAAAGGCAACCTTGAGATGCATAAAGATGACAAATCCTGTAACAGCCCTGTTCAAGCAGGCAGAGAAAGAAACTGAATTTCTGGATTAGCATAGCATTTGTCGGGAAACATCCATGCAGAGCAAAAGAATCCGACTAAATAACCAGTATTAGCACTAAGGTGGCTAAATCAGGAAGGAAGAAAAGTTTGACCACAACATGTATTTCTGACCCAAGGATGCTTTAAGAGCCTCAGGTTTGTGTCTGACCCCCACACAGTGGGGCAGACACAGGGCAGCAACAAGAGAGAGCCCAGTCCAGTGCCACGACAGGCCCTGCAGGGGCAGCAGGGTCAGGGCTTACAGGTGCTGTCATGTCTCCAAGCCAATGAAACATCTCCAGAGCGTGTTGGGGGTCTGTGAGTGATATTGATTCAGTCCAGTTTTCTAAAGTTATTAGAAAAGTGTCATTAAGGTTCCTTGCACAGCAAATGGGGAGAGGAGTTAATATTAAGGTCGCTACTTACTTTCTTTATTTATTCTTTTCTATAAAAGGCCGATAATGGAGTAAGGCAGACAGGAAAGCAGGAAGTATCAAAGGGCTATTAATGTCAGAAAGAAGCACAAACTCACAGTATCTATATAGTGTTGATTCCCAAGATGACTTTTCTTTCCTTCAGAAACACTCAGAAAACAACCTATGAACTACTCGAGTTGGGAAGAACAGCCAAGTCTTAAAAGTCTCTTAAAAGAACCGAGAAAAGGAATTTTGGCAATTGGCATCACTTAAACTACTCCTAGGTGTGCGTCAAACCAAGGTGGGAATCTTGGTACATGCACGTTCAAGGGGATGCAAGAGGCCATGGATTAAAAAGGAAAAAAAAAACTTGTTTACAAAGCCATATGTGGAATTCACATTCATCAGAGAAAAAGAGGCACTTGTCCATCTGTGGCTGATCAAATACAAAGTAAGAAAAGCCTTGCATAACCTTCAGTGAAAGGACAATGGAATTGACCTCTATTTTTGGCACCTGAGAAAAGGTGGAGTAACATCTTAAATTAGCTCATCAATGAAGGTCAAAAAAGGAGTAAGTGGAAAAGGTCCCTGTGGCCAATACAGCCTGAAAACTATCAGGTCTTCAAAATCATTGAGGGAAATGAGGGTTTTGTTTGTTGTACACATTGGCAAAAGCTACTCAATCTATACTACAAACTATAACTGTTAGGGGAAAGATAAAGGTCAGTGAGATGAGACACCGGAATCACAAACCTCAAGGGAGAAGCAGACATTTATTCATTGTTCCAGTTTTGCATACACTTTCTTAGCAGAGGAGACAGCTTGTGCAACTGCAATTTTACATATGGAAAGGCCCAGGGATAAATGATTCCTGTATATAAATACACAGACATCTGTACCCACAGAAAAATTACTCTTACCCAAATAAAATTTGAGCCTGAGAAGTCAACCTTAGCTTAAAAAAAGAACTGGAGGGACCCTCCCGAATGAGGCAGCAAATTGGAAGTAAAAATTTTAAGAACTGAAAACATTGTGAAATTATGCTCACGTCAATCAGTTCATTTATTTTAAATAACAAATTGTTTTTCTGTGTTAAATAAAGCACCAATGTTGGACAATCCTCTCACACATTTTAAGAAAGCTACATGAAAACAGACCAACACCATTTATTACACTTACAGATAGAGAACTAAGGTTTACATTCAGCACAGTTCTTTCCAAGACCTTGTGAAGCACTTATCTCTATCATGTCTGATTAAGTCCTCATGTGATGCAAAATTAAAAGACAGCAAGATGACAGCCCCAGACAATACACTTTTCAGTGTATTCACTTTATACATGACATGCTCTTCAAACTGAAAAACGATGGGGAAGTTTCAGTAATTTCCATGCTAAACTTGGCTAGATCAGAAAAGTGGGCACAGGACTCGTCAAATTTTAAATTATAATTTATCATTTGGAAAAGTGCCTTTGGTGACAGAAGGACCTAAAGAAGCCCATGTAAGACTACTTGAATTTGCATTTGTCCCTGCAGGAACTGACATTTCTAGGACAGATGAAATGGCTTTTTTTCTTACTTATTCGTTGAAGATAACAGTTTTTCTCTATCCAATAGTACCACAGTGATTCCAGGTAGAAAAATAGGTATTTCATTCTCACACCTGGGATGCAGATTCGTTTGAAACCCCAAGAAGGAGCCAGGTCTGCAACCTGCAGTGACACACAGGATTTGTACCTCGAATCAATTCAATATTTGACAAAAACCAGCTGAGGCAGTGAGAAAAGTTACCACCAGTCACAGAAGGACAGCAACAGGGTGCCAAACTCTTGGTGTTGGTGGGACAGAACCGCTTTGGGTCTTTTCAATAATGTAGTATTTAACCTTCTCTGGACTAAAGGCAGGTGTAGAGCCAGTGGAGTCAGAAAGGAAGTTCAAGGACAAACACAGCTCCTGCCACCCAACAGAGCTGTGAATTCAGTAAGCCACCAATGAAAAAAGACGGATTAAACTTGGGGAGCCCAGATCTGTCAAGTGACTGATAAAACCAATGGACTTCTTGAAAATTTTGGTAAAGGAAACCTCAGTTTGCTAGAAGTGAAAGATAAATTTAGAGAAAGGCCAATTTGCACAGTTATTTCACAGTATGTTTGTATAGATCTGATGTCCTGTTTCTACTGCAGACAAGACTCTGGGCTGGCCAGATGGTTGGTCTGACTCGGGAAACAACTTCTTTAGGAAGTCTGCTAATTAAAAAAAGTGTTTCAGTGTGTTGCTCCAAGATCTGAATCTGGTTTTGTATCTTAAATTTGAGAGCCTGCTTTGAAACTGTCCCTTCAACAAGGATTAAAATGTTTCAGAAATAAAATTTTTAAGTTCGTTACATTTATGATCATATCTACTTTTTCTGTGAACAAAAAAAAAACAAAACTGTATCAGTACTTTAGTAAGATTCTGTCCAATTTCATTCATCTGCTGCTTATCATTTGTGCCTTTGTCCACAGGATGTCCAAAAGAACTTCCTTAGCATTGTTAGCTTATTTGTTTTCTACCACGGTAGTGTCTTGAACAACTTGTGGACGATATTAAAATAAATCACTAAAAGCAAAAACTAAAAGTTACTTTGCAATGACATTGCACAAAGGCACAAAACACCCTTGGTGGGCAGATGTCTGCCCACAAGAAGAGATGCCATCACTGTGAATGCGTTGTTGAAAGACACTGACTGTACGGAATGAAGTGCATTGCAAAACTCAAACCCCGAAATTGTTAAAACACCGAAACAGTTCAAAACCAGAAAAATCTTCTAATTACTTTGCCATATACAGTAAGGAAATCAGTACTGTAACTAATTTACTGATTGTATCGTTTGCCTAAAGGCTAAAATACAACTGAAGATTTCCTCAAGCCTTGCAATATAGAAAAATGAGTATCAATAACTGCACATAACCTATGGACTACAGGCTAAACATGCAACTGAAGGTTCCCTAATGCTTTAAAACATACTCAAACACTCACTAGCTCACCAGAAGAAAAGTCCACGGAATGGGAGCCCAGGCACATAACAATCTCAACAGACCTTTATTGTGAGTATTAGAATGCAGTCAACATTATTGCTATTATAAAAAACAAATCACAGAAGAAAGTATTTTGCTTCTCTCATAGAAGATTTAATCATAGTGCAGTGCTGCCTCTCTCAGAGTGTTTAGTGACAATACACTGACACACGTGGCTACAGCTGAACAGAGGAGGCTTGGCCAGTTTTCAGGAAAGGAAGACTGCTGTTTCAAGCAAACAGCAATTGAACTAGCTTTAGTTATCCAGCCCACGGAGTAAGGGAAGGGAACTTCTGTCCTGAATGGTTTTTCATGCTAGTTCGTTTTCTCCATGTGGTCTCCAATTTTTCATTTGGGTTGTTCAGGCTGGTGCAGAATGGCTGCCAAATGCACAATCTGCACTCGGTGCAGTGTATTTTCACCATCATTACATGCTCTGTATTTGTTTTCCATATACAAACAGATATACACATAGTGTATAATATTTATTGCTAAAGACAGACCCCCACACCCAGTGCCCAGGACATAACAAAAGGTAACAGAAACCATTACTGAAGCATTTCAAACAGCCTCTGCAAAATCCTCACCTAAAGCCATATGCAATCAGTATAACAGAAAAAAATTGTGAGCTAATAAAATGTGAGAATAGCAATGGGCATTTCAAAAGTGATTAAGCCTCTGACTTTAATAAGCACTCCAAAATTAAGGTGCATATACTGAAACATTTTTAAGCAGTAGAGCAAAAACCTATAGTTCCAGTGTTCTGAACCATCCTGCCTGCAAATGAATGGCACCATTGCACACACCCCCTTCACACACCAGCACCTCCACAGAGCTCATAGGGCAAGGCAGCTGGGAGGGCCTGACTGCTCTTTGGGCTGGGAAGCCCTTGCCTGCAGAGTCCTGCCCACCCTCCACTTGCTGATTTTTACATCAAGCTCCAGTTCAGTTCAGGATCTGTTTTGTGCCTTTTTGAAGTTCCAGTGAAGAAAAATGGTTACTGTTTCCCTTCAAACACAAAGGAAAACCAGTGTGGTTTACAACATCAAAATACTTCCATAATTTTACTGTAATGTTTGAATGACTCCTTTGCATCCCAACCCTCAGTTTGGTAAGGAGTGCTGGAGCTCAACAGTGCCAGAGGGGTTTTTGCTGTAATATTAATTCAAGTCTAGTTAGGTTAGAAGCCAGATGGGAGTAGAGGGAGATCACCACTTGCACAAGACAGAAGAGGCTTACTTAAGGAACACAGCAAAAACACCTGGAGATTTTGATTATGGTGCACACACTCCAACCGTACACAAGTCCCAGGACACTCTGGAGGCTGTGGACAGAAGAGCTGAAGAGACCTTTCCCCATGACTGCTTCCCACAGCAGCCAGGAAGAACTGGGCATGAGAACAGAGGAGTGAAACCCTCCAGGCACCACAGAAACCAGAGTACAGAAAGCTGCAGAAGGAAAGGAGAAACAGATGCAAGCTGCAGAAGGAACAGATGAGCACATGTAGAAGCTCAGAGACAAAATTAAGACAGGTGGCTGTCAGCCACACAAGATACCTGCACCCATGGAAGAACAGTTTCAATTCTTTGCCACCCAGCAAACACAGGAAATCTACCAGAAAATTGCAACCCATCTTCTTTGTCTATCTGAAAGAAAACAACAGGCTTCTACCACTGTAAAACACCCTACAGCTGAACTAAGATCGAAGCATCTAAGGCCAGAAGATCCAAAATATGGGCACTATTCAACCTACAGCTACCCAAGAAAAGGGTTAACAGGAAGCATCTTCCAACCCATTCCCTGTGATATGACCTGAAGTATGTCCATTTTGTAACCAGAACGTGGCAGCCCCATCGTGGCGTATCAGACCACAGCAGCACCACTACGTTTCATTTATGACTGCAGTATTGCTGTCCTGCTGCCATCACTGCAACTGAAACACAGAATTCCTGATGGGACCATACCGAAGGCATCTACAAGTAGGAGCAGGCTTTGAAATGAAATCACCCTGATATCTCCAGTAAAAAACCAAACAAACCCCTAACTAACCCTCAGACAAAAAGCTGGGCATTCAAAGGCTCCAAGAGTTTGCCATTTAGCTCTGTGAAATCACAAGAGGCTTCTGTAAAACGGCATTTCCCTTTTGTCTATTACTATTTAGAACTCCTATTCAGTGAAAGAAGGCTGCAAATTTAAACATTTTGCCTTTCTGTGCACATGTATCAAACAGTCCTTACACTGCCATATACTATTCTTTCCTCAGAGCGGGTCTGTCCCCTCCATCAAACAATGCAATCACAATTCACACTCCAATAAATGATGTTGCAAATAGACTGAATGGACATCCCTGGCTTATTTAGAGAGGAAGCAGGAAGACAGACGGAAAATTATGCCTACAGGAATAAGATTCTCTCGATAAGGCCAACTAGGAAGAAATACTGGTAAGAGCCAGATCACGCTAGGGCTGACTGGCACACGAGC
The DNA here is from genome assembly GCA_013398855.1 of Mohoua ochrocephala. Taxonomy (NCBI): domain Eukaryota; kingdom Metazoa; phylum Chordata; class Aves; order Passeriformes; family Acanthizidae; genus Mohoua; species Mohoua ochrocephala. The sequence goes on from VZTA01000672.1 coordinate 677,981, forward strand.
AAAGCAATCAACTGTAGGTTACATTCTGTGCAAAACACTTAGCATTTTTATGGCACTTGACTTGTGTTTAAAAGAAAAACCTCAAAAGCATCCCAAACCTTTGAATACTCGAGAAACTGGGGTCAGAAACTAATGTCCACATGTTACAGACCAGCACCACGACTTGAGAAAGCAAACTCAGACAAGTTTGTGAAACATTCGAGCAGCACATGATGTATCATACATAGCATGGTCCGCACGGACACCGAGATTGTATTTCTTAGAAGATATGAATGCTTGCAGGAACTTTTATAATACATGACTACACAACGAACATAAAAAAAATACGGAACAGATTGTTTTCGTAAGCACAGTCCATCCTGAACAAGGCAGGATCTTGAGGGGTAAAATTACATATTCGTGTAAATTAAGAGGCCATTACACATACAAACAGAAGACACATTAAAGCTGCAAAGGCAACTTCAACTTTGACCTTAGGATTTCCTTTTCAGGATACCATTCCTCCATCTCTGTAGTAAGAATAAAACCTCTGTCCTCCCCCCTGAACTCTCCAAATCCACCTTCACCTTCAGTAACATTTACAATTATATTACATCACACGCATGCACACACATTGCATAATATTGCTACAGTGTATGCTGTATAGATTCTGTAAATACACTCCACTTTGTTTCAAAGTAATTCATCTGGATTTACACTTCTCTTATACAGTACACACAGTACCACATTCAAGGATATGCAGCAAGTGAATAGCCTATAAAAAAGTCTCACATATCCAAAAGCAAGTAGGTCACTCAGCTATTCATGTTTGAAGCAGTTATTTAAGCATCAACTTAAAGAGTATTTATTAACAGTTGCTACAAAATGTCAACAGCTCCTCAGCTCTTATGTTCTTTCTGCATTATGGAGTTGCCAACCATTCCATAATTCCACGTTATCACGCAGCTCTGGGATGTCTCCTACAAGCTTGATGTGGGAAGACTTTTTAAATAGCAACCGCTCTGTGACAGGAGTTTACATTTTGCTTTGGCCATCAGGAGTGATAACTCACTTCAGGTATGACAGACAGAGAGGAAAGGTCAGGGTAGGTTTACTTTAGCAATGAACCAGCCACGCTGCTTTCTTTCTCAATAATGGTTTTATCACGAAAGTTCAATGCACTGGTTGCAAAGTCTTTCCCAGATAATCCATCTTTGGCACATTTTTCAGTTGTATGCATCCTTAAAAGGCATTCTAAGATTTTTTGATGGTCTATACATAATAACAATCACTTCTTTTTTACATTTGTATGTAGATCAGGAAGAAAAGTGGAAAATGTAGAGTATGCAGAATAGTTTTAATAAACAGTTTTACATACAGTACCTTACATATAGAACAGTGTGTTTGCAAATTTAAATAATTTTTGAATGTACAGTGGCTTGTACTCTTATCAAAAGGTAAATTCAAGTTTACTGTCTATCGGTTCTAAAATGCATTTATACAGATAACTAGAACTGATAAACAGATGTGAGGCATAAAATGTTCAAGTATCTTAATGTCCTCAGTTAAATAGCCTCCTTTTAACAGTCATATTTTACAAATTTCAAAACCTGTACATACATTATTTTCAATTTTAGAAACTGCTTGTTAAAAGGTAACATGAACCACCAGTTCTTGTAGTCTATTGTAATAAAACTAGACAGGTGTAGCTAGAAATGTGCATGGTATGTATCTATGTACATGTGCATCTATACACACATACATACACACACAGACACGGACGTAGCACTGGGCACGGCGGAAACTTAGCACAGGAAAAGTCCCGGGCTCAAAATCCAACAAGAGCTAACAGAGCAAGTAGGTTGCCTTTGGTTTCATGACATTTTGCTCACTGAAGCTGAAAAAATTTTATAAAAACAACTTAGGTAAGGTATCTTGTGATTTTTTCCTCTAGTGGTTTAGAATATTCACAGCCACAGACAGTTTTGCTGCTCTTGTCATTCCACATCCCCACTGAGGATGGTGAAGTTTTCAGAGGGCCAACACCAGAACAGAGCTACCCAGGACAAAAATTGTACCTTGATTCCTGAATACTGCTATAGAACATAAAAAAATATAAACTAGATGCAATTTTGGATGGCTTGCTGGCACCAAGTAGGACTTTGGAAAAAACCTTCGCATAAGTCAAAATCAAACTCTCATCCCAGTGATTTTAATATTATTTGGCACATCTGACCACTATTTGTCACTTCTGTTTTAAAGGAGCCTAGGGGTGCTGATCTAGGGATTTCTATTTAAAAAAATATTTTAAAAAGGAGACCATGACAAGTAATTTTTTTCAAAAAATCAAAGCTCATATGTTCGTTTTCCTGAACATTCATAAGAGAAATAACCTAAAAACCTGTCTCGTAGAGAAGATACAGCTCTCTCTGTATCCATCTTTCACTAGCAAGATAAGAGGATTGCATTTTTAGTCAGCTGAACTCTGCTAATTTAAAAATGTTGCCAAGGGTTTCAAAATAGTAGCATTGCTCTTCCTTGAGTTTTTGCTTGTTGAATTTTCTTGTATCTGGGGATTTACTTGTTTAATATGTTAAAATCCTGAGAAATTGACATTTCTCAGTATATTACATATAATTTTGAAGCCTGGACATTGAATATTCATATTTTCAATAAAACAGATTCCTGACTCTAAACTTCCTCTCTTCTTTCTAAAGCTTCAGGCTATTAATGCAATCAGCAAAGAACCAGATAAATGCTCAGCTTTTTGCTGTCTTCCTGTCAGTCTTGTGGCTAATAAGAAAATTCACTGTAAATAACCTATTTTTACTTCTTTATTCTTCCTTTTGTCATACAGAGCAAAGTGTTGCTATTTGCTGTACTTTTCCCATGTCAATTAAGAGCTGTTTGATACGTCGCTTGAGCTGAGGCAATCTTGCCAGAGGATCTGGTGGTTCCAGTTCTCCAGTGAAATCAAGCCAGCTTTCTAAAACTACAGAAGGAAAAGGAAGAAGTTGATTAGAGTAAGTCTTTGAGAAACAGTTTCCATAAAAATTAAACTTTTCTTTCTTACTTTGTCTTTCATAAAAAGGGAAAATACACTGAGGCTGGGATTTTTATTCAACAGAAGAAATTTTGTTAGGGAAACACCAACTAATTCTGTATTTCTCTTGAACAATCCAATCTTCTGATTTGATTATTGCTATAAAAAGGTACCCGGGAGTAAATTACACCCTTGGCTCACAATTTACCCTCTACACACATAAAGGCAACCTCAGTTCATGGTCTCCTCTGACAGTTCTGGAACAGAAAATGCAGCCCTTAAACACGAGGCTCGCTTCTGCCACTTTAACAAGCTCCTGTGGACAAGGTCCAGATTACAGAACAGTTTTCCAATCTTCAACAAATGTTTTCAAGGAATTTCTCTGCTTGTAGAAACAGAGAAGGTAAAAGGTCAACCCTGTTAGTTTAGAAACACTGCCTAGGAAAAGCAGGGATACTGGAAGTAAAACTACAAATGGAAATAAGGCAATTTTATTTGTTAAAAGATTAATTAAGGACTCCTATGATTAGACTACAAGCTCCCTTAACTACTAGTTTCTATGACTGGCAAGTCATAGACACCTATGTGCTACAATAGTCTCGCACACTGCAATTTCATTCAAGTTTTCTCATGAAGACTGAATTGTCTTCATGAAACCACTTGCTTACTAATACATTAAAAAAAAGTTGAAGGCACAATAAACACCTTTTTTCCCTAAATATTGTCAATTACTAGAACAATCAGGCAAAAATCGCTCCAGGCATAGAAAAAGCCATCAACTTTATGATCTATATCTGGACAAAGACTAGACAAGTTATCTAAGCTTTCTGAAGTTTGAGCCTGAGCTCAGGGGTTCTGTGTGCTTGAGCTACTTTATTGGGCATTGAAAACTTGTGGAAGGGGGTGGGGAGATCAAGGGTGCAAGCTCTGCTTATAATTCTGGGACCCAAATTTGAACAGAATACTTAAAAATCCATCCTCAGCGCCTCAGGTCACTTTGAACACATTAGTCATGAGAGATGCTGCTACAGGCATATTAACAAGTAATCTGGCAATGCAGTTACCATCAACTTCTTTTTCAATCAGGTCCATTCTGCTGGTGACTTCATTCTGTACATTCTCTATATGGGTGAGGAGATTTAGCTGCCACTGAAGATGTGTGTCCACTTGTTCTTCCGAGCCTTTTCTTTCATTACAAACAAACACAGTGTTTCCTTCAGCAGAATTCTTCATAGGAGCAACAGAAAGAAAAAAATTGCCATTTAAGATTGTTTTTTGTTTTGTTTTAATTTCTGGTGTTGATTTCAACATCTGAGTCACACGATAAACTCTGCTGGCTTAAAACTGTACTTCTGTATACATGACAAAAAGCATACTCAAAAAGCCACATACCACGACATACCAATAGACTAAACCAAACAAAATGCAAATTCCACATAAAGAAGCATCTATACCTTTTGCCTCATTTCCCTAATACTGAAGTTTATCAGCTCAAACACTTTGTTTAATGTAGTAAAACAGATTGCACTTCTGTGCCCTTTTTATATAAATAGCAACTTAAATCATGAAGTGCTGAACTGCACAGGTCTACTGCCACCAAAAATGTGCAAAATCCTAAGGTTTGTTTCCATGGAAAACTCCCTACAATGCAGCAGTACCTAAGATGTCAACAGTCACTGTTTTGCACAAATAAGTCGGGCATCCTATTTCACAGAATCCCAGAATGGGTCAGGTTGGAAGGGACCACAGAGAGTTCACCTGGTCCAACCTCCCTGCTCAAACAGGGTCATCCCAGAGCACATGGCACAGGATTGTGTCCAGATGGTTCTGGAATATCTCCAGTGAGGGAGAGACTCCACAACCTCTCTGGGCAATCTGTTCTGTTTGCTGATTAAGGCAAAAACCTTCTCTTCCTACCTGCTATGACCCCACCAACCTTCCAAGCACAAGTCTGGGACAGAACTGGACATGTTTGGGGACAGTTACAGTAACATGCAGAGTTATGCAAACATAGTATCTGAGGAAGATTGACTCTTTGAAATAATTAGTACTTTCACAGCAAGCCAGAGAGAATACATCAGCTCCTAATCTTTCTATATTTGATGTTTCAACTATTGAATGGAAGTAGACCAGATTTAATGCATTAAAATGCTCAGCATCTCCAGTAATTAGCAAGATTAACAGCTTCCATTTTATATCCACTATGACTTCATATCCAATGAAGTTCTTTCACTACTGAAGATTCTATTTTAAGGACTAGAATGCCAGATACATGTGCTCACACAGTGTCAGTTCATGTCACGTGCCAGAGCAAAGAGTGACTTTAATTGCATTAATACAGTTCTCTGAAGAGCTCAAGCTAATTTTCCACACTACATAAGAAAGCAATGGTGTTAGGTCTGTTATTAAAATATTTCTTTCTCCAGTCAAGTACGGGAAGAGTTAGAAGAAAGGTAAAGAAGAACATAGGAACTGATGGATTTTAAGTTATAACTTAGGCAAAAAAATCCAACTTTCATTTTAAGCTTAAAATCAATTAAAAAAACCCAGCCAAACAAATAAAACTCTGACTGACCTGAGGGCAGCTTTATTAGCAAGTTAGATGGGATAAGTGTTGTTAATACCCATAATGTTCATTAAAGGAGTTAAAATTATGTATCAGAGAGAGATTTTATTTGAAAGGTATGAGAGTTTCGATGCTTCTATGATATTTAAAATCTCTCTTCTCTGAAGACATCAGGTTTGCTTCCACCGTGTCTTCAGTATTCAAACTGCTAGAAATCTTATGAAAAATATTTCCAATGTAAGTAAGAAATGCTCTATTCCAATTTTCAGACTCTCTCTAAAACCACAGGAATGCCATTTTTCCCTTGCTGTTTAAGAGTCCAAGTCCATAATTCTATAACCAAAATCATCTTTCAGCCTGCTTCAGTAAGTTAGAGAAAATTTCAATGCTAAGTAACTTAATATCTAAATAACATCATTAATGGGGTTTTTTTCCTCTAATGACCTCTATATTTATTCAAATGGCTAGTAAATGCTTCTTGAAAAAAATCACAAAATCCAGGTTCTCCTTTAAGCTATGGGATCAACGTAGGCAATCAGGGAGTGATGGCAGGAGAAGAGTGCAGGATACAGATTGTGGACAAGAAATAAAAGGAGGTTCAGGTGGGGAAGGCTTGTGCTTTCAGAAGCAAAACCCAGGAAACTAAATACAATTTAAAAGATAATGCATAGCCCAAAAAGGGACTTGATAACAGTCAATCCAACCAGTGTTTGTAAGAGAAAAGGAAGTATGTAACAGAACTGCAGATTAGGGTAAGACAAAACAGTATGGAAAACCAGAATATTCAAGGCTCTGAAGAATGCTAGAAAGGAAAATTCAAAGCCTCAACCAAACCTCGACAAGGAGACGAGAAAAGGCACCTTACAGAGAAGTCAGATCATTTAAAAACTGATCCTTCAATGTCAGTTTTAAGGTGAGTGCAAACGGGTTCATGGAGAAATCAAAGAGAGCTCTCCCGTGCCTATCATGTTTAGGCAGAAGGCCTTATTTTAGTATCAAGGCTGACTACTGGCAAGGTGATTAAGGTGTCCCCAAAGGAAAGAACACTCTTAAACCAAGAAGAGATCTGTTTGGGACAGTATCAAACGGGAAGCACCTAGCTTTTTAGATATATGCTTGAATCTCTGAAGGAGTATTAGTTTTGTTTCACTGCTCATGCATATTTTCCTTTAATTGTAAATGTCTTTATACTATTTACAAGAACAATTTAAACTGCTGTTGGAAGGCAAGTGTATGTGACACTGCTGCACGTCTCCTTACTATAAAAACCTGAATATCGTCATGCAACTTAGCATACAAACAGGTATTTCTAACTAGAACGAGCCAAAAATTCCCCATTCAGACTACACAGCTTACATGCCACATTCAGAACTAAAATTAAAAAGAAAAAAGATGTATCATACTCATTTCTTCCACACCAGAAACTGTACTTCAAAAGAGGGATGAGTTGGACGATTTACCCTCACACAGTTGGTATTGCAGAAAACAGAAAGGTTTGGTTCTCTTTGGTTTTTCCTCAGAGAACTCTTCACTACAACCAGATTAACACGTTTCAGACCTTTTCCACCAAATAATGGATTCAAACCATTAATGTAAAAATGAGAAAGATGTTAAACAACAAAATATAATCCTGACTAAAAATGTTTCATTAGAAGAAATATGCAATATAGAAGACTGAAAAGCAGATGCCCATGAGGTGAAATTAGTTGGTCAGTAAGCCATTACTTGTGGATGGCATTCTAGGTAGTGTTGCTATTAAAAGAAGAACACAGTCCAATAACAAACACTATTAAAAAGGCCTTGGTTTAACAAGCAACACCAAAAAAACCCCTAACACAGGCAGATAACTGAACTCAGAGAAAAAGGGAAACCTGTCCCATTTTCCTCACATTGCAAAAACCACGTAAGCTGTTCCAAGACCCTGCATTTTAAGAACAGGGTTCTTTTCTTTCAAACCATTAGATTAAGAATAAAGTTTTAGCACAGGCAATACTTTAACCATACTCTGTATTTCATACACCAGCTGAAATGAACATACTTCACCTGGAAGTATTGCAGTGATCCAACCTTGCTTCCAGTAATTTCTGCTGATTTGATAGAATATGTCGACTTACAGCAATAAACATTTTTAAATACCTGTATGTACTTCAGTTTTATCAGACTGAACATACTTTTCCAAATAAAGTTTCCCAGATGAAGAATGATACTTACCTGCTCATTCATGCCATCTTTAAAAGAATATTGAAAACAGTTTTTATTCTCTGTGTGATATTCCTGATCTTCCTCAAAGCTACTTGTATCTTCATCATCTGAGCTCATAGGGTCAGTGACCGCTTTGTAGTCTTGACTAAAACTCTGTGGTTTTTGGTAACTGTGCTCACTTGTGATATATGTTTCTTCCATCTTCTGGGGTATACTGGGTGGCTCTTTATGGTTTTGACTATGACACGTCCTTTCAGCTGGATTAACAGCATCCTGCAAAGTCACTAATTTTTTCTCTACCCCAACAGTTCTTTGTTCTTGTTCTTTTCTCATCCCTGAATAAGCCCAGAGATGAAGGTCTGGGTGATGCTTATTTCTGCAACGAAGGGGAGGAAAAAAAAGCAAGTTATAGAGAACACCACTTAGAGCACTGAACTATCTAGCATCCAGTTCTCCTGGATCTTAGCTACTGATAAGCACCATTATCAAATATGAAGTATTCCTAGGTCATTCATCAATTTAAGATAAATCCAGAATGTCCTTTTAACACAAAATTTACCAAAAAAAATCACCAATCACAACAGACTGTATCTGTTTGGGTGCTGAACACCTAACTCCCACCGAAGCAGAGGGTACTCCATATCTTGCACTTTGAATTATTTAAAATATTGTATGAGAAAGAACTTCAATGTGAGACAAAAATGCGTATGGAATAATGGTAGTCTCTGCCACATGAATACATAAAGCTGGAAAATAAACCCTGGACTGATACTTACTTCAGTATCCCAATCTTCAGCTGCAATCCATGCAGTATTTCAGTTACCCCATATACATCTGCCAGTAGGTGATGTGTTGACACAATCTTTTTGGCATTAAGATGAGAGTAATTCTCTTTCAAAAACGATAATCCACACATGTGTCCGTTGTTTAGCCAGTCTTTGTCATAGAGATATTTGGCACTCCACCTCTGTCCTGGGGTAAGCAATAAACAATTTGAGGGCCATCTAAAGCCACAGCAGAATCGTATTTACAACTAGAGTGCTATAATTATGTGCTGTACTTGCCTAAATATCTCCTAACATCCACGAAAGGATGACTCAAGAGCTTGTTATTAATATATTAAAATTTCGTTTTTGTGGATAAAGAAGAAAGTCTTAAAACTTATGAGAACAAAAATAAGCCTGCAACCTCAAGATCCCTCTAAATGGCATTTGAAATTAACACCTAATTACCTTTGCAATCAAACTATATGATATTAAGATCTGTGCTGTTATCAAAATAACCACAAAAAAAAAAAAAGTTTACATTGGCATTTTATTTATCTAAATACTGTAACTTGCTTTTTTTTTAAAAAAAAAAGAAAGCCTAAGTTACCAAGAGAAATGTTAGAGAGTAGATTTTATACGGACATATCCAAAACACCCGGTTCATTTCTAAAAGACAAATGTTTTGCTTCAATACTGAAGTCAATATCTATCTATTAGAAGCCAGGAAAAAGCTTCAGGAAAAGCAGATCTTTCAAAGTTGTCTGACAGCAGAGCTCTTACACTCTCCTTTGAGGTGCCTTTCACCAGACTTCTGGAGAGGGTATTGATGTATGTGGGCCTCAGGTCTTCCCTCCTAGGGGTAACAGTCTTAACCCAACCAGCAGGAATGAGTTATTTAGCGAATGCTTCTACAGTAGCTAAAGAACTACTAAAAAACCCAAACGAATCCAAAAAAAACCCATAACAAAATAAAAACCAAAAAGCCCACCCAAAACTAGAAATGCATAATGCTAATTATTGCAATGTTGCTGCTTACAACGAGGCACCCAGACGGACTGATGGCAATATCTTACACTTGATTTCAAATCATACTATCATCAAATACAGAACAAAGAACGGGTTGATGGAAGCCCTTCATACCTTTCAGGAGAATACCCTGTCTATCTCCTTTTTGCCCATTATCCCAATACACTTTAAAATACTGACATTGAGAATGACTTTTTTCTCCTGACATAGAAAGAAAAGAAGTAATGGTTAGGAAAGGAGAGAAGATAAAAATTAGGGACACAGACTCTGCATAACAGGGGAAAACGAAGTACCTAGCACAGTGCAGGGAAAGAACACAAGACAAATTAGCTGGGTTTAGTAAGAAAAAGCTGGGCTGCTCAAAGAGACACCACACAGAACTATCAGACAAGACTCTCTACCACGAGTTTCGATTCACGCTGGGGCATATGGAACCAGCTCTATTTTCCTAATATTTCATCTCAAAAATAGCTCATAAAAACTCCGCAAACAATTTTTGTATTTCACTTCTTAAATTTAGAATGAAAGCAAATTTGAGGTTGTAGTCTCATTGCCCTTTTGAAGCAGCTGGAGTGCTGGATATTTCACCAGAAGACAGGTATGTGCATTTGTATCAACTGTCAGAAGAAAATACAAAAAAACTTTCTTCCAAATTCTTTAGTTTTTCTCCAAATAACTGTTAAGAAAAATGGGTTTATCACAGAATAATTTTTAAATCAACATCTTCCTAATCAAATGTATTCAGTTTAAAAGTAAATAGAGTTTTCCTAGTTCGTACAAATTTAACCTAACTATCTGAAGTTCAACATATGCTGTTTGTGCACTATTGTTTACTATAAGATGTGCTAGATTTTTCTGTATTTTAAATAGTCAGTTCCACACTTTTACACAGTTCTGGGCAAATGTAAACATTTAAAATTGCAGTTACTATGAAATGCCATCCACAGCATATTTGAGTGTACTGTGGTACTGAGTCCTTTTCCTCTAAGAAAATATTTAAATGAACAAATGTGATTCCAAGTATTGGCAAAACAGACCCCTGAACAAAAATGATTTCTTTAGAAACGCTTTCCAGACTACACCAACATAAAAAAGTGCTAAGGTTTGGGGGGAAATTAAGTTTCAACAAGTAAAACAATGGCAACCGAGTTCGTGGATAAGATTTAGCACAGCTGACCATGATGTTACTAACACAACAGTAAGTTTCTGCTCAGAGCCAAACTTAGAATCACTTGCCCCAAAGAAGCGTTACAAGTAACACAAAACAGACAAAGCCTGAACAATTTAAGCAAATTCATAACATATCTGCTCAAAAATCCCCAGCAGGGCTGCAGATAAAGGTGATTTATCCATACCTGGTGGATCTCTGCAGATGTAACAGATGTACTGCTCTGGAATGCTGTCCTCCAACAGTCCCATGCAGACACTGTGCTGCCAACACAAGCATTCTTCACACTGACATCAGAAAAAAACAACAAAAGCAAAAACTAAAACTGAGACAAGTAGATGCAAAAACTCAGAAGCTACTTCTTGTATCATCAAAATGCAGAGAACGGCAGTTTAATTTAAATAGCTGGTTTGAGCAAGATTATTTTAGTTGGGCAATTTGTGTTTGGGTAGACAAAGACATCAAGCTAAAAAAAGAGCTCTAGATCTGAAAGTTACCTCAACCACAAACTCCAGACTGGAAAAAAAAAAGAAAGTGAAGATGTAATATTTAATAGTATTTTATTACAACATTCAGTATTTTAGCACCTACATATTTAGTAGTGAAACATAAGACAGGAGTACAATATTATAGTAAAGTAGAAAGATAATGTAATACATTACAGCATAACAGTGAAAAGTAGAAAACTCTTCAGTTTAATTATTTATATTTACAAAGCATCTCTCCAGTGCGCTAGAAAGATGTGCTTTTAATATCGCACCAATGGAAAATCTAAAAGAAAAAGAAAATGAAGAGAAAATGAAAGAGGAGAAACAAGAGAACAGGAGAGCAAAATAGAAGTGGTAAGACATGAGAGCCTAGAAACAGCAAACTGGTTGCTCTCAGTGACACAAGCATGAAGAGGAAAAATCAGGCTGCCATTGGACTTCAAAAACAGGCAGGAAACTAACTCTAAAAAGATATTTCCCTTTCTCAACTCTGCGCTTGCCAGTGTTTTAAATATCTGCTGGCTCACTGCTGAAAATCTCCCCTCTTTGCTCTGACATGCCTTTGAGCATCAACCTGTTCAAAACACCGAAGTCACCTTTCCTCCTGTCACTACAGCTACAATATCCTCTCCTGTCTCCAAAGATGGCTACGCCACTCCATTCTTCCACATTGTTACCACAGCCAGACTCCTGCTCAGTCCCTCCAACACAGCATTGCAATTCAATCTGCTCCCAGAGGGATCCTGCGTGCCCTCCATTGCCAGGGCTCTGCCAGTTCCAGAAGAGTAAGTCCACTAACACATGAGAGCCCTACTTGCTTCCTTTAAATCTCGACTAAAAGGCTCCATGCTGTCAACAGGAACTGTACCACAGTTAATAGTTGGATACAAACCTGTTTTTTGAATAAAAAACCACAGGAAGTTCATGACCTTTTTAAAATTATTGACAGCTGAGTCCTTCCTTGCTTTTTGTACCTGATTTAATTACTGCATTATAAATTCCTTGAGAAAAATGGCTTGAAATTACTCATAGATGGGAAATGCTCTCCTCATTGGAGTACAAAGAAATAAGCAGCAGGAGTTGCAATCCACCAACACTTGAATGCTGTGCAGACATGGTATACTCTTCTTCCCTTTTATCTATACCAAGTTAAGATGTAAATTCTCAGCAGTTCCTAAAACCTGGTAGTGATATCCAGTGTGAGAGAAGTGCTATTCTAAAGAAACAAACATCACAGTACTGACAGTATTTAGTGTCTGCACAGGAGACATGCTGCACACAGAGGAGGGACATTTACAGTGAGCAGAGAGGTTTGTACAAGTGGTACTGCAAAGCACAAGAGCCAAACCAGAAGGGCTCATATAATCAGGATGGTCTGGGGAACAGAAGCAATGGTTTGTGTGTGCCAAAGGATACTTCATTCCAAATTTAGCAGCTGACTATAAAGAAAAAGGTTACCTTTCCTTGCAAATTTGTCCTATGTATCAAATTGCTAGAGAAACCCCATCCTAGAGCAACAGCTCTGCATCCACTGAACAGAGCCAAACCAAGTGCAGAACAAAGAAATATTTTGTTCTTGTTCACTTATGCACAGCTCTCTACATAATTTCAGTCTGCAACACATCAAAAGGGCACCTTCACAAGCAAAACATTCACATGGAAAATATAACTCCACACACCAAACTTCTTTACCTGAATCATAAAGCCATTTTCTTCATCAAGTTCACAAATGCATCTAACAATTTCATTGAGAGCATCATCTTCATCCTGAGACTCTTCAAAGTTAGTTGAATCAAAATCCTGATTGTATTCGTCACCACTAAGTAACAAACTCTCTGTGGAAGAATCATCCAAGAACTCCACATCTGAAAGGTCTAATAAAAATAAATACATGTGAAACTGTGTGTGGAGAGACACAATAATTCACAGAAATACAGGGAGTTTTGACAGTTAAAAATCTTAATCTGCGTTCGCAAAAAAATCGCTCTCAAGCACACTGCTGGTATATGAGATCTCAAGATGAATTCTGCTAAGTGCCTTTAACGTGCTCTCCTCAGATGCAGAGTAGCAACACTTAACCAAAGCAAGTACAATGTAGAACAGCTTGAGGAGTGTAAGTATTTCGATTTAAATAGATGAAGGACAAATCAGTCACTGTATTTACAGCTACAATCCCAAACATAAATCGAATTATTTCCTTTAAAATTCTCTTCCTTAACAAATTAAACCTATAAACTGAAATTTGCTGTTCATTCAACCTACTTTCTCCACTGAGGTCAACGGACAGGATGGCTCTCGGATACTGGTAGGAAGTGTTCTTCTCTGAGAACATGCTGCGCAAAGTCAGAGAGCTGCCCGACGACCGCGTTAAGGGAGAGGAGCACCTGTCCAGGAATTCAACAGAACTGTCTTCATAATCCGAATAATCTGAAAAGATAAAAGAAAAGAAGTCACTCTTACAAAAGTAAAATTCATGACAAATGCAAAAAACCCTCAAAAGAATACGGTGTATAGATTATGCTGCAGCATTATGTTGACAAGTAAAGAATATCAACGCTGAGGCATCAGGATGATGAAACTGTAAATAAGAAATGGCAAAAGCTCTTCATAAAATTTTCTTTAAAAATTTCCAGTAAGAAACATAACCAAGTTTGATAGATAAAAGGAGCATCACCAATTGTAACTCCCCCATCTCTGAACGTACAGAGGGGTAATTTTTCCTAGAATATTATGCAGTCTTCTTTTTTCCACAATTCATCCTGTACCATCTGCTATCCTTAGAGATCCTGCTGGTGACTCTCTCTTTTGCCTTAGGTCTGCTTGCAGCACTACCAGCATTGCTACCTAGAAGCAATCACAGATGACCCTGTCAGTTTAAGTGATAAAAGCTTGTCTGCACCCCTGCAGAGGAGTACAGGGAGCCTAAAGGAAATTGTCTTTCGATCTTCCCAGGCCCATCCCAGGAGACATCAGTGCGCCAAAAGGTCCTGGGATGGGCTAGGGAGCATCCCAGGAGAGTACATACACACAGGCCCAAAGGAGGAGGACGAGCAGGCAAACAACAGACACACCCTGGCCAGGCCCCTCTCAGACTTTTCCAGCAGTGCCATCACCTCCATTATCCATGCATAAAATCCATCACGACATGTTACCCACAGCAGCTCTCTGGATCACCTCCTGGACTACAGGCAGTTGCAGCCCAGTGGGCTGCCAGTGGGGGACGCTATGGGATGTGGGGGAAAATCATTTTGGGTTTGCAAGGGACTTATTATGAAATGTTTGGGGAAGAAAATAAAGGTGGGGAAAATGGATGGACTGAAGTGATTTGGGGAAGAACAATTATGGGGAGAAAAGGGGAATAACAGGATACAAAAAGCCAGTTATGCATTAATACTTTTGTGGTCAGTACACTTGTCTGGCCATGCCCTGTATGCAGTCTGTGCTGGCAGGGGTTGTAAGCCTCCCTCCTTGGAGCCATTGAAAAGTTGTTTGGACATAATCCTGGGCAACCAGCACTAGGACAAGGGGGTTGGACCACTGCACCTCCAGAGGTCCCTTCCAACCTCAGCTATTCTGTGATTCTTATTAAATCTCATTTCCATCTCTTACACGGGGGAAGGGCTCTCCATTCAGGGTTCAGGTGTGTACATGGTCTGTGTGCTACAAAACAGAGTAGCACTGCAGGTCGAAAGGTCCATGTGTCTGTGGTGCCAGCACTCAGACTGCAGTGACTGCAGTGCCAGCCCCATGCCAGGGGATCTTTGGTCACAGAGGCCCCAGAGTTCACGCTACAGCACCTGCAGCCAGTCCAAGTGCCTGACTGCTTGCGTGGATCAAGCTGGACCAGCTGATGAGCAGGTGAAATGGCCTGGGAGCAAGGGGACAGCTGGTCTGCAAGGGCCAGCTCCGGGTGGAAGTGTCTCTCTAAGCAGGAGAGGTGGGGTGGGGGACTCTGGAGACCCGGGGAGTCCTGGCCAGTGCTGGCAGTGTACGAGAATGCACACGGAAGTGAGACTGTCTGTACTGCAGTGGAGCTGCTGCCCCGTGAGCAGCTGCAGGCACCAGAAACTAGAAAGACTGGGATCCAGAGGAGCTACTGGGCAGCCAGTGTCTGAGCCCATCTGTTGCAGAGATACCCACTGTATTTATACATCTCTGTATTATCTTCCTGCTCAGTCAGAGAGAGGAGCAGGATGAGGCTGTTATAGCACACACACACACAAGCACAGACAACACCATGTGCTTCTGCCTGCTGGTCATACAGTGGTACTGACATTTGTATTGATACCAGCATCGTATCTTTTCCTCTAATATAAACTATTTTCAACAGTCTCAAGAAACACATTTGCAACCCTGTCCCTAATCATAATGACTGGAGAGACTGTCCTAGGAAAGTCATGCAAATCATTGAATTGTTAGGGTTGGAAGGGACCTTGAAGATCATTCTGTTCCAACCCCCCTGCCATAGGCAGGGAGACCTTCCAGTAGACCAGCTTTTTCAGAGGCCCATCCAACCTGGCCTTCAACACTTCCAGGGATGGGACATCCATAACTTCTCTGGGCAACCTGTTCTGGTGGCTCACCACCCCCACAGAAAAGAATTTCTTCCGAATATCTAATCTAAATCTACCCTCTTTCAGTTTAAAACTGTTACCCTATCACTACACTCCTTTTAAAGAGTCCCTCCCCATCCTTCCTGTAGGTCACCTGTAAGTGCTGGGAGGCTACTACAAGGTCTTCCCCAGCCTTCTCTTTTCTAGGATAAACAGGCTCTCAGACTCTTCTCACAGCAGAGGTGCTCCAGCCCTCTGATCATCACTGTGGCCTTCCTCTGGGCCCACCTGAGCATGCCCATGGCTTCAATCAGTAATTATGAGTAGCTACCCATAAAACTCAGTACTTCAAACATAAGCAAGTAATCAGATTACTGCACTTTCATCCGTCTGTAGGAAGCATTCCTGCTTCCACCTGTAACTACAGTTTTCCTGCTATGGGTTCCACAATATCCTCTCCTAGACAACCTTCCATGAAGTCACTTTCCCCTTTACTGTCTCTGTCCAAAGCACACTATCTCCAGCATTTCCCAAGTGCATTCACTGCAGTCAACTCAAGGAGCAATGGAGTCGATTACTTCATGCTGCATGGCTTTCAACTTCACTGCAGCAGAGCAGCATAAATAACAGGCATTACCTACCTTCTGCTACACGTGGGTTTTACACAGTCAGTAAATCATACACACACTTGGAGCACAAAAAACAGTTTTTGTTGGGGTGTGTTGGTTTGTCTTAAAGCCTTGTGCAAAACTTACCTGGGGCACACAATGTACCCACTCCCTCTTCTTCCCCAAGATCCCCTCAATTTATTTCAAACAAAAGGAGCATGCCTCACACACTTACATGTCTATCCACACGTGGAGTGGAGTGACCTAGTACTGGAGAGAGCATCCTGTTTCTTTTGACAGACGGGCTTTTTCAGGGTCAGATACTGGAGTCAGAATCCACCCGAATATTTTCATTTTCTCCCCAGTTAAAAAAAAAAATCCAGATTGAATACCTCTGGATTGCTAAACCCAGATTTTCACAAGATGAATTTGCAAAGAATAAAACACTCAGGTTTTATTCACACTTCTTTTTGCATCTGGATTTAAGATTTCTATTTGTTGAGGCATTGGGCATATTTTCTTTTCATATTTACAAACACTGGATAGGACCCCTAGAAACTGGAACCTAAATATGGTACCTCTGCCAAGCTTCTAAGTTTCAAGACAAGCTGGCAAAAACGCCAAAGGAATAAAAAGATGAGATAGAAAAACAAAACCAAAAAAACCCCCAAAACAAACCAAAAAACTCCCACAAAAGCCCCCAGCCCACAACAAACCACCTTATGACCACAAGAAGATAAAACCAAAGAACAATACTGGGCACATACCTAGCATTTATCAGTATCTTCTTGCAAAAACTTAAGATGCCTTCTCAGTGCAAGTAAGAAGCTCCCACGATTTTTAGGTAAAATAAGCAATTGAAGTTTATAGCTTAAAATTATATTACTCCAGTATAAAGATGGTGAAGTACACGAAACCTACAATATTGCAATTCACACTCAAGCACTGCATGATCTGGAAGCATTTTCACGTTATAGCACAAATTTCGGACAGAGAAACACATAATCCACAAACATAATACCCATTTGTCAAGGCAACAGACAAGGCTGTTATAACAGAGATGCCAACCTCAGCTGTTAAGGATTAACTATTAAAGACAGGGTGCATTGCATACAGCAAACCACTGAAATTCAGCAACAAACTAGATACTAGAATAATTTTAATGTCCAAGCAAAACAGGTAGGACATGTATACAGAGCTTCGAAGGAAGAATTTAAAGAGATAAAAACAACAAGCATATCTTTTTGAGGAAGAAAAAACATCTATGAAATATGTGCGTCTATCACATAGAGACAGGCTATAAATACAAGAAAAAAAGAAGTCACAGACCCAAGTGTCCTTTTCATATTTAACAGTAAAACTTACTCTTGGACATGTCTGAAATTTTACATTCATATTATTTACAAACAAGTTTTACTATCTAATGCTAGAAATACATTGGGTGGTTTTACTTACTTTAAAAAAATATAAATTGAGCTTACCATGCTGTTTTGATTTCTTCTTTTTTTTCTTCTTCTTCTTCTGTTTTGGTTTATGATCTTTTTCCTTCTTCTCCTTTTTCTCCTTTTCTTTTTCTTTCTTTTTAGCTGAAATAAAAATTAAACAATTTAAAGCGGCTTAACCTAAATAAGGCACTCAAAATCAAGCGCTCTAGTTGTCCAGTCAGATCAAAATGATTCAGTTAATTTACTTGATATCTTGGGCACATCTCTTATTAATAAAAAAAGTAACGGTTCAAAGAAATCTCATTCGACAAATGCTATTTTATCATTTTAAGTATTTCAAAGTAAGATATCATAGCAGAAAAAAATACAGAAAGTACACAAAATACGTAATATGATATAAATAGCTTGTAACTTCTATTTTACTTACAGTTTATAACAAAAAGATTTGGGCAAGAGAAAAAGCTTTCACAAGTGCAAAATTCCCAATTATAAAGGCTACATTGTCCTAAAACCACATATTAGGCCTACAGAAAGACATTTGAAGGAAATTTCAGTATCACAAATCTGCTGCTGCTGTCAGCACTCTACACTACACAGTGGCATCCTCATAGAAAACTGATTCTGACTTGAATTTGACACATTTTTTACGCTGCAGTTCACTTTTAACCACTGTTGGTATACACATGAGGACAAGTACTTGGACTCTGAGAAATGCTTTTTATCCTGCTAATTCTCCCCAGACAAAATACATCCCACAGTTTCACTCTGTAATCATTTCTTAAGTTATCAGCAGGGAGACAAATAACAAACAAATTAACTTGCTACAAAAAATAAGCCTCAAAGTCAGGATTGTTGCCTGCACACAAACTGGGGCAGTCTTATCTTCTTGAGGAACACAGAGACAAAACTTTTACCTCCTGGAAAAACAAGGCAACTCTGAATTCTTGCTGGTGTCTAATAATTTATCTTATTTTGAACACAGGATAAAACAAGAGTCTTCTCCAATTTATATTTTATTTCATAAATTGCCAAGTGTTTTGCTAGTAACCCTTGTTTGCTCCTCCCATCTCAAGTCTGACAGTACAACAAAGTAGCCAGTATTATTCATTTTACTAAAAAAAAAACCAATCAAATGAAAAACCAGAGGCAGTGGGCCTCTTATAGGTACTTTAGGATCCCTCAAAATACTTGCTATGGGCACTTTCACTTTATCTTACAAATTATTCTTCTATTACAAACCTGTCATATACATAAAAACTCTTTTTAAGACCTTAACAAACAAAAAGTGCAGCTGGGCCCAGGAAATATTTTACGCTTTTACATCTCCTCTTCAGAGACATGAAGTGCTAGAGAATTTTTCCTTTTTCCCTAAAAATAATATTGCTCTCTACATACCATATGTTGAAGAACTTTTCTCTTCCAGTTTTCCTTTTCTTTCCATTCTAGCTGCACCTGCAAATTGAAGAATATATGACATAAGGCCAATGTCTGGCTGATGACCTACTTTCTTGTAAAAGTCATTAGACTGTAAAAAATCCTAATGGCACACAATAATAAGAAACATACAAACAATACAATTATTTTTAATGTCATTTTACAATTATTTTTATTGTCCAAAGCACCGGAAACAAAAAGTATTGTAGTTTACCAACTTCTGAATGCTTGTCCTTCTCAATCATGTTCTTTAATATTTTCTCCTTCAGACTCTCAAAACATTTCTCCTTTACGGGCACAGAGCACTGTATCTCTGTCCCTTCAGAGCTCACTGATGTGGAAGACCTCTTTTTTTTACTATTCCCTTTGGGTAACTTGAGACTATTGGTTAAAGGCATTTCCAGATGCAAGGCATGTACATGGGACGAGGGTGCTGAAAACAAGAAAATGGATTTACTCGGCATTCCATAAGGATTGCAGCCAGCCAGGGCTGGGTCAGATCACTGAAATGTCAATATTGGTCATATCATCATCACACTTAACAGATAACTACTGCATATGAATGCCTAGATCTTAGTCTCACATCCAAGACAATACATGCCACAGAGAAGGTTTCTCCCTTTGTTTTGGAATTTGCACTTGCTTTTAAACTGCCTGTACTGGTTAAAGTGTGCTTTTGCTGACATTTTTAGGCCTTTTTGTTTCCTTTTTTTTCACTGTAATAGAAACCCACAACAAGAGTAACAGTTAAAGGTGCTGACACTGTCAGTATCATTTAAGTTACTGCTCCATTATGTTAACAGAAAAATTAAGCTCTGGTACAACATTTTTAGTTCTATGTATACAACATTTCTGGTAATTGAATTTTTCATTTATTTTAGTATTTAAATAATTCACTTTCATTAATCCACATTTGAATTACATGCAAAAGTACTGTGATTTGTCAGAATTCAGCATCATATACTGACAATTCTTATCTTGTACTATTTAGAAAAGTTTATTCAGTGAAATATTTAGTTGTTTTTTTAGCTCCTTATCTGATGCAAGTTAGGAAGTAACAAACTGAAAACAAAACAAAACTGAAATTATAATTTTCACTGCTAATATTTATAATAATTTTAAAATAATCAAACTAGAATAAAAGTTATTTATAAAGAACATTATTGAGGTAACTCAAACTCTTTACTACTGTGTCCATCAATACTGTGAGAGCTTCCAGGTTTCATCTAATTGTAATTAGGAAAGCCTAATTTTTATCAGACCCTTGAAGACATTTTAGGACCACACCAAGAACATACTGTACAAAAATGCAGCTCTGTGAAGTCTTAAGGGGCTCACATTTTTCCATGCCAGCTGTAAACACTTGAAGGCACCAGTTACCTTTGGTGTCTCTCAGCAGAAAAGCCCAACAAAAGCATACCATGTTAAAAAAAAAAAAAAAAATCCTGTAAAATACCTGCTTTTGGTCAAGATATTCAACAAGACAAAATATGGAGCTGATCTGGAATGTATGAAATAAGCAGTATTAAGATAATTCAGTAAATTCATCAGTCATAAAAAGATTCTGGGGAAAAGGCAAGAACACTTTGGGGCTGACCCTGTACAGTGGCCTTCCCGACTTAGACAGACCAACCCAATTCTACTGGGATACAGCACAGCTCACACAACACCCACTCCTATGAGCCTTCCTGGGAAAACCAAACTTCTGGCCACCAGTCAGAAAGCCACAGGGCCAGCAAGAGCAACACAAAGTGGTGCATCACCTCTCACACCACACAGCCCTTTTAAACGCCAGCTGTCCCCAGCTGCAGGACAGCTCCGCACCCTGCACCCCAGGCAGCAGCAGCTGCTCAGCTCTGGGTGCTGGCTCCTGCCACACAGCACGAGCTGCAGCACCATGGCTGGGGCTACCTGAGTCTTCCCACTGCCTCAAATCAACCATCTCACCTAAGACCATAATCCTTTTAAGACCAATTCAGGCTCTTGCCTTTGTCTGTATTTCAAGCGCATTTAGCTTGCTGGAATACTTATCATCAACACAAAACACTATCCAAATTATTCCTTTCTTGGGTTTCCTAATTACCATTTGTCTCTGTTACAGGACTGAACTGCTCTGCCATCTGTAGAGCAATAAGTATATTTTAGCACATTAGTAAAAGAAAAAAGTGACACTTTCCCACATCATCATGCTATCAACGTCTTGTCTCATTTCTAAAAAGAGCGCAAAAGGATCACCCAAATGCACGTAATTCAGTTAGGTCACTGCCATTTTGATGAAAAGATGTGAGAACACTCCATCCAAACAATCTCAAGAGAAATTTAGTCTCAACATTAGACGAATTACTATTTAAACTTTATTATTGAGAAGAAACCCTGACCTGACATCCAAATATGATTTAATACCAACAGCCACAACACAACAAATTTCAGTATCTCAATAATTTTCAACACAAGCACATCTGACAAAGCAATCAATAACTGTTCGAGGCAACACTTGTATTGGGCAGAAATCTGCTCCAGTCAAGCAAATACCCATCTTGCAGTCAAAACTCTCCAAACTGCCTTTCTATAGTAACCTGAAAATAGAAATTGCAATTATGCCTGTATACACTGCAATGTTATTCTTGGCTTTTACTTATCTTCATTGAAAATCATTTTAGATTAAGAATCTTAAATTCTCAAATCCTACATAAAGTGTTAAGGCTTGCAAAGTCTACTTTTCAACTGTGCAATCACTATGCCTTACACATAACCACAAAATTAGACAAGGTAGTCTGTCGGAAGGGCAAGTAACAAATACAACCAGAAAAATATTAGTTCCTTTATGGAAATATTACCTTTTTTTTGAACTGCTACTTTTAATTGCAATTTTATTCCTGTTAAGGAGTCTAGCCAGCCACCTCCCACGCAGTGAACGTGGGAGGTCTCCAGTTAACACTCAGCACAGAGAAGAAAGACGACCAGAGATTAGACTTGGTAAACTACTGATTTTGTCACTGTTCCAAGATCAATTTTATCACTAGAAGACTAATTTCAGATTAAAAAGAAATGCAAACCACAGCATTCCCAGTCCAGTTAATGACATGTTTCCAGTGCTACTTATCCTGTTACGGCACAGGGAAGTGACACAAGCCCCCTCATGCAAGTATAGGCACAGGACAGGATGTTGTGCCACAAGTACAGCAGCACAGCTGGGCTTGCAGTGCTAATGCTTATTGCAATTCATCAAGCTCAAATGAATCGTAGCAATCTGAAGCAACTTATTTTGTTGACTGATACTCTATTTCATGGCTTTCCATGTTTCAAGTAATATCATAAGTATCATTATCTGCATTAATACACAACTTACATTGTATTGCAATAGAAACATCCATCACGCTGGTCATATTTAATTTAGTGTTTTGAATTCCCAGTGCATAGGATCAATTTTATACCTAAAAAGACTTTTAATTGTATATCACAGATTAATACTGGACCCTGCCCAAAATGATGTCTTTAGGAAGAATAAGCCCATGAAAAGGTTCTTGCTTGCCTCATAATCAACCTAAACTGAGAACTTCTGGGCAGAGATTAGAACGGCAGGCATTCCAATTAGGGAGTAACTCTGACGGTTAATAGATGGTTGGAGTAAAACAAACAGTCCCCAAGTAACAAGATGAACAATAGTTCATCCCTCTTATAAGCAAGGTGAAGTACTCAGTAACACTGGCAAGAGTTTTTAAAACACGACCTATATTATTTTCTGAAAATTTTGTACATCAGCTGTTTCTTGTTCCTGCTGCAGTAAACCTGTTACCAAGGAAATTATATAAAAGTACGCAATGTTTTTTTCTTTTAGTCTTATATGCAATTTTTTCCCATATAGTTAACCTAATGCTACCCTACTAGCAAAATCATCTATAGGATAGGAAATAACAGCTAGCGATAATAAATTATATTAGCATTACAAATATTATATTGTTAGATTAGTAAGTGTAACAATATTTTCCTTTTACTTAAATTTCAAAGCCCAGATTGCTTGCTGAAATTATGTCTGCTCAATATATAACAGTTAAACTTACATAAATGGTGCAGTTACAGAAACCAAGAAAAACTACCAAAAATTTAAAGAGAAGCACAACTACAGAAAGACCTGAAGTTCATATATTCAGAATGGCAAAACTACAGTGTTTTGCAAGGATTCTGACTGTGGATTTAAAGTCTTTGAAATGCCGAAGTGACCAAAGGCCAGTTATCTGCATTTTAAGCAATTTGGCAAATCAAATCAAAGATTCTTAGTTATGTGTGTGCAGTATCAAGTGATCACAAGTAGGACCTCACAACAGTTTAGGCAAAGCAGTACCTCTGTTCAATAACTAATGGGTAGTGCACAGGTGTCTACCAAAGTGCACAGTACTTCCACGGAGCCTTTGGATTGAAGGAATTATCACAGAGCTTTTGTTTTGCCTTTAAAAAATGATAAAATGATAAGGTGTTAATTTTGAGCAATGATTTTGAAATCTCTCTGCTAATACTATGAGTTGCCATTTATGCATCTCCACTTCAGTGGACCTAGTCCCTCACCCTCTGAAAACAAGAAGTCAGTAACTTCTGAATGAAGTCACTCAAATGCATCATTTTCAACAACATAAAATTATTTTTTCAATTGACTCAACTGATGGCCTCCATCAGAAGTCAACACCACAAATTGCATCTCTGGGCTTAAACCAGTGCAGCTCTGTTACAGAAGGGTCAGGGATCAGACCAGGCTGTTCCAGGCTAAACACCATCATGAAGTATCTCTGAAATTATTCACAGTTATCTACTTCAATGATTACAAAGACAGCAGGTCTAACTTAAGTGCACTTAACAAAATCTGTTGTGATGTCAAAATCTAGAACATCTGTCCAGACTCTGTTAATAAAATCTTAACAGCAGAAATACCATAAACAGATGCAGACTTATAATAGTTCTTTCAGGTCAAGAAAACCCAGTTACAGAACAGTTTGGATTTTACACCAGGGTTCCCAGTTTGTAATGTACAGAGTCACAATGCAGACACAATGGTTAACAACGCAGTGTATGAAATGGCACTTAGGCAGATGTTTCTGCGTAACGCAAATTGACTTTTCTCAATTATTTCAAGGATTGATAGGAATGAGGAAAGCTCTGGGCACCTCTCCTGTCTATATCTGCTTGCTATTGTTTAAACAGATAATTAGAGAAGTACTGATAAATAGAGTGGATCCTATTAATTTTCCTGAAGCATGCAAGAATTTGGTGTAATTACATCTGCTTGAGGAACATGACTTGAGAACCTGTGCTATTTCAAAGGCAAAAACAATGCCTTCTAAAGCAGAGAACACAACAAATTTATTCACTAGTCTCAACTAACTCCAGAGGTTTCAAACCTGAACTTTAAATCTACATTTTTCTTTTTCTTCTAAGATTATGAGAAGGATAAACATGTTTCACCAGAGTTTAAAGACTGAGATGAACACAAAACACATATGATTTTCAGTTAGTGTCCTAGTGATACCACTGACAGAGACAGCTCCAAAACCTGCTATGAAATCTGTGAATTAAAGATATCAAACTGCTTAGATTAGTCTTTCAGGCCACAAAGCTTATACTCAAGAAGCTGTTGGGCTAGATGCTCCAAACCACTGAAAACTTCTAACATTTGGACAAAAAGTCAGGATGAAAGCTCAAGACACAGTTTCATTTATTGCATGAAGGAAAACTGTAATACATGAAAATTAGGAACAAAACCAGACGTGTCTTGAAGGTAAAAACCCAGAAGACAAAAATGTAGCTGGCAAACCAGTTCTTTTAGAGCTTATAACTCTTAAAATTATATAGATATGAAAAAAGGTTCATTAAGCTTTATATACAGTATAAACTCTATCCTCTGGTATAGGCTGCAAGCACTTCCGGCTTCCCACTATGGACTCAAGTAGTAACAACAGACAATTTATCAGGGAATGTTTTTCCCTGACACAAACTGCGTGGACACGTCACATAATTTTGAGTCATTAAATAAAGGTGGCTCTAAATGAAACTTATTCTTTTATTGCTTCAGCTGTGGCTGTGGCCAAGACCCAGCTCAACAAACAGGTCCAAAGTGCACTCCTGAGTGCTGGGTTTAGAACCGGCTCACTCTGCCCCAAGCCAGGCCCATGACAGGAGCAGGCAACTTCCAGCATTATCAACTATAAATAAAATGAGCCAGAAAATATATCAGAAAAGCCAGAAGTTATATCCCTAGTAACTGAAATGAGTTTTACCAAACAGGAAACAGATGGTTGTTGGAAGCTGTTGCTTTCTTTTATGATCTTGTTCAATGAGTGGGCAAATACGCATCTCCCAAAAGCACTTCTCTTAGTGGCAGAAGACGTGACATAAAAAGGACTGTTATAGGAGTAATTTTCCCAGGAATCTGTAATTCTACTGCTATGCAATGTATCAAGGGCAAATGAAGACTGTCACGTGGTTTCACTCAAGTAATTAACTAATATTTTAACTTTAATATTTTAAAAAGTTTAAGTGGTGGCTCATGGTGGCTCACTAGAGATACCCACAGCCCTTATTTTGACAAATTAGTTGAAGAGATTCACAGATTAATACACTAAAATATAGTATAAGTATCATAACTCTATCCTTTAAGGTCATGCTGTCCTCCCTTACTATCAATCACATTTATCAAAAACTTTCCGAGCAGAATATAATAATTTGATTTTTTTTCCCCTCTTCCTACTTTTCTGAACAATTTTCTCATGAAACAAGACAAAACAAAATTTTTTTAAAAAAATGCTTTAAAAGAATTCTTTCTTGGAAGCCAGTAAAAATGGTATGATACCCACGTAAGAGACTTATTAATAACAAAATTATATGAACACCTAGCATGTACTGGATGAAAACATCCCACTTTTAGGGACTGCAAACCACCATGTCAATCCTTCCCCAAATCTCTTGGTTACCTCTATCCCAGTGTTTCACGTAAATCACAGCAGACAATAAACTGTTACGAAGGGAGAGGCAGCACAGAGTTGCAGCACTGGGCTCTGTGCTAATTCTGAGGGTGACCAAGGCTATTTAAAGGTTTTTGAGGATTTTTCAGAAATATTTTAAAGTAGAATCTTGTAGCAAGCAAAGGACAGAATTCTCACTGCAAACAGAAGCAAAGCAGGGGAGTGCTGACTGTCTTTGAGAACATCATTGTTTTAAAGCTGAAGCCACAAATTAGTATGTTAGTAAACACTTCGTTAAATATTTTTACAACTTTTAGCAAAAGTAATTTTGAAGAAATACTGCTTACTACATTCCACACTTTTAGATTCCCCTTAAAGCGTGTTAGAAGTGTTAATGCAGCTCTAAGCCAGTGAAGACAAAGAATATGCAGATGAATGGAGTCCAGAAGAGAGGCAGGTTTTTGAGTGTGCAGAAAGGAAAATAAAAAGTATCCCCTCAGTCTGTGGGATTGAATACACACACATTTTAACCCTAGAACTATAAAGCTCTCTGGTTGTATACTGAATCTCTTTACCTGACGCTGTTGAAGCTACTCTTCCATCAGTTACTGCTTTGGAAGAAAGATATGTAATCATCTGAATATCTTCCTTGTCTTTACTGGGATATTCATTACGGAAAGTGGATTCTGTGGATAATGGTGCTGTAACTTCCGAACTACGGCTTAAATCAAGAGGGAGACATGGTCCACGCTTCTCAAGTGACACATGAGCAACATCAGGTACTACATAAAAGAAAAAATGTCATATTAAAAAAGATACATGGGTCCAACGAACAACACTCTGGATTGCAGTGTTACATAACATAGGAACAGCACACAGCTTTAGTTACAGCAAGCCAAAATATTCCATTAGTCGA
This sequence comes from Mohoua ochrocephala, assembly GCA_013398855.1. Classification (NCBI taxonomy): domain Eukaryota; kingdom Metazoa; phylum Chordata; class Aves; order Passeriformes; family Acanthizidae; genus Mohoua; species Mohoua ochrocephala. Next base: position 705,126 of record VZTA01000672.1, read on the forward strand.
AAACCATGAAAGGTCTAATTTTTATGATTCAATTTCTCTTGGGCAGTTCTTTATTAGATTAAGATACATTACCCTCCAATTTTGATGACTGTTGGTTTTGACCACTGATGGAGAACACTTTTCCATCAGTAACTGAAGAGGGAGAAGAAACTTTTTCTACAGAATCATCAGGCAAGGAGCAAGTGGCTAAACGCTGGGATCTTCTTCTCCGCTGGCTATTTTTGTAGGATCTAGGGGAATTCACTGGCTGTGATGGACCTAAAAAGAGATCTTTCAATGTTCATGAAGCAGAGAGATACACCATCATCTTACCGCAGCATTTGAGATCTAAAGATGGGGAGTGCTTTAAGTAGCTCTTATTTGCAAAGCTGGTAGTCACAGCAAAACTGGTAAAAGTCATTACAAAACTGTGACTACCAGGAGCAAAGAAAGATTTATGCTCAACACGTGATTCTGGTTTTGCTTATTATAAATTACTAGAGCACCTACTTCCCAACTGGTAAAGGTGGTTGTTTTAGGCAAGCAGTGTATTTACAGTAAGCAACCCTCCCCATACAACCCAGGCAGCAGGCTACTTATAATGGAAAGGGCAACAGGATTTAACAATAAACAGAACAAATGATCACAGTTAAAGAGCTAGTAAGTCATGGATAGTGTTAACATACAACTTGAAAAAATAATCGAAAACAGTGTTTAATTTTATATCCCACCTCCTGCCTTCTGCTAACCTGATATCAATACCCCAACTGAAATTCAAATGCACACTGCCAATGCATGGCACAGTAAGAAGGCTCCAGAACTTCATACTTAACAAAAAAAGAAAGGGGGGGGGAGGAGGATTGATATAGGTTAATATAGGCCTGATTCATTAAAAACAAAAAACCCACACTCCCCTACACCTCTCCAATATTACTCAGTTTCACAAAATTTTGCCTTAGAAAAACATTTTAAGTCGCTATTGCACTGTAAATCACTGTTCTCTCCTTTTTGTAAGCGGTTTTTAGAGCCAGATATACAGATTTAAAAATAAAGACACAGCAAAACTAACTTTCCACTAGAGGTAGAAAAAACTTGGAAGCCAAAGATTAAAGGACAACACTAACAAGATCTAATCTACTAAGTAACCAAGTTTTAAAGTAGCTATTTTAAAAAAATATTGCTACAGAGAAGTCCAACTTAATCCAAAATATAAGCATGCTCCAGGAAAGCTACTTACCATTGCTCTAGGGGTGGGGATGGAAGGCGTATTACAATATGGATGACTGCTAATATTTTGTGGGGACAAAATACAATTTTTACCAATGTGTACTGAATAAATAAAGAAGGCTGAATTTGCACCCCTCCCTCTCCCACTCATTTAAAGTTAGCTGTGAGCAAAGATTAAAAAGAAACTTATCTCATAAGTGAAACTATAAAATCAAAGTTAAGGGGAACACATGATGCAGGTTGAGTCTTCCATCCTCAATCACTATTCTAAAAGTGGAAAAAAAAAAAAAAGTAGCTTTTGACTTACTGACACCTGCATTTATTTTAACCTTTGGCCTCATCATTTAATGTTCTTTTGGCAAAGAACCTGACACTAAACAACTCTAAAAACCTAACGTAATCTCAAAAAAATATTAGAAATACCTTAATATTCACAGAATATAGAGTATTCAAGCATGCAGCATAAAGCCTTCCCTATTCTTCTGATAAACAGTATTTTGGTGCTTGGCAAATCAGTTACACGTGTTAAGAAGCTGAACACCCATGGGATTTTTCTGGGACAAGGAAACACAATATTTTATCTTTCTCCACCACAGATCTTGAACCCATCTTCTCTTTCACATCGTGTTTGAAGGAAATATCACATAAGGTGAAGAATGCCACAGCCAACAGGTAGAGAACGTCAGCCTGCTGAAGGTGAAGTTTCTCAGAGAAGGAAAGGTCCACACCAAGGTGTACGTCTTTTCTTTTTAATGAATCAGGCCCTTTTCAGAAGGGAGGTTTGATTTTTCCTGTATCACTGTTAATGCTGGTGTGAAGATTTATGCTAGAGGGAAAGCCAACCCTTAAAAGCCACGACTCTATAAATATCAATATATTATTTAAATGTATTATTTCTGGTAGAGTAATTCAAATGCCTTATTATGTGACTTGACTTTTAAAATAGTGAGCTACCCCTAATTCTCCCGCTTGGACATTTTATTTAAAGCAGATTCATTTTGAAAAGCAATAGCCATTTACAACCAAAGAAAATTTCTGTATATCTCTTATAAGTAGTTACGGTATTTTTTTTAAAATGTCTGTGCTCACTAGTTTTATTTATCACAGAAGAAGGAAGCTGAGAGACCAGCGTCAAATCCTCGACTTGTATTAATTCTGGGGAAAGTGGTGATTTAGGGGGCTTTATACACCCGGAAGAATCTCCAGATTCTTGTTTGCATTTCTTGCTGCGAGCCTTTCCTGAAGACAAAGTTGAGGATAACAGTGCAGGTTTCTGAATGTTGGCAGAACTGCTAATATCAGCTTCATTTTTTTTCTGACTTTGTGGTTTAGGTGAAATCTCCTGAATAAATAATAAAAAATTGATACTTTTATTTCAGTTTCTTCGCTGTAGTTCTTGTATTCTATTTTGATCTTTTTAAAAGCAATTTTAGTACTCAAACACATATTAAAGCAACATTATTTTAAGTACAAATGAAAACTATTTAAAATGCATCACATTAAATTTTGCTTTTTTTAAAGGAGCACTACCAATTGTTTTCAGTATTCAGAATGCTCAATTCTTGCTATTTGAAACACCTGCAAAAAGCCTGAAAATAAAACATTTTCCCTCCATTCCCAATTTAAAAATTCAACAAAGTATTTTTAGCTTTCTCTTTCATCTCCACCGTCAGTGCAGTCTCCAAGCACAGCACGGAGAGCATCTGTTCCCAGCCAGAATACACACACGGAGGCACCATCGCAGAGCATCTCACGCTGGAAGGGACCCATAAGGACCCCCAAGTCCTCCCCCCTGCTCCTCACAGGACTGCCTGCTGCTGAATCATGACTGGGAGTGGTGTCCAGACACTCCTTGAACTCTGGCACTGCTACGAGCAAACAATCCTTCCTCAGAGGATTGCAGTTCTAAAAAAAGTTGCCAAGGTTTTCCCTACACAGTCATTTCCCCAAACAGAGATGGGAAAAAAAAATTAAAAATTAAGCAGTTCCTCAGGAAAACTATATTTAACAAGGAATTTGTATTTTTGAGAACCTGAAAAAGTTGATAATGCTCCTTTAAGGAATGTCTGAAAACAATGAAAAGTTTCCAATACTGAACACACTCTCACACAACCCCTTTCAGTGCTGGGAGTCTGGATTTCACCACATTATATGTTTGTGCAAACATGAAGAAATCACAACTTCTAGCACCACAGGGTTAAATAGATTGCTAACTGTCGGGGGAAAACGAGCAGATAAAGAGTTAAAATAGTTTTTGAAGGAAAAAAAGTCAACATATAATGCATCTCTCCAAATTCCTCAATTTTCATCCTCCTTAACACAAATAGTGCTATTTTTAGACCGTTAGCATGCATTGACAGACATTAGCATTTTAAATTTTTAACTGGAAGTTCTTCCTACATTACCAAAACTGTACATGTGTTACAACTTGCCTAATAAGGGCAAACTACAATATCTGAACATAATTTCTTAGGCCTGTCTCCCTTCTTGTCCCAGTTACATCACACAGCATAGTACCGTCTAATAAAACCGTAACTAACAAAGCAGAGAGGTATATTTAGAACCTGTGCACCACTTTATCCAAACTAGAAACATCGTATCTCTGGTGATTTGAGGGTATTATTGAGTTTTGTTATAAATCGCAATTTTATTTTCCACTAGAACTTTCCATGTTCCAATGGAGGAAAAACAAAAAAAAGCAAAACAAAACCCCACGAGTGCACATTCTATGTCTGTGAAAGGGCGCCCCTGAACGCTACATGAACGGCTCGCTGCGAGTACCCTGTAAAGATCCGGTGCAAAACATCCCGTTCAGCAGACATCAGTTCTACCTTGAATAACTCCATTACACACGTACTAAGTGCAGTTTATTCATTTAAATAAAATATTCCATGAACTGTAGAGTATACCTATGCTGGTTATGAGAGGTATTACCAGAAATTAATTAGAGTCGTAACTTGTAAATAAACAATTTTATTGTTCATCTTCACAGATGTGAAAGACATACTACAGCATCCATTACTTTCAAATTACAAAGTTATTTAAACAAGATTAAAAAAATTAAATTAAGATTTTGATAAGGTGCTTAACCTCTTAACAGGACAAATTAACATTAAAAATCTTAATGAATTAATGTTATCCATCTACTCAGGTCTTGGTCAAAAGGAAATATAACATGACATACCCTAATACAATTAAATAAACTACTGTATCTGCAACTAATCGTCTGAGGTTTTGGGTTTAAGACAACTGTAAACTAAAAATGTATAAATATAAACAAAAACTTTCATCAACAGAGTCAGTTTTCGGCTATTGGCCTGAATACTTCTACCATATTCTGTATTACATTAGTAAAAAAACCTACAAGATGTTTTAGCCATTCAATTTTATAGCAGCAGCAGACAAAGCCTCTAAGGAATGTCAGCTTCGCTATTGGAAAATCTCATGGGGAGGTTTATAACTCGGCCATTTTAATTTGAGTTTGGGCAGGAAGTTAGTGAAAAAAGCTTTAAGCTCAAAAAATTTCCTCCCCACAATCAAACATTTAAACGTTTGTGAGGTTTCTGGTTTTAGTTAGAAGCAAAGGAACAGGACAAATTGGGATTTTAGATGCCTCTTTAAAGGAGCTTAACGCGTATTTCCAAAACATGAGGTTTTTCAGACCATTAGCATGTAAACAATGACAGAGACATCTTGCTTTTTATATCTGATCAATAAAACAGGAACAGCCGAGTTACTAAGTCTAAGAAATAACAAAAAGGTTATAGTAAATATGCACTGCAGTTTATACTGTTGCATACACAGTCTATGTAAACCACAAAGTCCCATTCACCGCAATGGGATTCTGCATGGCAAGATTTACATTGTAATGATTCTCCCAAAAACAACATGCTGTAAGCCATTTCACAGTTTTTTGCACATTGAAAATATCACACACAGTAGCAAGAAAATCATAGCATCTTTAATATGCAAAAATTTGAGAAATGGAATGCCATGTCAATACACTGTAAACCTTTATGCAAAATATCGGTCAATGCATCGGCACCGCAGAGGCTCCGCCGGCCCTGACAGTGACAGCATCAAAAACAGAAAATCAGGTTCCACTGACTCTCATCCAATGCAGCATCAATGGACAAACCAGAGCAATGCAATTATATATCAGCTCTAAAGAACCAGTACAACCAAAATACCAAATCAGGTTTGGGGGAGGGACTGTTCATAGAGTGTGCCGGGGGCTAAAGAACAGAAGTGCTCGTTAAAGAATTGCAGGCAGCAAGGCTACTTTGTTCAAATGCTGCAGTTAAAGAAGAATGAAAATGCATACAAAAAAGCTGTATTAAAACTACATTAAGGCTCTGATTTAAATAATTGGAAAGCAAAGATGTCCTGAATCAAGACTACTGTTCATCCTTAGCTTGCTTTACCATGCTCAGGCATTCAGCCCTTTTTAAATGCAAGATAATGCACAACTCGGAGTCAAGCAATGCCTGAACACGGTGCAATAAGCCAAAGACAAAATGGCAGCCTCCAGATCCTGCCAATATGCAGGTTTAAAAATCAGACCCTTAACATTATTTAAAAGTTTCTTTTTTGTATTTATTAAAATACACACCCTTGCAAAATGTATGGCTCATTGAGCAGTTCATAAAACACATACAAGCCTACAACACCAAATTCTTACAATATAAAAAACTTCTTTTAAAAGAAGTTCTATGTGATGTCAAAAACCCTGTTTTTCAAACACAAACTAAATTTGTGTAAGGGCCTGTTTCTAAGCCAGTCGTAGTTCCAGCTATAAAACTGGACCTTGGGACACTGGTCTCCTCATATTTGTTGCACGGAGACTTTATTTTATTTTGTTTCCTGTTAGTTTTCTAACACAAAAGCTCATTATTGAAATTCAAGTCAACACTGTGTTTAGAGACAATTAAATTCCATACTTCTGGCTCTGCCAGAAATGTAAACATAAGACAAATTTTCAGTTCCCTGTTATATCTGAAGGGGAAAATTTTAATGTTGTAGGTACTACATCTCCATGGCACACTCCAGTGGGAACTTTGCAAAAGAATCAAACTCTACCATTTCATACCTGCTCCAGGACTGGAGCTGTTTCTTTGTTGCCTTCCTTTTTTTCAGCACCATCTGCAACAACAGCTTTGGATGCCAATAAACCTTAGGAGAAAAGTTGCAGATATGTTTAGTTAGAAGCACCTTGCAACAAGAATTTGTAGAAAAATAAGCAAAATATCGAGGCAGGAAATATGAACTGCATAAATCTACAACATGAGTCTTTCTGAAATGGCTCCACACAAAGCAGAGCACTTTAAATTAGAAGAAACGAGAAGTTAAAGGACATTCCAACAATGGCATCCTTCCATGGGAAGCATTTCTTTGGCATTTCCACTGGACAAGATGAAAATCAAATTATCAGTTCTAAAATAAAGCCTCACCATCCTTCCAAAGCCCAAGCACTTGAGCTTTAAAAACAAACCTGTGACAACTAAATTTTGAAATCAGAATTATTTACAAAACTTTTCTCTCTCTCCCCTTTCCAGTCTTTGAGAAATTCACATCAGAATTTGTATTACTACTTCTTAACTCTAACACATGCAAACCTTTCTTAGACACAATATAACAAGGGATTTAATTTCCAAATAAATATTCTCAGAGTGGAGTTCCCAAATTACCTCAATAAGATGACCATATTGGGAGCAAACAATATATTAGAATATGTAACTTCATTCACACACTTATGTATAATATCACTACTACAAAAAAGACAAGGCAATATAAAAACAAGAAAGCTTTCTGTCAGCAAAGCATATGGCAATAGCTTCAGTTATTCCTCACACAAAAACTTTAATTACCTAACAATGCAGAGACAGAAAAAGTTCTATGCCATTAAGAAAAAACAACTGAGAAAACCTGAAAAATATAAATCTGAATAAAAATTATTATACGATCTCTGGGAATGTCAATATTGGGGGTGAAATGTTGAAGTCCTCAAAAATAACTTGACAAATTCAGAGGAAATTCCTATTGCATTCCAGGAAAAATTAGATTTGCCCAAAATTAATTTAAGGTGCACAATGCATAAGGAACTATAAACTAGTGGATTTGGGCTCTCAGGAACTGTTCGGGACATTAAAACAAAATGAAAAAATTTCAGCATTCAACAATAAACACCAGGTGTTTTATCTCATTTACTATTTATGTCAGATTAAGTTATACTTCAGTTTAGGTTAACTGAAAAGCAGAAACTTACTCAGTCCTATTAGACAAAAACAAATTTTATTATCGGGTAAGATTTTAATTCTGCATTAGACTAAATAAAAGATTTAGGTTTTATGGACCTAAACAAACATTTTTAACTCAAATTATCCTATTTAAATCAAGTTGCAAAAATCACAGTGTTCTTTATCTTGGCAATCATGCATTTATATCAAAAAGCATAAAATGATTTTCAAAATCAAGTGAAGTTGAGTTTTAAATACAAAAAAGTGCACTACAGTTTATGAGGAAGCTTTTGTGGTTCTATAAGCTGCAGGTTGCCCAAAGAAGAGTGCCCCATCCCTGGGAGAGTTCAAGGCCAGTCTGGATGAGGCTGTGAGAAAGATGGTCTAGTGGATAATATTGGAATTAGATGACCTTTAAGGTCCCTTCTGACCCAGACCATTCTGTGATTCTCAGATTCTCTGATTTTTAGTTCTAGCTAGATGATCAGTGCTCAGAAATTCAAGCCATTCAATGAATCTAGATTCAGATCTGTCAATACATAATCCTTATTATTTCCTTTTTCTCTACCCCATGAAGTATTTTTCTAACCAGGCACCATGCCTGTAGGACAATGCAACTTCACAAGCTACTACAAACCAGGACCACAGGTTCACCATCCTCTGTGTGTAAGAGCACCAAAGCAAGAGCGTGGAGTGGCCCAGTGAACCAGGAATGTTTTGTTCTGTAAGCTCACTGCAGATATTATCTGGGTTTAGGTACCAACACAGCAGTAGAAGATGTGGAAGCAAACATTCCAACAGAAGCAAAAACTGATTGGAAGAAGACGTTAATACGTGCTTAGCAGGAGATATTCTTCACCTTTGGGAAATGTGATTTCTACCAGCGCTGGTAGAAAAAGAAGGAGCAAAAGAAGCAACTTATTTTGTTGAATGGTGAGCAAAGAACACCTGATGCAGTTGTGGGCCTTGCAGCAGACATGGAGACCCTTCTGCATCAAATGCTGAATGCTGAACTGAAATGCAGGAAACAGTTCCCTTCAGACAGCCTCCTGCAACCACAGGTTTGGCATTAGTTCCCCAATACAGCCATAAGAACCTGGTAAATGTTTTCCTAACAGCTACAATGCTTTGATTCTTTTGCAGCCACTCTGATGGGTACACCAGCATGATTCCCAACCTTCCTTCAAACCTAAAAGCTTGTGCTGGGGACAAAAATGACACAATGCAAGTATATATGGATATACAATATATTGTATACACAAGTATTTCAAGCAGAAGAAATAAAAATGTGGCAAGAAAAAGTTTGATCATTAGCAGTCACCTTTGCAAAATGTACAGTAAAAAATAAACTTACTATGGTATGAGCTGCAGAAGTGTGTTAATTTGAGAACAGATACGCAAAGTATCTACCAGGCATGAAAATTTTCTTCTTGTAGTTACAGGATTAATACACTTGCATTGAAAGGTAACACATCCTCTGCTAGCCAAGTATGTCTTCGTGCAGACAGACACGCTGTTTTTAAAATGGTAACACAGTCAACGGCTGAAAAATCATGGTTTCTGATTATTCAGTTCTGTCTGTATGAACCTCTCTCACTGCTATCATTCTGATAAAGCTCCTGAGGTAATAAGAATCTACCTAGAAGCACGGGTAAATGTGATTTCTCAAGGTAAATGTTCTTCAGCTGGTTTTGGTATCTTCTGTTACTAACTGCTATTGGAAAGAAATTAACAGGGCTCTGTAAATAGACATCACTAGTCTCTACCTCTTATACTGCTATTGCTCATGGCAGCAATTAAATTGGAACTTAACTGAGCATGTATGTAGTATGGGAGAGTAGAAACGGGGCTGATAAATTTGACATCCATTAACAAAACTTGGAACCAAAGAAAGAGCCTTCTAGGAATGACAATCCTGGGGGCGGAAGATGGGTTTTTCTAAAGACTGCTTCCTTTGAATGAAAAGAACAGATTCTTTTCATCCTTTCTTGGATGAAAAGCTGGATAGGGGATGAAAAGCCAGACATGAGCTGCCAACACTTTCCTGGACTGCATCAAAAGTACTGTGGGCAGCAGGATGAGGGAGGTGATCCTACCCCTCTGCTCTGCTCAGACCCCACCTGCAGTGCTGTGTCCAGCTCTGGAGTCCCACCACAGGAAGGGCATGGACCTGCTGGAGTGAGTCCAGAAGAGGGACCCAGAGATGGTCAGATGGCTGGAGCACCTCTCCTGTGAGCAAAGACTGAGAGAATTGGGATTGTTCAGCCTGGAGAAGAGAAGGCTCCAGGGAGACCTTACAGTCAAAGGCCTAATACAAGAGAGCTGCAAAAGAACATTTAACAGGGGCATGTCATGATAGGACAAAAGGGAATGGATTCAAACTTGAAGAGAGTAGGTGTAGATTAGACATAAGGAAGGAATTCTTTACTGTGAAGGTGGTGAGGCACAGGTTGCCCAGAGAAGCTGTGGATGCCCCATCCCTGGAAGTGTTCAAGGCCAGGTTGGATGGGACTTTGAGCAACAAGGTCTAGTGGAAGGTGTCCCTGCCCATGGCAGAGAGATTGGAAGTAGGTGAACTTTAAGGTCCCTTCCAACCCAAACCACTCCATGATTCATATAATTTTATTTTCTACTGACTGAGAGACTGAAACAGAACCACTCTCATAAGAAAACTAACTAAACGTCCATCTACTGCAGACCAATGAAAGGCTGGATAAGCCAAAAGAAGTATGAAAAAACCCTCACTATGCACTTTAGCAAATTAGGTTGTTTTCGTTTTACAGAAACAAGTAAGACTTTTTATCTACTTCCAAAAAAAAAAATGCCACCAAAAAAACCCACTCTCATTTGTAGCACAGAAATGTCTACCAGCCTTCACACGAAATATTATTTACTAGAATAATGAGTGGAATGAATTTCTATCTTACAGTGTGTCCAAGGGCTCCTCTGTTAAGGGAGGGACTTCAGAACTTTTTTCAACCCAGCTTTTGAAATGCATCTGATACTTTCCTAGCACAGATACAAACATATGACTTCATCCTAAATACTGACAGGATGAATGCTAGCAACACCATTTTCTTATTAGGAGGAATACAAATTGAAATAATTTTTTTCACAGGTTAAGTGAATTTCTATTAAATTTTGGAATAAATGCATTTTTCATCTTTTAAAGAGAAGACCAATTATTCCACCTGCTGTTGTATAGAATGTATTCTATAGTAACATCCCTGTTTTCCATTAATACCTTTGAGCAATAAAGGTAGGGAATGAATGCCTAAACACTGAAAAAAAAAATTCAGATCTTTATAGCTTCAATTTGTAGGGTTGTATATTTCTAAATGACAAACTCTTTTTAGCAACAATTTCACTCTATGGCAAAATATTTTCTGTTTCTCCACAGCTAACCATAGCTTTAATTTACAGTGGTAGTATGCAATCCATGACACTCTTTAGAAGTTGTGTAAACCCCACATTCACCCAATAATGGAGAAAACTGTACAGCTGGAGGTAAACCAGGCTCAAGAAATTAATCTATTCAGGATGGCTACCGTCCTAAAAAACTAAAAAGACCAAGTACAGCCTGCAACCAATTCATGAACCAGGTAGATTTTACCATTTATGGATTCTTTTAAAATTCCAAACAAGTACAGACTGCAGTGACCATCTGCCTCATGAATGTGCTTCTATGCAATCTACTTCAGCACCTTCTTTACAAGCACGAATATTTCACTACAGGAAAAAGGAACAAAGTCAACGACAAAAAAAGTCTTTTACCAGTGATCTTGTTTAGACGAGCTCTCTTTGCCTGAAATGAGTTGCCTAGATTACTTTTCCTCTTGTGTGATAACGTGCTCTCTGCCTGCACAAAGGCCATCTTTGGAACATCCACTACAGGAAATCCTACTTCTAAACACAAGAAAAACCTCATTAATTCACATTTTGTAAATGCATAACACCCAAAATACTTAAAAATTTCAGAACTGCTAGTGCAATACTGCAGTAAAGAAACTTTAAATGTCTATAAAAGAGGAAAATGACACATTCTGAAGGTCTACAATTACATACTGAAACAAAAATGCAGATTACCTCAAAATTTGTAATTTTTACTCAATATTATGAGAAATAAGCATTAAAGACTAAAAATTAACAAATCTTATCAACTCAGATATAGTTTCAAGCACCCCTGAATACAGATCTATCATGCATACTGGAATTTTTTTTTTTTTCTTAGAACAAGAAGCAGGGATTATCTCATAGGTAAGAATGAAGATAGAGTAATATGAATCAAACTGTGCAATGAAATAAATAAAAAACTATGTTCTGCTCTTGATGAAGCTAGTCAGAAGTTCAGCACAAGGAGTAAATGCTGACTAAACTAGATTTATCTGATAAAAATCGTTTCTGAACGATTACCATTATGTATCACAAAGTTATCATAATAGCAAATGAGACATTTTCCTCTAGAAATATTGGTTATTACTTAATTGCAAAATTAGCAACAGGAGTTCAACATTACAGAAAAAACAGTTTTGTATTTATAGAACGTGCTTTTACCAAATGTGTCACTAGATGTAGGCTCCTCTTCCTTTTTTTGGACTTCCTGCATGATTGTAGAGGTTGAGGTTTCTTCCTTTTTTGAAGGGACTTTTAGCCATTTTCTGTCCTCTTTATCTTTATTGCTGTTTGCACTGGTTCTAGGTTTACTTCCTGCTTTGTTCTTGGCTGCTGCTGCAGCAGCAGCTTTGACCAAAGCTATCCAATCCTCCAAAAAGGAAAAAATGGTAAGTAAGTATTATGAAGTGCCTAAGACTCAAACAGAAAATACTCATAAACCCAGTGAACTTTATCTAGAAATGTTCAAATGAAATTCAATTTGTTTTTATGGTTACTACTCAAGGAGTGGTAAAATTGAGTTTCCCAAATTGCCCAGATACACTTGAAGTATTATCAGTATGTCACGTGGATAAAAAGAAAAAAAAATCTTTCAAAAAAACCACTGTATATAGAAGTCGGGCTGTACACATTCCCTGTTAAAATAATTTTGTGTCATTGCTTTAGAAACCCAGGAGCTCCCAATCCTAGAAGACTGACATTTTTCTTACCCTTCTGGCTCTGAAACACACAATTCCATAGTTGTTGACCTATTATGCAAAGCTACAATCACCTCAAAGCATTGTCCAGCTGCGTGGAATTCCTCCTGAACTAAATTGATAAACCATGGATAACTCCTATCTCATTACACCTTTGTTTGTAGAATAACTACAGACTCTTGTACTCTTTTTGTATTACATATTACAGGTTTCACTCACTAACTTCAATAAAGTGCTCTAGAATATGACTGAATTTCACAATCTATATTTAAGGTAATTAAGTGTCATTTTGCATAATTGCTTATTTTGACCATATGGAAACATTCAAGAGGTGAACAATATACATCCCAATCTAATCTACTTTTTAGCATTTAGACCAAGTCAAGCTCCCTTACAAGCCAACAAAAGGAATTTCCAAGGCTGAGCCAAGCTCTTTCCACTAGTTTAGAGCGACGAGACTCTGGCCTTATGTCTCCTGAATGTCAGGGATCACTCTGACTGCAAAAATTGTAACTTGATCCTTTTGACTAAAGTATTTTTTCTAATTTTCTGTAACATCAAGGTACAGAATTCTTCCACGGAGAAGTTATGTGCAGTGTAGAAGGCAGTAGAAATGATCAACCAGTCAGAATTAAGCATCTGAGTGCTCTGAATTACAAGTACTACCACACACGAGAAAAATATGAAAAAGACTATTTTTGTCTAGCTACTCATGAGTGCTTTACAAATAATTTTTTTTTTCCCCCAACGGAATACAGACCATTTTATTCTGCAATATCTCCTTGTTGTTATGTCATCACATGAGATACCTAGAGTAGCTTGTTTTTATCAATCTTGTTCCAATGCAACTTTTTCCCCACTCATTACATATTACAAGTCTTTCAAGTTTCTGTTCTGCTGAGGGTTTCTTTGCCTTCTTTGATGTTTGAGGAAATCGCAACACAAATACAGAGTGTTAATTCTCCTTGGATAATGCTTTTCCTTTTCCATAGTTCAATACTTTTAAATCACTGCTTTACATAAGTTACGCTTCCTCTTTGCGCCAAGCTATGTACTTAGAAACAACAACAGTTTTGATTCCTCTAAGATAAAGTGTTCCATGTCCACACTGTCAGTGCAAAGATGCAGACACTCACACTAGCCAGCAGCAAAGTTTGGAAGCACTTTGGCAATGCTCACACAACAGGCAACTACTGAGGCCACTTGGTGACACGGCAGGTGACACGGCAGCACAAACGAGCGTGTCTAACTGCCAGCTGCATAGTCAATCAAAAGCACACATACCTCTCTTTTGGCCAGCCAAAATGAGCACACCTATTAGCTCCAGACCATCCAGAGCCTTGCCCATCCAGCAGGACATAAAAAAGATTGAGCTATTTGTGATGGTGAAGAATCAGGAGACCTGAGAGTTCTTACACTGTACCCTGGCCAAGGGATGAAGAGGATCAATAACATGGCTGGAGATTAGATCTTATGATTAAAGTGGGAAGGGGAAGTAGTGCAGCCTGCATCAAAATAGCTTCTAAAGAGCATTCTAATTTTCAGTCAAGCCTAAGCACCCCGGAATCAAAAGCTTTCAGAAGATATCAAGCTTCAAAGAACCATGCTGAACCAAGTATCCTGGTCTAAGGGAAGCTGGGGCAACATGGAAGGGGGTTTTGAGGTTTTCTTCGTATTTTATTTCACTGTTGGGATACTGTTCATACAACACGGAGCTTACAGTAGCAAGACACATAACAGTGAAACAAACAAAGGTTAAACATTCAGAAGCCAGAGAAGAGACACATTCATTATGGTGACAGTTATACTTTTTTCCTAAATCAACATGTAAATTTAAACTCAGTGAAGAGAACCTTGAGCAGCTGGGGTGGACAAGATTGTATCGAGAGATTCCTTCCAACCTAAACAATTTCATGATTCTGAATTGTTCAGAAACTCTGTGGGTCTATTTTTATTCTGGCTCCGGAGTAAATATACAGGCACTAAAGTGACACAGTTAATTCCTGCTTTTTAACCTTGAATTCCTGCTGAGTGACTGCTCAGCAGCACAGCTCCTGACAGGTGAGAATTATTTAGCTTCTAAGATGCTAAGGTGACTATATTTCTTTTGAAGAGCACAGGAACTCCTCCTTCAAAAAGATACATTTGTGTCTTTTTCACAATTTTTACAAAAAAATTAACAAAACAATTGGAGAATAATAGTGGGATCCTAAAGCACAATAAATTCTGAAATCTGTCTCAGGCTAATAGTATGGTATCTATTCTATCATTCACAATAGCAGGATACTAAATATAATAGATATCACAGAAACTAGCTACATATATTAATAGTAGGACATTTTCCCAGATCATACAAAGCCAAGGGCCCAAATATGAACAATAAAGTAAAAGCAAAATCCTCCTTAAGAGATGTTTTCTCTACTTTTCTTTCATTTCCTGACATTGTCTCTCTATTGGAAGCGGTTGTGTAACTCTGCTCCAGTTACTCTGCACCATCCAGCCTGATTTCCCACTTCCCACAGTATCTCACTTCAGTGAGTTTCTCATTTACATATGTAACTTTTAAAGAAATATAAAACAAATCAAAAATGTGTATTTCCTTCTCTTTCATTCTTACTAAAATTCATCTTTCAAGTAAGCTGAGAAAATTGACAGGAGAATAGTAATGGCCCACAGCAGTTAGAAAACAAAACATTACTTTATGACTGCTGAGGAAAACTGTCATTATGCTAATTAGATTCACTAAATCAAAATACAGAAAATTGCACGAGCGAGAAATACATCGGTAGAAATTAGCCAACAGCCTTACACATCAATTGGCCAAAAGATTTGTATTTTAAAATACTCATTTGTGTAACCTTAATCCTGCAACAGTGGGAAGGCAAAACCAGAATAATTTCTGAAATCCAACCCTTGCGTCAATAGCAGAATTCACACATACATCGCTCTCCCTTCACCTGCCTACAACCACCACCTTTTTGCTTCTCCACAGTACTAAAGATTCAGCTGGTTTTCCTCTTCTGTCACATCATAACTTCCAACTCCCACACATTCATACATACACATACATAAAACATTAATCTATTGACTGGCTGATTCCACATCAAGCCTGGATTCCTTACCCTCACCTTTCAATTCTACCCAGTCTGCCCCACCTACATCTTGGCTCACATTGTCTCCTGTCACATCTTCTTTTTTTCCTCTGGCCCATTCGCAAATCCACGCTTTTTCCTCAGCTTCCTCTTCCTGCGTGCCAAGTCCCCTCCCTCTCCTTCAAATCCCTCCTCAAAACTCACTTCTTTTGGTTCGATTTCCGTCACTAATCTCAGCTCCGGCGCTATCTGCTCCCTCTCGCGCGCCTGATTACATCGAAGATAAAACAAAAAACATGAAACAGAAAAAGTAAGTTATCCAAATACTTCATATGTGCTCTCACAAGGGCAGTCTCAATATCCTTTTCTGCCCTCTCTGTACTACGTTGGTCACAGATCTGTGCGATTTCAATTAATTTGTGCTTATCTGAACCACAGCTGAACCTCAAGACTCATTGCACTGAGACACACAAATATTTTCCACTCTTTAAAAATTTTGCCTTTCCACCCTCACAGCTGAGTCTTATTAAAACACACTTCTGCTGCAACTCAAAAATAGTTTGTGTTATAGCGTTTACAGTCTCTTCCTTCGAGTCACACTAAGCTAAACTCAGAGTATTAACTAATCTCTATCTGTCTCCAAGTAATTCAAATTCTGCATGCTTAGCACACACCTTCCACAAAGATCTTAACATTTGTTAAATTTGCTGATGTACTAGAACCTGAAGTATCTTAAGCTTACACTCATCTCTGGAAATGTATTTTTTTAATTTGGAAACAGACAAAAACCAAGTTATAGATTCAAATGAAGCATGAAGTGTTGCATCTGACAACTCTACTGTTTTTGACAGTTTACAGTCTTGGCATTTTTGTAAGCTTTACATAAATTCTAGTAAATATTTTCTTATAAAATAAACAATGCAAAAGAACAAAAACATCCACGGGAGTTTGAGGCTTAGACAAAGCGCAGTCTCAGATAACTGATTTTCAAACCAAATCTTAGTTCATGTCTTTATTTTGAAATAACACAAAAAAAACCTTAGAAAAACAAACATTTTTCCATAGCATTATATGCAAAAAAGGTTGCAAAAAAACCTGTATCTTTGCCTTCGAAAGCTACAGACCTTCACACTTACATCTACTTTTGCAGGATTAAATGCTACAACTAGCATCAATTAGCATTACAGAAAGCACAGTTGGAGGTGTTCTTGCATCCAGACAACTTAAAAATTCTAAATCCATCTCAGGAAGTGTAAATTTGTCCCCCTTATTCCTTCTCAAGATTTCATTGAAGTAGCCTACATTCAACCCCCGAGAAGCATAAGTGGCACCATAACTCTCATCTACTGAGAAAAATTAGAAATAACAGATGAGCTGGACTGCCACCAAACAAGTCTGGACAACATGATGGTTGTGAAGTAATGGATTTACTATTTTTTTTTTTAAAGCTGAAATTGCCTGTGGCCTAAGAGTAGTAACTCGAGATTAGACACAACATTGCTCCCTAGAAAAAGCACAGGACAGAATCAGGGAGCTCTTTCCACTGTCACAAAAGACTTATTTCTTTTTAGCAGCAACCACATTACCCAAGTTTTGCTTTTATGAAGTAAAATGAAACACTCCAGCTTCCTAACTTACTGTCATACTGACAGGATTCCTTGAAATACTACACAATGGTTCAACAGAGCTGCTGTAAGACTGCAGCAAGAAGCCAGGGTTAGTGTGACTATAGATTTCAGTTTAATCTCCTCCAGGAAACATCTTTTAAATAATGCAGTGGTGTCTGCACTAAGTTCCAGTTCCTTGCATAGAGGATCAACCCTACTATACAGCTACCTTTACCCTGGAGGCCAGGACGTGGAGATGCTTTCAAGACAATTCAATTATCCATCTGCCCTGGCCACACTATGGATGGCTACAATGGTAATTATGAAATATTTGAAGTTTGCAAAGTTAGAAGTATTCTATAGAGAAGCAAGAGCAAATAAAGAGCAATTTCATGGGTTTTGCCTCAAATAGTTTCAGTGGAGTAATTTCTCATTAACTATGAAAACACAGTTACCATGCAAGATAAATGCAATGGCATTTCCACTGAAAGCACCTAAGAGTTTTCAATGTTTTCCTTTCACAAGTAAAGACAGGCCTAGTGACTAAATCATGTCCTCCACTTCACAGTCTCCCTCAACTTCTATTCAGCATCTCTTCTTTAACAGTAACTGGACGTTACAAGAGGTAAGGAATACTTATCTGCCTGAATGCCCCAAAAGTTCTCATATAGGGGGAAAAAACCCACAGTCACGTTAGTAAGAACACGTGGGCAAAAAGCTCTCACAGTAGCAAACAAGAGACATGGGCAGAGGGTGGGGAATAAATAAAATTGAAAAGAAAAATCAGCAGCACGGACTGCTGACAAGCTAAAGCTTTTTTTCTGAAAGGACACCAGAAGGAAAAGTCATTGGATGCCCCATGTTTTGTAAACTCTTTGTAAGACAAGACTTTGTGAACAGATTAGTCAGCAATGGAGTGTCCAGCAGCCAGGCATTTCAGAGAGGCAAGGCCACTTGAGCAGCACACTCTGAGGCATCAGCCATAAACTGGTGAAGCAAGGCAGTGCCGGGTCTAGAATAAAGACTCATCTAAATCTAGTTGTGCTACTGACACTTCTACTGTCTCAAGATATTTAAAAACCAAACGACCAAACAAAACAACAAAAATCCAAACAACTACACAAAACCTAACAAAGCAGTAACTTTAAATATTCTTACCTGCCCTTTTGCATCCTCTGGCATAGATTTGATATGCATCCTTTTAAGACATCGAATGACACCATCATAGAATTGCACTGTGAATGTTCCTAGAAATGTGTAGTTAAGAAACAAACACATCTTGTTACTATGAAGGCTTTATGTTTTGCATGTTACTCTGTATGACAAGAGTAACCAGGTGTTACCAATAGTCAGGATCAAGAAAGGAACAAAAAACATGGCCTCAATGAAACCCTGCTTTAATGTTATTGTTACTCTTTGTCCAGCCGGACAATTTCGAGCATGTTTAAGCTCTTGAGGCACTTTTGCTCATAATTTATTGAAATAATTATGTAACATTTAAGGTGCCACACTAGGGAAACAGTTCCATTTACACCCAAATTTGCTCTCACCTGCAGTAAAAATTTCAACTTACTATGTTCATTAGAAATATCACCATTGTGAAGTATTTAATCTGTGTTCCTTTATTTTCCTATTTCCATTGTTTTTCTTCAATAAAGAAAACTAAAACAATTTTAAAAAATTAAATTTAACATTTAATTAAACCAACAATAGTACAAAATAGTCCTAAGACTGTGCATAGGAGCTTCTGACCACTGAACCAAAGAGACACTAAAAAAAGCCTTCTGTCTTCTAGGAGAAATTCCAGTTTACAAATTTCATACAGATAAACATTTTACTAAATTTGATAAATAGAAACATTTTCACTTAATATTGAGGCAGTGAGGAAAACTTTATAGACATATCACTTTTTAAGCAGACTAAATCTACAGCACAGCATTTGCAAGCAGACCTTACCCGTGGACAATACATGCATACATACCCTCTTTATTAATTGCTTCAATCTTTGCAGGGTAATATCGACAGTCTGTCCAACGAGCTAGGACTTCTTCTCCCGGTTTAAAATCCTATTTGAAACAAATTTAGTTATTAATATTTAAATAATTTATATTTTTTTCCTAAAAATAACTAAACACTACGTGCTAGAGATTTCATGTAGGTGAACAGTTTACAAAAGTCTAGACACAAAATAAATGTGCCACTTACAACAAATTCTTCATCATCCTTCAGCCCCTCTTTCCTTAATGCTGGTCGCTCCAAAGGTCGCAACCTATTGCTGTCCCAGTAAATCCACTCATCGTAGCGATGGCTCCAGCGTTCAAAATGCACCAACATCTTCCCCTCTTCATAATCTATCTTCTCAATTCGAGATGGATACCTGGAGTGGTAAACACAAACGGTAAGTCTCAAGGGTTTGTTTCTTGGTTTAGATACAACAGTGCCTACATGACCATTCAGAAAGTTGCATTAACACTTTGTCCTGAAAACTCTCCAGGTCTGAAAAAGGCTGAGTAACTAAATTGATAGGATAACATTTAGTTCAAGAATCTATACACGATAGTGAAAATTGGAATCAGGCAGAATTCAGCTCCTTCTGCCCTTCACAGAAGTATCGAAACAGATTCTAAAGTGCAAAGAATCTCCTAAAAAAAAGAAAGTTAATTACATCACTAATTTTTTTACCAGCATTTATATTAGGGCTGCTCTAAAGCCAACACGTGTATGGAAAAGAAAGACTACAGGAAAAGGACAGCTGCCTTTAACTTTCACAACCTGTTTTTCTAACCAAGCGCTACTGTGGAGCAATAGCAAAAGAGCAGAGCTTGAGCGATCAATTTCCAGTCCTACTGCAAACTCTTTAGCTAGAAAGGCAACTGACAGATAGAGGAAACCTGTCAACATAATCAGTTTTGAATACAATCTTGCCAAAATACCGATTGTGCGGTTAAAGGAGTCTCTAACACTATGTTCTGATTAAAATGTAAGTTTCCAGGAAGTACAGGCTTTCCTTATTTCTAAGTGACTCGACCAGCACATTAAAACAAAAGGCGTCAATCTCAATTTGCTCCTTCTTTTCTCCTGTCCTACTTCTTCAGCTGTAGTGATGTATACAGCTTCCCAACATTTAGATATCTCAAGAGCTGCTGATTAAGAAAATCTCTCTGATTTTCTAGGTTACTACTGCAACCACATTTCACCTTCACATCAGAATTCAAAAACAGTGCAAGCTCTTGTTGCATTTCTCTCATCCATATATTTCAGAAATGCTAAATATTTTTATACCCATTCTTTAAGATCCCAGCTTCTTCTCACTGAATTTCAAAACAACCTCACAAAGTCTTAGTCTAAAACTGCAGACTCTTATTTGCCACTCTACTAACAAAATCTTTTTCAAGACATTTTTCCAAGTCTCCTTTCAAAGAAACAAGATCAACCTCTCTTCCCCCTCTAAAGCAGACTGACAACAATCTAACAAGAATGGTGAAGCTGATGATCTACTGCATTAAAACAGAATGTAAACCTCATGGGTCAAATCTGTATTCCAGCAGCAGCTGGGATGTTTAACTTTGAACAAGGCTTCAAGAAAATAAATCAGCCATTAGATGGTTTTCCTAAGCCCTGCCTCTGATTATACTTTCTTTTTAAGTCCATATGCTGCTACGCTTAGAAATTGTATTATAAAGTTTCTAATTTTTTTCATCTTCCAGAGTGTTCCAGTCTCAAACTTCTTACAACTTGACAATAAGCCTCAACATAAGCAGGAAGAGGAGCAAAGCAGAGGAAAAAGTAAAGTTACTGTTACTACAGCAAGCGTTACCTAAAGGAGTTTCAAGTAGAAGGATGACACAGAATGTATTTAACAAAAGGAAGGAAGGAAGAACACCAGAAAAGCAACAGGAGAGAAAGTTCATTTTGCAGCAGTAAGAAATGAGAGCTTGTGCTGCAGTCATGAAATGGAAGCCAAGAACGGTGGTGCCCTTTCCCAGTACAGTTAGAAATTTTAGGTTTATCGCATGCCAGCCAGCCGGCGATGCAAAATTATGGCTGTTTTACAAAATTCAGGGCCAACCAGCTAAAAGAGAATTCTCCTTTTCCTACACATCTCCAGTGCAAACACTCTGTTCCCATTATGGCGCGTCCCTATAGCAGTTCCCTTGTTGTGGCCGGGAGCTTTCTCTGGTCAGCAGCAGCCAAGTCACCATTCCAAGCACTGTGTGAGAAGACAACAGAAGGGATAAACTGGGAAAATACAGCACAGAAAATGTCCTGGAAAGAGAAAACCACGCAAGAGGGGAAAGTAAAATACAGAGCACAGTTTAGAGACAAATATTTTAAAATGAAGATAAAGATGATTCGGCAAGCCAAGAATCAAGACATTAATACAGATACAAAATCAAAAGAGAAAAAGTTAGCATCAGTTAATAAAAGAATATATGCAAAATATTAATTCTTATTAGAGATCACTTTAGATAAGAAATGAAGCCCAAGGTATTTATAGGTTAATTTCTCTATGCTAAATACAATTTCTGCTGTCAAAGTCCTTCTAAAAGTCCATGATACGTCCTTAGAGATGGAACTGCCCAAGCCATATGCAATTGGTTATTAGGCAACCCAAACACAACTTTGTGTGGCTAAATTTAGTGAGTATTGAGGGTAATAGCTTGTTGCTAAATACAATGTGCCACAAATATGTACAAACAGTAATATTTCACAATACTGATCCCACAGTGGAAAAGAGCAGAACGTAGGTATTGCAGAATTTAGTCTTGCAAATTAGCCCCTGCACAGAAAAGATCTTTCTGGTGTTTTTGTACTTTTACTAAAAAGAATCAATTTCATAAATTAAAAAGCTTAATATGAAGACAATTACATCTCATACACATCAGAAATTTTATGTAGAAGTTCCTTCCATCGCAAAGTTACAAGTAGGCATTTCAAGAAATACCACAAAGGGGGATATAAATATCATTCTTTACAGTACCAAAGCGTAATAATATCTAAGGCCAAACCAACTTTCCAGGCAGGTTAATTCCCCCAGCAAGTACGCCACACTAAGTCATCACAATGAAACTGATATACAAACAGATTTGCCAACATTTCATCAGCACAAACCAGAAAAACACACTCAAAACCTGAGGGAAAAGTCTTTACTTTTCACAAACAAACGAACCAACCAAAACAAAACAAAAATAACAACTCAAAAACAAACAAACAAAAACCCCAAACAAACAACAACAACAACAACAAACCAAAAAAAAAAAAAAAAACCACCTCAAATAGACCAAGACATTGAAATTCAATAATCAAGGTGTTCCTTTTATGGGAAGAAACAATATCCTGCAAATTTTGGGTGTGCTTTTTCAATAGGGTGCTGAAAAGAATATCTAATAACCACAAATGAAGTTAATCCAAATTTCAGGGGTTCTGTTCTTGTTTTTTAAAGAGAGAACAAGAGAACCATTGTTAGCTAATGTTATCTGCCCAGTTTACACATTGCATGCCCTCCATTCTCAGGTTCCAGTCTTGGTGATTCCAACCCATTAGAATTATGTAGCATTTTTGGAAAGCCTCAGAATTTGATATGGCTTAAAAAACTTATACTATGAAGTCCTGGTCAGGCAACAATAGTGTTCTTATGAAAAATAATTGAAAACTTCCCACTTCGCTTCTTGACAGTGTAAAAGAAACCCACAAAAAACAAGTATTTTTTCCAATGCACTCAACACATATTAATAGCCACACAGACAGCACTTTTAATTTTTACATCATCCTTTTAACCCTTCAAAAGTGACAAAAAGTTGTGAATTGCCCTGTGAAATGGGACAATAGGTATTTCAAACTGTAAAAAAGAATGCAAAAACATTAGTAAATTTGCCCAAGTTTGCGCCTACAGAGTCTACAAACACACACATACTTCTTGCCTTCGCAACACTGGTATAAAAAGTGTTTCCTTCTACCTCATAGAGGAAATAAAACCAAATACCTTCCATTCTGACTTCTCATAAGTAGTATTCTGGTGTCTGCAAAATCTGCAAACACCTATTTCTAGGTCCCCACATTTATTATACATATATTGTATTAAATATAAAGTAGACTCTTCACCTCCCTTTCAAACACCTGTCACGTAACCAAGTCAACTGAAATCCAAAGCAGGGACGGTACCAAGTGAGATTTCTCAAAGTCTTACAGGGAAAAGGCTTCCTCCATACTGGGGGAAAAGAAAAAAAATCCATCCAGATATCCAAAAATACCAAGAGCAAGTACTGTTGTTCTGACAACTAACCTGTTTTAGAGAGCTGTTTCCATTCCAGAAACAAGGGCCATGTATCTGTACTTCATTACCAAACTTAAAGAGTTTAGATCGAGCAAATTAATAAAGACTGTGGTCTCAGAAAAACAACAGGGTTTTTTTCAAATCCGTATCTGCTGCTTACAGGACAACCAGTAGAGAGCTAGAGCCAAAAAAATCTCATGAAAGCATTAAAAAAGGAAGAGATGCATCTTTAAATACATCAGCCTTGCAAGGACAGCGTCCTACTTGTGGGAGCTGACAGCTTAAGAAATGTCTTACACCCAGACATGCACTTGCAGGTATGTGCAGCTTTGCTGCTCTTTCATTTGCTGTGTCAGTGAGAGGCAGAAGGGGGTGTAGGCACATGTATCAGTTTTTGTATGAGATCACAGGGGAATTCAAACTGAAAGCAACCTCAGAAAGCCTCTAGTCCAACCTCCCACTCAAAGCAGGGTCAGCCATGGCAACAGGCCAGGTTTTTCAGTGTTTTATCCATCCCAGTCTTGAAAATCTCCCATGCTGGAGACTCCACAAACTCTTCAGTCAACCCGATCCACTGCTTCACTGTCCCATGCGGAAAAAGATTCTCCTTGAAAGTAGTCTGAATCTCTCATTTCAGTTTGTGCCTGTTGTCCTGTCCTCTAACGACCTGCCGGGTTTGGCTAAGCCTTGTTGAGGACAGCCCTGTAGGTATTGGAAGGCTGATAGTGGGATTTCTGAAGCCTTCTCCAAGCTAAACCAGTCATTTCCTCACTCTCTCTTCATAGGTCATCCATTGCAGCTCCTGATCATCTCATATACTTAATAATTTTCTATTTTATAATTTTCAATCCCATCTCATTTATTATCTGTTGACAGATGATCATACCAGTTTTTATTAGGGCTGCAGTTCATAGCTTGCTTTAGTGAATTTAAATGAAACAAGTGGTACAAATTCTTTATGCAAGATGATCCCCTGCAACAGCGTAACTGCTGTACTTGATAAAGCAGCAATTGCAGTTACCCCCACAATAAAGCAAAAATAAACACACTCATTGACAGCCTGTCCTTGCTGACCAGTTTGACCAGGCTTTCTTCTACTCTGTCATGGTACATGACAAATGATACCAAATGATCCGAATACTGTCTGCAAAAACTTCATTTAAAACTACAGGGCTTTTAAGCAATAGTCGAGGTACACCAATAACATCTCAAAAGTTTACAGAACGTAAATGAAACACCAGATGCCATGAGCTGAATTTCAGCAACTGACAGACAGTTGAAAATTTAAGACCTGCAGAAGTACCTCAGAAAACAAAACCATACTTTACTGTATTTTTTCTTACATCCTCTAGAAGCCTTTCTTGATGAACATTTTAACTAGTCATGATCATTAGATGACAGCAAGCTTTCAGAAAAATGGAGAAAAAAAATTAAAACCCTTTCAAAGGCTATTTGTCAGCAAGTGTTCCCAATTTGTCACTTGTAGAAAGACTGAGCTAAGCAATACCAATGCTCTTCAATTTGGCTTTTGTTAAAAAATAATAAAGAGATTTCATGTAAGTTCAGCAAGTTTATTTTCTTTGAAGTATGTATTTCTGCATGCAAATGAGGGGAATGCATACAGATTATATATAGAAAGAATTTAAAAAACATCCACCACCCCCTTATGCAACAGAAAGCTAACTAAAAAAAATTCCATAGACTATCATTGCAACCCTTGACTCCCTAATAATAGCACAACAGTAGAATTTCTATCACAAGCTCTTTGGTTTTGTATTATTCATTTTGTATTACTAGTTCATTTGAAATAGAGTCCTGTTTTCATTGTTGCTGCAACCGCTAAATTTTCATATTAACTTTCTTCTGTATATGGCACCACAAAAGTTTACATGCATTTAAACTTGACCTGGGTCTACCTGGTGGTACAGATGATGAATCAATTCCTGGAAAGTTCAGGATAAATTCTATTCTTCCTGAAAACAGCCAGCAACTCAGCTGCAGAGCTTGTGACATGGCTCATGCATGACAACCCAAACCTAGACAAGAACTCCAGCGCTGACATGCAACGCTTCCCTGTGAAAGGGCTGGGCAGGTCTGACACAAAACTATACACTGGATATTCAGTGACATTTTTTGATACAATTCAGCTGAAGCTATTTTTACATATTAATTTTTGTTAGCTGATTACTTTAACCAACTATCTCTAGTCATAGAAGACGCTACAAAAAGTTTTACTGCACTATTTACTGCCATTCAGTTACAGAACCAGCATGCTGAAAATCCATTCTACAGCAACAGGTAAGAACAAGAATGGCTCTGTAAACCAAGTCCTTTAGAGTGCATTTACTAAACCAAACACTTTTCCTATAATTAAAATCAAAGCTCTACAAATAAAAAGTTTGACCCAATTCTTTATGCAGAGCATATAATTGCTGGAGCAGACATATCAATCTGTCAATAATACACAGACTTCCCTCTCACATCACTCGGAGTTAACAGGATCACATACTTACAGGAACATGCTGAGCTCTCCAGGAATGCAACAGAAAAGCAGGTATGCACCTCTACATTTCCGAGCCCTTATAAATCGGAGAGCAGCTAAGAAAAAACTTCTGAGTAGAAGCATCAACTACTTCCGTCACCTACTTTAACAAAACCAGGGATTTTCCAAACAAACTAGCATGGCCAGGACACACAATCAAATTAGCCTACTTGCTTTAATAAAATTTTTACTAACAATTTATTTCATCAGAACAGCTCCTTTCACATTACACAGGCTGGGCAGAATGGTCCTTGTGCCCACAATTTCCATTTTATAGTCTCTGAATTCACAACACGCCTGGGTGGTTGCAGAGTCACGGTTTTAAGCACTTCATTCCTCCAGCTGTTCGATACAAACACGACTGTACCTGCCTATCCCGTGAACTCCAATTCAGGATGTGGGGTTTTTTTTAGAATCAGTTTTGTGAACCTGTCAAGTGTGACAACTGAATACAAAACAACTCCCCTTGCATGCCTTCAAATGAAAACAAAAGAAGTCTTTGATCATGAAGTTTGCACATTGACACACTGATCACCTCGGCCATGACACTGAATTCCACACTACTCCAGAAAGGCTCGTTGCTTATTACAGCTGCATAAGCCACTAAAGCAAATAAACAAAAACCCACAGAAAAGTTTAGCTCCATTTCTGAAGAGAGAACATTTTCTTAAAAGCTAACAGTTTTAACAGACTTAGCTGGAAATTCATAAAGTTCACATGTGGAAATTGTCAATTAATAGGTGCACTGATTTTAAGAGTAAGTTATCAAAGCACACAAGCTACGTAAAATAATTATGCTCTCAGCAAATACTATACAATGTCTTCCGTACCATTTTTGTAAATAGTCCAGTGCCTCCAAACGAGCACCAATCTCAAATGTGATTCCAGGACGATTTGGAGGCTTTTTACTCATCTTGATATTGTCTTTCTCACCACCTTTGAAGGAAGGAAAAAAGTTGCATTAAAACACATTATGTTGTTTGAAATGTGTCATTGACAGCAAATATATTCCAGAGGGTGAAAAGATGCAAAATTCTTATCCTGACTTTGTATTAACTGCTTAGTTTACAGAAATAGTCAAGGCCCAAAAAAGGTATCAAAACACATTCATACATACTTTTATTCAGATTTCTTCAAAAAAAATCTGTTATCAACCTTAAGTCAAAAAATAAGAAGAAAAAAACCATAGTGCTCATGTCTGGATCTGTACTAAACTGCAATTCCTTGGCATCCTTTTAGAGCAAAATTTTAATTTACCTATAGTCAACATGTGTGCTCTGTTCAGGTGTGGAAAAGGCAAACTAAGAAAAACTTACCTTACCAAGAACAGATAAACATGGCCTAAAGAACAAGTAAGATGAAATTAGCACAAACAAAAATAAACAAAACCCCATCTTGAGTCTTTCTATGCACTCTGGAGTCGCACTCATAGCACTGAGTTTCAGTCACAACTGGCTTCTAATTTTATTTTGTAGCTCAGTCGCTATCAAAANAAAAAGAAAAAGAAAAAAAAATCACTTCTCTGTGCAACTACCGTCGCTATCACCGTGACTTTCTGCGGTGCTCCCTGTACCACCCCAAGCCCACTCGCCGAGCAGGAATGCCGGGATGCGGGGTCGGAGCCTCCCTGCTCCACACCGCGGGGAAGCGACACCCGGCCCCTCGTTCTCCAGCGGGGCTCCCCTGGAAGCGCCGGGAGCGCGGAGACACAAAGGGTCCAGCCCAGCCGGGCTCGAAGCGGGAGGGCCGCGGCCCGGCGGGGGCTCAGCGCTCGGCACAGCCGGGGGAGGCCCCGCCGGAC